>BLBF01000065.1:14948028-14968283 GCA_015471245.1 Laticauda colubrina | reverse complement strand
TTGTTATCTCGCAAAGCATGAATGATTAAAGGTATAGTCAGAAAAAGTTTTTTTTATTTTTATTTTTTTTTAGTAATATTAGAATATGGATTGACAATATGAATGGTTATGCAATATAATTGTAATTGACACTATAAAATGAATGCACAAAACTGATGAACCAACCGATACACCGGAAGTATATATGAGAGTAGATGTTTTTAATGTTTTGTATGTTTGTCTGTTTGTAGAAAATTAATAAAAACTTTTTTTTTAAAAAAAAAAAGAAGACTCCATGGTAGAATCATCCACCTTTACTATAGCAAGCTTGCCCTCCCCAAGGTAAACCCATGTCACACTGAACCAACGGATGCAAAGAGGATGTAAAATGGACAAAAAACCTTGCCATCTGTTGGTTAACGCGATGTATCCATTCTGTACTCACTGCCTCCGTTTTGCTTCCTCTCTATCCGTCCAGCATCCATTTATGGACGTTTCATCCACTCCAAAAGTTTTGGGCTGCCTAAAACTTTTGCGCGGAAAATGTATCCAGTTCGTCTGTTCTCAATCCGCTACACATCCGCTAGGCATCCGTTCTGCATCCGTAACGCATCCGCTATATCCACTAGGCGTCCGCTACGCATCCGCGCAACTCCATCTTCTCCAGCGGTAAACGGATGTGGGGAGGAAGCGGAACGGATGCAGAACGGATGCAGAACGGATGCCTAGCGTATGCAGCAGGGAAACAAAGCGTTTAAAACAGAAAAAACGTTCGCAGAGGGAACCTATCTCGGATATTAAGGTTGTCTAGAGGATGCCTAGAGGATGCCTAGATGATGCCTAGCGGAAAACCGATACTGCCTATAAAAAGGGGGAGCAACTCACCTGCATTGCACTTTCAGAACAGCAGCCCAGTGGTGCAGACCTCTGCAGCCTTCGTCTGGCTCTTCCTCTTCCACAGCATCCAGTCATGTCCACCGTGGATTGTAACAAAGTCCTTTCGGCAGCCACCATCATTCTGCAACAGTGCGAAGCCATCTGCAGGCTCTGTGAACACTACTGCGAGAAGAAAAAGAGCCACCCAAAAAGAGTCTGGGTCCGAAGATGGTTCACCAGTAGAGCAGAGGACGGACTGTACAACAAGCTGATGGTGGAGCTCAGGAGCGAAGACACTCGGGCGTTCCAGAACTTCGTGAGGATGCCTCCAGCCATGTTTGACAAAGTTGTGCAGCACCTGACACCCAGGTTGACCAAGGCAAACACCAGCTTCCGGCCCAGCCTGGAACCTGGGCTCAAGGTGGCACTCACTCTGCACCACCTGGCCTCAGGGACCTCCTACAGGAGCATGCAGAACAGCTGGAGGGTGCCATCCAACACCATCAGCATTATGGTCAGAGAAGTGGTGCAGGCCATCATCGAAGAATACAAGGAGGATCTCCTCCAGTACTCCTCCACTGAAGAAGGCTGGAAGAAAGTTGCAGAGCAGTGGTATCAGAAGTGGAACTTCCCCCACACTGTTGGAGCCATAGATGGGAAGCAATGTGGCCTGCAAATCTCCAGCCAAGTCGGGGTCCACTTATTTCAACTCCAAGGGCTTCTTCAGCATCATCCTCTTCGCCATGGTCGATGCTGACGACAAGTTCATGTACATCGATGCTTCAGGCAACGGCTCATCTTCGGATGCCCTGGTATACAACGCCAATCACCTCAAGGAGGGGCTGGAAGGCAACCTCATTGTGGGCTTCCCAGATCCAGAACCCCTGCCCAACGACACACAAGATGTGCCCTACTTCATTGTGGGGGATGACGACTTCTCCCTCACAACCTACCTCATGAAGCCCTACACCTCCAGACTCCTCACCCGTGAAGAGAGGATCTTCAACTACAGGCTGTCCAGGGCAAGGCGGGTGGTGGAGAACGCCTTTGGCATCCTGGCCAACAGGTTCCAGGTACTTCTCACCACCATGCACCATTGCCCAGAGACCGTGAGGAGGATCATGGAAGCTTGCTGCATCCTGCACAATCTCATGCGCACCCACTACCCAGTCTTGCAGAACAGGCTTGTGGACCTCCAACAAGGCAATGGGGACATGGAGCCTGGTGAATGGAGGCAAGGCGAAACCTGATCAACACTGAGGATGTGCAAGGCCCCAACAGAGCCTCAAATGAAGCGAAGAAGCAGCGCAACCTCCTGAGACAATGGTGCAACTCCCCAGCTGGAGCAGTGGAGTGGCAACACAGGAAGGTAGATGCTTAATGGATGCTTCCTTCAGCTTGCCTCATCACACAGATGAGATTGGGCCATGTATATTTGGTTGGCCAACAATGAACAGGGTGTTTAATAAAGAGTTGTGTTTATGTTGACATGTGTGGATAATTTTTACATTATTATTGATAATAAAGGGCCGTAGGTGTGGCACCTGGGAGGGTGGACCATACAGTCCCACTATGCTTGCACTGGAGGTTTATCTATCCCACTGCTATCCTAACCCATCCCACAAGTATTACCCATTCCACAGGTATCCTAACCCATCCCAAAGCTATCCTTACCCATCCCACAAGCATGCAAAGACTTAAACCATTTCTAACAGTTTCCAGCAAGACTTTATTAAAAAAAAGAAACGAAGCAAGTGTATGAATCAAAAATATACTTTATTAACAAGAAGCTACAAAACAAAATGAGTCTCTGGCACTCCTCTTGGTTGCTCAGTCTCAGGGGTGAAGGGTGCAGGTGCTGTGGAGGTGGCTTGTCATCAGCTCCTCCAGAAGCAGAAGCAGCAGAAGCGCCAGCCCCAGAAGAGCGAGCCCATGATGCAGAAGCCCCAGCAGAACCAGAGTGAGGGCCAGGGGGCGGGATAGTAGCCCTGTCCCTCTTGCAAGGGCTGGCAGCAGATGGCTGAGGCTTGCTGTTCTTCCGCATGGTTGTGGGGTTGCTGGCTGGCAGGGAGACTGGCAGGAGACAAGGCTGGCAGGAAGGCTGGCAGGGAGGCAGGCACCAAGGCTGGCAGGAAGGCTGGCAGGCAGACATGATCCAAGGCAAGCAGAAAGGCTGGCAGGAAGATTGACAGCAAGGCTGGCAGGCAGACCGGCTGGCAGCAAGGCTTGCAGGCAGGCTGGCAGCAAGGCTTGCAGGCAGGCTGGCAGCAAGGCTGGCAGGGAGGCTGGCATCAAGGCTGGTTGCAAGGCTGGCAGCAAGGCTGGCAGGCAGACATGCAGGCAGGCAAGCAAGGCAGTCGATGTGTCCGGCAGCAGGTCTTTCCTCTGAATGGTGACCTGCTTCTGAGCTGCTTCTGTTATATCCATGGGGCTGACACAATGCATCCTCCCCGCATGCGCAATTAACGGCAGGCATCCATTAGGCTTCCGCTGTGCGTCCGCTAGGCTTCCGCTGTGCATCCGCTTCATCCGTTCAATGTCCGCTCTGCTTCCGCTCTTTCCATTCCACGTCTGCTTTGCTGAGGCCCCCCGGAAGCCCTGCGGTTGTGCCACCCACTCCCATCCACTTCCATCCGCTGGGCTTCCGTTCCGCATCCGCTTTGCATCCGCCCTGTGTCCCCCCCGCGTCCGTGTTATTCGATCCGGTAATGCAGATTTTTGCTCCTTTTGAGAGCGGATAACAACGGATGGAACATTTTGCTCATCCTCTGTGTCCTTTTTGCATCCGCTGGCCAGTGTGACATGGGCTTAAGGAACATCACAAAGAATAAATAAGTAAACAGACTTTGCTTTGGTCTGCACAGCATTCTTTCCAGAATGTCAAGACTGATATAGTTTGACTCCAAATCAGTTAGAAATCTAGAAGCCAAACAACTGTTTTCCTCTCATCTAATTTTTACATTAAAATGTCAAGTTTTTTCACCTATCCCATTGATGTAAAAAAAAAAGTTGTATATTTTGTTCAATTCAACCTCCACAAATCAAAGCTCCAAAAACAGAAATAAATTCTACTTCATCCTTTCCCTTTGGCTTTTTATGTCTTATGTAGCCAGTTGTGAATTGGGGAAACTTAAATGGATCAAACAATTTATTTATTTGTCTTCTATCTTTATTATTTTTATAAATAATCCAAGGCAGCAAACATATCCAATACACATTTTTCCTCCTATTGTATTCCTCCAAAACAACCACAACTGTGATTGTGAATTGGGCGGAGTAAGAGTTACAGCCACAAGGTCATCCTGCTGACTTCTATACCTAAGGTAGAACTAGAACTTATGGTCTCATGTTGTCTACTCTGGTGCTTTAACTATGATGACAGTGATATCAGTAGTAGATTATCTCAGACTCTCATTTGACATAAACAATTGCTGAGACACGGAATGTACATATTCATGTATGCCTATCCATACTGTGGGTTCTGTTTCATTGTTTTTCATTTATAAGCTGGTTCTTAGTAAACAGTGAGATTCAGTGAAGTGGGAAGGCCACTGAAAATAAGCAAATAAAATAAAGTTTATTGAAGTAGGCAATCATTAAAGTTGACATCCTGTCACATATTTATTAATTTTGGATCCATTTAGATAATGAGCTTTATTTAAATTGCTGACAGAGGCATTATGCTGGGTTTCCAAGAGCAATTTGTCAAACATGGTCACTTGAGCAGTAAGAAACCCACATCAAGAGTATTCTGAAGAAAAGAAAATCAGCTCTAAGTCATTCAGCAAAATGTATATACCAGTGGTGGGATTCAATTTTTTTTTTTACTACCGGTTTTGTGGGTGTGGCTTGCTGGAAGTGGCAGGAGAAGGATACTGTAAAATCTCCAGTCAGAGGTGTATAAGCTGGGTCTCTGAACTACTCAAAATTTCCTCTCCAGTTCTCCAGAACTGATCAGAATCTGCTGAATATCACCTCTGGTATATACCATCTGATCTTCAGAATTGCCTGTCCCACTAGAACAGCATTGTGCCATCACGCCAGTGTCATCTCTTAGAGAACATAAAGACATTCCACGGTTGGTTACTGGGACCAGAGGTTAAATCTTCCAAGCTGTCAGACTCATGATGCAGTCAATCCTCAGGGAGCTTCTCTTTCACATTTTGGTGAGAGAGAAATTCCCTGAAGATGGGTTCCCCAGCATGAGTTCAAAAGCTCAGAAGACTAAACTTCTGGCACTGGTGACTGACCCAAATTGGAACCTGCAATGTTATCCTGGGACATGTATATTGCCCTCATTCCAAAAGACATTCTCCATACTGATCTGTCTCTTACTTGATTCATCAGGTCTTCCAACAGTTGTATAATAATTTCTTATATTTTAAAGGTGAGAAGGCTACACTTTTCAATGTACAACTACATTTACATATCATCTGCCTTTCATATGAGCAATGCTGAAGCTTTATAGTGTCCCAGATATAGTGTCCCAAATATTAATTACCTAATAGTAATATATATGCACATAAATAAAAGCACCAGATTTGTGGGTTATCTACAAGATAATTAAGTAATGCCACACCATCTTTTCCTAAAAAACTCTTCAATGAAATGCATATATTATCATAATATTATAATGTTATGCATATTATGCAGAAATTCACTATCCATTTCTCCAGAAATGATTAGCTTGGGAAAAAGTGAGGTTAGGTATTTTACTTTATTTATTTTTATTTTTTCCTTACATGGGATGAATTGTGAGAAAGAATATATCAGTGTATTTTCTGGTTTACTGCAACAGTTGTATTTTTCTCCTTTATATTCTTTCTAGACCATACTTTACCTAATAAATCCAGCTTTCACAACATTGAACTTCACAACACTGAACTTCACTGGCTGAATTCACATGATAAAGTGAGGCATAAATTGGTCATTTAAAATTTAGCATGACCTGTGAACCCCATTATATTTTAAAGCTATAAACCAGAATTCAATGTCAGTCATGACTAGGATGTTTTAGAACTCTCATTTTACAATTGAATGTTCTAGAGTCCAGACCCACATTCTCAATCTGGACAACTTTAAGACATGTGAACTAAGGAAGTTTAAGATGCTGGCTGAGGAATTCTGGAGTTGAAGTCCACACATCTTAATGTTGCCCAGATTGAGAAATACTGGACTAGACTTCTCCATACAGATGAGATTTTACTTCAACATGCAGATGTCCTGAGAAGAATTTTTTTTATTTCAGAACAGAAAAGTAAGATATTGAAGATCAATAATTCCCTCAACATTGTTTACAAAGTCTGCACTACTATTACTATTAAGCTTCTCATCACTCCGTATCACCCATCCTCTCCCACTTGTGACTGTATGACTGTAACTTTGTCACTTGTATCCTTACGATCTATATTGACTGTTTCCTAGTATGATTTGATTGCTTATTGTACCCTATGACTATTATTAAGTGTTGTACTTATGATTATTAACTCTTGATGAATGTATCTTTTCTTTTATGTATACTGAGAGCATTTGCACCAAGACAAATTCTTTGTGTGTCCAATCACACTTGGCCAATAAAGAATTCTATTAAATTCTAAGAAAAAAAAAAAATCAGGATTAGCCTGGACAGATTTTGGGTGAGATATCAATGAGCTCTTCCCCATCCAATTTCCTTATGATGATGAGGAATACAATGCCATCTTTGTATACCAAATTGAATACTTTTGAACTCATACTTAAATCAAGTCCCGGGAAATTATTTTGCATGAAAACCATATTAGGTCAATAAGCTTACAGCACTATTTGCTCCTTGGATAGAATTATTGTGAAATTTAGCCCAAAGTGTTATTTGATACAAATTTTGAGGGATGTCAACTCACTTTTAATATTGTCATTATTGAAACTTCTCTGCTGCTTTTTATAACTATTTTTATCCCTAGAGCTGTCTTCAAAATCTGACATGTTTCAGATTGGAGCTTCCATTGACTACTAACATGATATTAATGGAAGACAAAAGCCTATACAACACTTTTATTTTTCAGTTGAATAGCCTGTCAGAACACATACTTTTTTTTTACAAAATTAGACACAGACTTGCAGGAATTTATATAGCAAATTTTGTTGTGGGTAACTTTCAAGCATTTTGCCATAATTAGTCTACAAATCTATATATATTTACCTTGGCAGGACCACAAAACATATGTCCACACAAAAATAATCACAACAACATGATCCCCAATTATAACTTCAAAAAAGGCAACTATGATCTTATAGACAACGATTGCTCATCCTTTGATTGGCAGTCTCCATTCACTGGATGCAATACTTACTGTTGAAGACCATTACAACATATTTTTACTTGAAGTCCAAAGAGTCATTAAACTATATGTACTAACAATAACTCCCAGAACCAGAAAAAAACAGATTACCCATTACAATAAGGAAACTTCAATCCAAAAAAAGATCACTTTGGCAGAAAAACAAATCTGGTCATGTTGCCAACTCCAAAAGCGATACAAAAAATTTATGCCATCAGATAAAGACTGAATACACCTATTATCACATTAAACAAGAGGAAAACCTTCTATGCACCAATTCCACACACACTTTCTACAACTTTGCAAACAACAGACTAAAAGACTCAAGGTCCATTCCCAGCCCTGAAAGGACCTAATGGTAAAGACTGTAATGATGACACCATTAAAGCCAACCTCTTTAACACATTTGTTTAACACATTTGTTGGTTCAGTATTTGTAAACAGCAATGGATCATGCCCAATAGTTCCTAGTTGAACCACAAACAACAACAATGATCTAATACATACCGATTTTACAGAAGACAATGTTGAAAAAGCACTGCACAATCTAAAACCATCTCTATCTATTGGACTGGACAGAATATGTGCCTTTTTCCAAAAAAAGCTATCCACTGCCATAGCTGAACCTCTAAGCATAATCTTTGAAAAATTTCTCAGGACCAGCTCCTTGCCAAACCTATGGTCACAAGCCACGGTCATCCCCATCTTCCAAAAGGGAGACCCCAGCCTAGTTAAAAATTACAGACCAGTCTCTTTATGCTGAGTCACCTGTAAAGTCATGGAATCAATTATTAACCAATCCATTTTCCTCCACTTAGAAACAAACAAGCTACTGTCTAATAAACAGTTTGTTTCAGAAAAAAACTATCCTGTAATCTGCAACTCTTACACTGCAAAAACATATGGACTACACAACTGAATCAGGGCAAAACAAGAGACGCAATCTACATAGATTTCTGTAAAGCCTTTGATTCAGTGGTACATGACAAACTACTCCTAAAACTAAAATCTTATACTACCTCTGGATACCTGCATAACTGGATAGAAGCATTCCTGTCAAACAGACAACAAAATTGGGAGTGTCCTATCAAATTCTGTACCTGTCAACAGTGGTGTCCCCCAAGGCAGTATTTTAGGACCAACTCTCTTCATACTCTACATAAATGACCTCTGTGATCGTATTAAGAGCAACTGCATTCTCTTCGCTGGTGATGTAAAGCTATTCAACACCACAGACAACACTGCTACCCTTCAGAAAGACCTCGACTGTGTATCAGAGTAGTTAAAGAAATGGCAACTTCAAAACACAACAAATAAATGCTCTGTCTTACATATTGGCAAAAAAATAATAATCAGAAAATAAAATACAAGCTGAATAGTCAAGTCCTTGTTGATGATCCAAACTCTGTCAAGGATCTTGGAATACTCATCTCTAATGACCTAAGTGCTAGAGCCCACTGTAACTACACAGCTAAAAAGGCATTAAGAGCTGTTAACCTAATCCTATGTAGCTTTTTCTCTGGTAATATCACACTACTAACTCGGGCATACAAAACATTTGCCAGACCAATACTTGAATACAGCTCATCAGTCTGGAACCCACATTTATGTATCTGATATTGATTTATAGTAAGAGTAAGATGTAATGGTAAAGGAATAAATAAATACATATACTGAAAAATGTGAGGAGATGCAAAAGATGTCTTGATGTTGATAACAATGTAAAAAGTTTTATTTTATGTTTTTAAAATTTGGAAACTTAATAAAATTTATTTTTTTAAAAAGAGTTGTTAACCTAATCCTGTGTAACTTCTTCTCTGGTAATATCACACTACTAACAAGAGGATACAAAACCAGACCAATACAAAATATCACACTACTAACAAGAGGATACAAAATTTGCCAGACCAATACTTGAATACAGCTCATCAGTCTGGAACCCCCATTACGTATCTGATATTAATACAGTTGAGAAAGTCCAGAAATATTTCACAAGAAGAGTTCTACACTCCTCTACTCATTACAGAATATTTTATGCCACCAGATTCGAAATTCTAGACCTAGGAAACCTAGAACTGTGCTGTCTTCAGTCTGATCTAACTATGATATATAAAATCATATATTGCAATGTCCTACCAGTCAACAAATACTTCAGCTTCAACCATAACAATACAAGAGCAAACAATAGATACAAACTCAAGGTTAACTGCACCAAACTTGATTGCAGGAAATATGACTTCAGCAACAGAGGGGTCAATGTCTGGAATACTCTACCTGACTCTGTGGTTTCTTCCCCAAACTTCAAAAACTTTAACCTTAGACTTTCTACTATTGGCTTCACCCCTTTCCTAAGAGGTCTGTATCAAAGTGCCTCCTGTCCCTGTCCTATTGTTTCTTTTATTTTTCTTATATGTCCTCATTTCTTGTATTCATAACGATGTTAATCCTTATACCTATTATCTTTTAAGTGATTGACAAATCAAATCAAATAAATAAATAAGTAAATAAATGAATGAATTCAACTAGGTTTATTTCTAAGTAGAGAAGGAAAAGATGGCCCTCTGATCTTTCTTGGAAGAAAAATATCAATTCTTTGCCATGAAGGATTAACAGTCACCTCTTCGTTATTGTTCAAAGGAAGGCTTTCATGAAAACTTTAAAAAAAAACCATTCCTTCTCAAGGCTAATTTTGACATGATATGAAATATTGGTGTTTTGTTTGTTTGAACAATTGAGGTGAACACTATTTTGGTGTTTGAGATGTAATTTACACATTTGGAAGAGGGAGTGGTTGTATAAGGCAGAGTGAGGATGAAAAGTAGCTAACCAATATTACATACAGGGTGAGATTGAAATTGTCCCTCCCTCCATTTCCAAATGTTGAGCCTATTTGTAAATATATATTTTAGGCACTTCCTACCTTATAGAGACATCCATGGGGTTTCAAAAAAGACAATATGGCAGCTTCAATGTCATGACGTTCGCTACACACTTACACACTTTTTGATACTTGCTGTATCTGCCATGTTCATAAAAAGGGGTTGGTCTTCAGTCCTCCAGCGGAGGCCGGGCAGGCACTACATGCTCCCTTGTTCTCCTCTGGGGAAGGGGCCCTAATGCTGGACCACCCATCCCTTCCACTGTGCACCTTGGGAGGGTTTTGCTTTTGGGCCTTCTGGTGCACCTCTGCTGCTTTCACCAGAAAGGGCAGCCTGCAAGCTAAGGCACCCCTTTCCACCACCTCCCACCTCTCCCCCCACAGGCTTGGCAAGGCTTGCCGCATGCGGGTTCTTCATTCAAGGCACTGGCTACAAAGCGATGAAACAGTTAATGGGCTGTGTGGCTGGCAGTCAGTGAGCTTATGGGACCAGCACCTCGAATGCCCCCCTGCCATCTCTTAGTGCCCCCCTGCTGGACCCCTTGCCTCTTAGCACCCCCCTATGGCATCCCACCCCCCCCAAGGGGTGGTACCACCCACATTGGGAACCACTGTGTTAAATCATTTAAAATGAGCAAGAAGTGGAAGAAAAGCATCTGTTACCCAGTACTAGATTAATAATAATTCTGAAGAAGTTAAAGCAAATAATGGATTTCAGTTCAGGTGGTTCTTGTGTGGTTCTTTGCATTTAAATTGACATGAGTACTGAAAAGGAATTGTTAGGTGAGCTTAAGGTTTTTTTTTTTTTCCAACTCCTCTTTCTGTTTCTTCTTTATTTTAGTTTCTAAGTTAGACTACACTGCTCACAAACAATTCCACAGGCATTTTAGTACAGTTCATACAAATGAAGGTTATAAAATAGCATTTTGATGTAAAACATAAATTAATGCAATCATGTATTGGATGTAATTTTGGATATAACTTGATCTTTGTATATATTGCTGATGAATAAATACAAGCACACTTGATTTAGAAAATGATAAATATTAATTATCTTGCTCTTGAAAAATGAAATTTGTTAAATATATATCTTGCTGGGAATATATTTTTCAGAAAATGTCTTATATTGACTTGTTTTAACTAGAGATGGGAAGAAATTCATTTTGTTTACCTCTAAATGCAAATTCATCTAATTTTGCATTTTTTAAATCAAGCATACAAACTAAACAGTTTTCATTCACCATTTGTAGTGCTTTGAGTTTTGCAAAGCACAAATTAAAAACAGATTAAAAACATCTGTACATAATGCATATATTCATGAAAATAACCAAAACTCACATTATATTAGGGAAAAGGGTAAAGGAAGTAGAAATAAGGAGAGTGCATAATATTAAACAATTTGTAAACAAGAGTAATGATATTTGAAGAAATGTGCTTCAAAATATTGTAAATACAAATGAGTGCAGCATATTTTGTTTTTTAAATGTCAAATTTAAAAACCAAATTTGATACATTTTCAAAATAGAGAATAACCAAAATTGACAATTCAAAATTTTTTGTTTGCTGAGGAATATATATTGGTTGGTCAAGAGGGAAGGAAGGGATTTTTAAGCCTCTTTTGCTTTTAAGAAAAAAAAACAAAGATAATCTGTAACTTCTTTTCATATTATTTATATCAATTGCAAGTACAGCCACATATTTCACTTCCCCATTTGCTTTGCTTGTCAGAAGCTGCCTGGGAGAATCACAAATAGAGATCACATGATCTCAGGCAACTGGCATGTATTTGCAATGGTTGCAACAGCTGTGGAGAAAGCAAGAAATTAATAGTAATAGAATATCCCTTAGACTTACATACTGTCCCAAAATACTTTACAGCAATCTCTAAAGAATTTACAGGTCAGCATATTTCCCCCAATAATCTGTGTCCTCATTTCACCAACCTCGGAATGATGGAAGGCTGAGTCAAACCTTGAGCCCCATCAGGATCAAACTCCAGCAGTGGGCAGAGTTAGCCTGCAATACTGCATCCTGACCACTGTGCCTCCAGGGCTCCTAGAGCTATCAGGATCAAGCTAAAGCTCTCCTGAATTTGGGAATTGGGTTGTAATGTAAGTATGAAGCTGGTACAGGAGCTGAAGTATGGTTATTGACAAGCATATTTTAAAAGTAACCAGCAATTTCTGCTTAGCCTTCTATGTCTAAGATGCTCTGACCAGCTAGTTTGATGTAGCCTTAAAGTTAAGATGGCATCACTGGAAAAGCCATAATGGGTGAAATTATTTTGGAAAGGTGTTTCCTATAGTTGTCAGTCCATATCAGATAGACTAGTCCTCTAGGGTTATGGTACAGTTTTAGTTAGTAGTTAAAGATCCAAAGACTGGATTCATGTTTCTGGATTTTTATTTCCCATCAAAACACTGCATTTGGGATACAGAGGGTAATCTGAAAGATGCTTCTCAAAAATTGTAGTTGTATTTTTTCAAAGGTAAATTAATCATTCTTCCAATATAGTTATAAGGCTGTCTGTGTGAATCTTCTCAGAGATCTTTTGCTTTGTGTGAAATGATGTTCAACACAAAACTTGGCTATGACTTCAAAAGCTTCACTTCATTAAATGCACACAGGGCATGCACAGAAGACATTATCATCAGAGCAAAGCATTCATTCAGGCAGGCGAGTTTCACTTCAGTGTGCCTTGAAATGCTGCATTGCACTACTGCAAGGTGAAAACACTTCAGCAAAGGAACGTAAAGCCAGGTAATCTGGACAACCTAATAAATATGAAAAAGTTATCTGTACCCAATTGTGCATTTCTTATTCAACTGGGTGTCTTTCATTGGTGTTTGACTTGTCTTCTTTTTCAATGCTGGTTTTTTTTCTTGGTAAGAAAACACTTTGAGAAGATTATCAAAGTTTGTTTGGTCAATCTATTCCAAACAGAAACCACCACCCCCGCTTTCTTGCCATTTTTTTAAATAGCAATCAGTGGAATGTCACCTTTTTTACTCTTAAATATATTTCTTTTAACATGAGATACATTTCAAAATTCTTCATTAGACTGAAATACAGAGATTGTGATAAAGTATTACAGTTTCTGTTTACCCTTAACATAGTCTGTACTTCTTTATAGCATTTCAAACACACATTACATACAGAAATATACACACAGAGAGAGACAGACAAAGAAATACACAGAATGAAGGACTAGAATTCAGGGCCTCCCGGCTTCTAACCCGATACTGGCTGTCAATGTTTTTCATACATTTATATAAAGGCATGAGCTTGTTACCTAAAAGTAATTTATTTTACAATATAAACCACATGATTATGGTAAATATTTAGTTCAACTCTGAGAATGTTGGAATCCTATGTCATCATTATAATTATTTAATATCTTTCTTTACTTGCATGCTTGTTCTAACTTTAAAAAGTTAGCTTTGTTTAAGCCCATTGATGTGAACAAGCAGTATCTGATTTCTGTGTTGTTTTAGTTTCTTTTCTTTAATTGCAAAACAGAAACTCTTGCTTGTTCCTTGCAGAAATATTTTAGTCAACCAGTTATTAATTATATATTAGGTTGTAGATACACTATGTTGCTTTTTCTAACAAAATCATGCTCTAATTTCAGTGTTGTGATCTGTTTTCAGAGAATGTTTCTGTGAAAGTGGATGAGTTACAGTATTATTTTCAGAATTTAGCCTCCTGTTGTTTTTAGCCCTAGAAACCAATTTTGGTTTATTTCTCAATTTATTCTTTTGAGTCTAATGATACAGTAGTTTTTTTTTTCAGGCAACATATTTTATTAATAAGAGTTACTTTGAGAGAGAGACTGAAAACAGCAAACTCAGTAATTTCAGCAAGAGTAGATTTGGTTGATTTTCAGCAAGACACTCCATTCAAATATGATGCAGGTTATATTGATTACCAAACATTTTTTGCTCCAATTTAATTCATTAATATCATCTTCTAGATGGTTTAGGACCACATGAAGGGCTGATTTTATCCTTTTCTGCTTGCTATGGATCTCAAAAAATTTCCTTTGACAATGCAATTAATTAATGACAATTAATTATATTTAACTTTAATTAAGTTTGGTTTTGGAAAATGAAATCAGTTGAAATGTCTTTAAGGTGTTGTCAGCCTTCAAGATTTTCTTCTTTTGCTTTGCATCTTTCGGCTGTCATAAGTAATGGGGGGAGGAGGGGGCAATGGTTATGGGAAGTGAACTGGAGGTGTCACAAACCAGAGCTGTATAAACTGGGGGGGGGGTACATTCTTGCTTAGGTTTCTATTCTATGCTATGCACAGCTGCAACTCTTTATCAAACTGTGTCAAGGTCAGCGGATATCACCACCTGGAGATGCCCACATGATGATATACACAACTTTTAATTGGATGAACCAATTGAACTATTGGGGGTGGGAACATTGCCATTACTTTGTATATGTGATTTACGCACCCATTTTCTCAGATTCAGAATTCTTTTGTTGCTACCACTTGATTTCCAAGTGGTATCCAAAAAATATCTTTTCTCTGATTAAAGGAGTCTCAGTATTTCTTTCTTGGATTTTGAATGGAGCACCAGTTGACATTATTCTGAATCTCTACATTACCAGTCCAGCCGGAGAATTAATAAATTTTCTTCCGAGGGGGTCTGAACACAATGTCAAATCCAGCTAGCAACCAAGAAGACCTGGGAGCAACTGGAGGACAAGATTCTCTGCTGCTAGAGGAAGCAGGGGAAACCGACTTGTTAGCAGAACTAAATCTTGGGGGAAAACCAGCTGTAAAACCCAAATGGTCCCTGGGAGTCGGTTGGAAGGAATTCCTGAAGTTATTGGGCTCTGCCCAGGGCTTAAGCTCCGTCCACCATCCACAAACCAATGGGGCTTGTGAGAAAACTAACTTGGTATTGGAACAATATCTTCGATGTTATATAAATGATCAGCAAGATAATTGGGCTGACTTATTGCCATTCGCTGAGGTGGCATATAATAATTCCGTACATAGTAGTACTGGGTTTACTCTGTTAAAAAGGGGCTTTGGGATAAGACTTTGTACCTATACCCGAGGTTCCACAGGAGAAACCGAACATTCAGTCATTAGATGAATGGATAACACAGCTCCAGCCTACCTGGCCAGTTACTCGTAAAGCATTAGATGATGCTCATCAAGCTCATAAATAATTTGTAAATAAAAAGAGAACTCCCCAAAAACCATAGTGTGACAAGGTGACAAGGTCTTTTTATCGACCAAATATTTTCAAACCATACAAAAGTCAAAAAAGCTTGGCCCTAAGTATGTTGGACTTTTCTCAATTGAATGAATTGTAAACCCTGTGGCAGTCCAACTGAAATTACCAAAAACTCTCCGATGGATTCACCCTGTTTTCCACGTTAGTTTATTAAAACTTGAACATACCTCCGACTTGAGACCAACTCAAGTTGATCCCCCTGTACCACTGCTAATTGAAGGTGAGCAACATTTTGAAGTTAAAGAAATTTTGGATTCTCGAAAACGAAGGGGTTGACTCCAGTATTTGGTTGCTTGGAAACATTTTCCTGCTTCCCAGGCTGAGTGGATGAATGAGAAGGATGTTAGAGCTCCTACACATATCAAGGCATTTCGTACTAAATATTCTGATAAACTCAAAAAATTAGTATGTTGCTGTTACCTGTATATTTTCTATTACCTTCCATTTTTATCTTTTTTAGGACTAATATCTCTTTTCTAGGTGGGCCAAATGTCATCCTTCAAGATTTTCTTCCTCTGCTTTGCATCTTTCGGCTGTCATCAATAATGGGGGGAGGAGGGGGGAATGGTTATGGGAAGTGAGCTGGAGGTGTCACGAACCAAAGCTGTATAAACTGTGGGGGGTACATTCTTGCTTAGGTTTCTATTCTATGCTATGCGCAGCTGCAACTCTTTATCAAACTATGTCAAGGTCAACGGACAGAAGCCTCATCACCACCTGGAGATGCCCACATGATGATATACACAACTTTTAATTGGATGAACCAATTGAACTATTGGAATTGGGACCGTTGCCATTACTTTGTATATGTGATTTACGCGCCCATTTTCTCAGATTCAGAATTCTTTTGTTGCTACCACTTGATTTCCAGTAAAAGATATCTTTTCTCTGATTAAAGGAGTTTAAGCATTTCTTTCTTGGATTTTGAATGGAACACCAGTCGCCAGGTGTGTTATACAAATTCAGGGAGGATGCAGTTTATCAATAACTGTTTGCCTTGATTCTTGAATGAAGTGTAGTAAATCACACATAGAGAATTAATAAACTTCTTCCAGCTGGCCAATGGAAAAAGGAGACTGGAGCCGGTAGGTTTTCATTAGTGTAATCCAACAGCATTGTTATCATGTTATTTTTTATAATTAGGAGAAATTGCATAGAATTTGATTGGTGGGGAAAATCATATCAAAAAATTGAACTTTTTAGAAGGGTCCAAGAATTTTCAGGAATCTATGATCCTGTTCACATCTTGTCTATCAACTGCTGGCACTGATGTTCGCATAATTACTTAGCTTTTTAAAAATAAAAATTTAAAGGTTTTAAATGTCAACTTTATACTGAGCATCAAAGCAATTAGATTGTCAGTTTAATCACACCAGGGAAAGATGAGATATACTTATCGTACATATTTCTACAGTTTGGTCTCACATTAAAGTAAAAATAAAGGTATACAGTAAAAAGTCTGTTGGGCCTGAAGTCTAAATTTTTACAAGACAGCCTCATGAAAAAGCCTACCTGCTTTTTAAAAAGATTGGGAAATTGTTACACACATTAGCATGTGCATCATTATCCCCAAAGCAAGATTCAGTGCAGACAAAATTCATTTCACATCCTAATGAAACAGTTGAATTTTGTGAAATAGTTCAGCTGTCAAATTCAGTGCCAAACTAATTATTTTTCCTCAATCTTATTTTAAAAAATGTTCAGAGAGAATTCCTTTGCTCTTTCATATATAAGGGAAGAGAAACCCTTGAATTACATAAGGCGTGTGTAAACACTGCTGGATTTTCTTTTACTTCCATTCTGCTGATGGAAGCCCATTTAAAAAAAAAAATACAACCAAGGTATCCAAACTGATTGTCTTGCCTGAGCTGAAGCAATGCAAACAAACTTCAGCAAAAAGCTGTGTTGAAATCCCCTTTCTTTTTCCAGCCAACTTCAAGAAAGTCCCTTTGGGAGATACTCAGCTGCACATCATACACAACACTAAAATGTCACCAAACTCTTATTGAGGAGGTGACATTTACTTCATTTGAAAAACCCAATAGTACTGGGTTCTCTTGATAACTGGGTTTATTTGATGGGGGAGGCAAAAGCGATAACAAGAAAGAACAGAAACTTTAAATCATTTGCTTTTCAAACTAATAAAAAGAGACTAGAAATATTTATAAGAACCTCAATCTCTGGATCTCTGGAAATCTATCACAAATCCAGTGGCAGGATTTGTGAAATAAATTTTATCCCATTATTTGTTGAATTTGTAGCAAATAGACAGAGAGGCAGTGTGTTGTGAAAAGAGCGAATGAAGTTATGAGAATAGGGAAGTGGGTGGTTGATCATCAGAAATCAGTGATGTAAATAGTTTATTTGAAATACTTTGACATGTTTAAAGGAGGCAGTTGTAAGCACAGGTGGTATTCAGCAGGTTCTGACCAGTTCCAGAGAACTGGTAGTAGAAATCTTGAGTAGCAGAGAACCAGCAAATACCACATCTGACTGGAGATTTTACAGTATCCTTCCCCTGCCACACCCATCCAGCCATGTCCACAGAACCAGAAATAAAAAAAATTGAATCCCACCACTGGTTGTAACTGGAGTATGCCACATACACAAATATACCTCTCTTTAATTAATACTGCATTATTTTGAAAGAGCCTCTGATAATAATGTCTTGTCACAACTAAAACCTCATGTGTAACTTTGGTAAAGGCCCTGTCCCACTGGCCGAGGGACACAAAACATATGCATAAAGGACAAAACGGATGAGCAAAATTCCAGGGGTGGCTCATTCCGTTGTCATCCACTCCAAAAAGTGGTGAAAATTTGCATAAACAGAACGGAAAAGAACGGAAAAGAACGGAAAAGAACGGATGGGGGTAGGATGTAGCAGGGATGTTAAATGGATATTCGTAGGAAGCCTAGCGGATGGAAGCGGATGACACATCCACAGGGGTTACGGGGGAGAATAGCGAAACAGACACATAGCAGATGATGCGGATGCATCACAGATGCCTATAGGAAGCAAAGCGGATGCATAGCGGATGTATATCGGATGCAAAGCGGTCACTGCGCAGGCGGGGAGTATGAATTGTGTCAGCTCGGCGGATATAAAAGGATGCAGCTCGCACGCAGTCAGCATTTAGAGGAAAGACATGCTGCCACATAAATCTTCAAAGAACACCATGGTTCGTCAGTCAAGGAAGAACAGAAAGCCTGTGGCTACTTGTGCCAGCCCTGGCAAGAAGGACAGAACCACCATCCCACCCCTGGCTCTGACTCTGAAGCTGCTGGTGCTTCTCCTGCTGGTGCTGCTGGTGCTGGTGCTGGTGCTGCTGCTGCTGCTGTGGTGGACCAGCCCCAAGGCCCTCAAAGCCATTCTGCTGAAGGCCCTGCTGCTCAAGCAACTGAAGATCCTGCTGAAGCCCCTGCCAGAGGGAGGAAGAGGCAAGGGAAGGAGAAGGGAGAGAGGAAACAGTACACCGTTTCCAAGGACCATGAGGAGGAGGTGCTGGAATGGCTGAGGGAGAACGAGTACCTCTGGAGAAAGGGCCACAGACTCTATCGGGACACCAAGAAGAAGCAGGCAGCCTGGAGAGACAAGGCAGAGAGCCTGGGCTAAACTGCAGATGTACTCCTGGGATGGTGGAAGCACATGCACACCTGGTATGGCAAGCTACACCTCAAAAAATCTGGCCAGGCTGCTGTCAAGCTCACTGACCGGGAGATGTATGTCATGGCCAAGTGCAGCTTCCTGGAGAGTGAGGTCCGCCACCGAGGAGCAGCCCCTCTGACACCCCTCTCCCTCAGACAGCCCACAGACAGCCAGTCCTCTTCCAGCCAGTAGCCAGCTGCCCTGTCCAGGCAGGTGTCTTCAGAGGGCCCCACACCAGAGACCCCCCCAACAGCTGCACTCCCCATACCGGAGGACTTTGAGGATAACGTCCTGCTGTCACAAATGGAGGAAGAAGCAGCAGCCACAAGAGACCAACGCACCCCCACCCCCACCCCCAGCTCCACAGGATGCAGGCAGAGAGGCAGATTGGAGGACCAGAGCCACACTGTCCTGTTGGAGATCAGGGAGACAATGAGGACCAGGACAGAACTGCTCTCTCAGCTGGTCCACTTGGACAGAGGATCCTCCAGCTGCCACACTTTCATCACTTACGTGAGCCACACCTTGAGGGATATGCCCGAGGCCCAGTACCAGTTGATGAAGGAAAAGATCACAGCACATCTGCACAATCCTCAAGGCCCAGCTGAACCTGCTCCTACCCAGTCCAGGTCTGCTCCTCCACCCCAGGCAATGTCACAGCCCTTCCACAGCTTTCAACAGCCTCTCACCTACCAAGACTATGACTACCAGGACTTCCCACAGCAGAAGCAGACCTTCCCAGTCCAGGCCCAGGTTCATCGCACGCCACAGACAACACACCTCACCCACTTGCAGACCAGACAGCCCCACTACACTCCTCCTTCCTCCACCCCACAGCCAAGCCCCTCAACAGACAGTCTTGTGCCTGACATCCCATGCACTTGATGAAGGGCCTCTCAACTTCACAGGACTGAATCAGCTCTCTGAGACCTTCCTGAACATTCCATCCCCTGTTGTATTCTCGGGCCCAAGCACCCCAATGGTACCTCAGACTAGCACTCAAGCCACAGCCACCTCCACAGTCCCTGCCCGCTAAACAGCTGAGACCATGGACATACCTCAGAGTGACTGAGAATAGTGCCAGAGACTGAGTTGTTACTTGTTCACTTTATCTTTGCTTAAGACACTTTACTTGGTTCATTTTGCTTTTTTAATAAAGTAATACAGTTTACTTAAGACAGTTATTAATAAAGGTTATCTTTCCTTAAAACACTTAGTTCATTTTTTTTACTTAAAAATAAATTTAAAAATATAATTATTTATAATATTATATATATACATGTGTGTGTGTGTGTGTAT
>BLBF01000065.1:14931032-14947928 GCA_015471245.1 Laticauda colubrina | reverse complement strand
CATGTGTGTGTGTGTGTGTATATATATATATATATATATATATATATATATATATATATATGTGTGTGTGTGTGTGTGTGTGTGTGTGTGTGTGTGTGTGTGTGTGCGCTGTTCAGCTTCCTTCGGGTATTATCCCACGTCACTGTAGTTCTGTTAAAGTTGTAGCAACGTTTCAGCAGAATCTCATCTGCCATCATCAGGCTTCTGTATGGATATGGGGCTTACAGCTCCTGGTTTTAAATTTGAGGCTGGTCCATTCTGATTGGCTGGGAGCCTGGATCTGTGTTCATTGGACTTGGAGTTTGATTGATTGGTGTTTCTGGTTTATTCTGTCTGTTTTGTGGCTTTGATTGGCTGGCAACACTCTGTTCTTGTGTTGGAGGCTTTCAGTGCAGCTTGGCTTCGTGTGAAGGGACGGCTGCTCTTCATTAGCAAGCTGGGTTTCACCTGGGTGCCTGATGGGGGGGTGTTTCGGTTGGAGCTATCAGAGGGAGTCTGTTTTTGCCCAGGTGTTTGCCTGGCTTGTGGCATGGAGATCTTTCTGTTTGAGACTGCAGGCTTCCAAATGATTGACAGTCTGGTGGAATCATCTCTTCTATTCATGCTGTCAGGTCTTTTTTCAATCTCTATGGCTTCTCTGATGATTCTGTGGTTGGGGTTTTCTGTAGTGGCTAGAGTTTTAGTGCCATTGAAGTTGATGTTGTGACCTGTGGTTTTCATGTGTTGGACTAGTGAGGAGGTGTGTTCCAGCTTTTTTACTGCATTTTTGTGTTCATCTAGGCGGGTACTTATTCTTCTATTGGTCTGTCCAATGTATGTGGCCGGGCATGATGTACAGGGAATTTCGTATATGCCTTGGTTTTCCAGGTCAATTTTGTCTTTGGGGTTCCTCAGGATGGCTGCTATTTTTTTGTCTGTTTTGAAGGCAGTCTTGATGTGATGCCTGTGTAGTATCTTACTGATTTTATCTGTGGTATCTCTTTTTTTTTTTTATAAAGAATTTTATTAATTTTTAACAAACAAACATGTACAAACAAACACAAAACATAAAAAACATAAAATATCTTTTTGGACGGCAGTTTGATCCCGAGTTACATCTTTTTGTACAGAGATAAATTCAAGTTCATGCTTACTTTTAAATAACATTCCATTTCTTATTTATTATTTTGCATTTTCTATATAGCTTCTCCTCTCTTTTCACTCTCTTAATTCTATTATATTTATTTCATCTCAATTTAAATCATTATACTTATATCCTTTGTCTGTTCTATTTCAGCTAGCTATTTATCTTTTCTCATTAACACAAAGTTTCTTCGATAATGACTGATTGGAGTATAATACCTTGTCATACTTATCCCTCCCCTAGTTTTAAAGCTTAACATGACACATAATTTTCATTCGGATTCTGCGTAGTACATTCTAAAGATAAACTCAATATTTTGAAACTATATTTAAAAAATATAATATAATTAAAACAACAATCCATAGCAATTAAAGTTATATCATTCAAATTAATATTCATTTAAGTCTTTAACATTTTACACAATCCTTTCTAAATAAGTATCATGCTTCTATGGGAACACTTATAGATTTTACTTAATTACTTCCCCCTATTTCACTTATATTTTAAAATATTAAACAATAACAATGTTCCCATTTTTCTTTAATTCAATTCTCTCATATTTGATTTCATTTATTTTTATTTAAAAAGAAAAAATTTCGCTAAGTTACATTAAATATTTTGTCCCATTTTATAATCATATATTATTCCAATTTTCTAACATTATTTCAAATACAAATACAACAACACAATCTTATGTATCATTGCAGAATCTCTTTTTCAGTTATATGTTTACCCATTATCTCTAAATAAATTCTGTTTCTTTACATCCTGTTTCAAACCTTTGTAACTTCTCTTCCCTTCTTTCCTCCCTTGCTTCTCCACTCTACCCTTTTTACCCCCTTGTCTCTTAATCTCCACCTTCTTGTGTATTCCTCTTTTCTGTTGCTTTCTGATGTTGTGTCCACTTTTCACCCTGTTTTTCCCTTTTTTGGTTGTTTTTTTAAGTCTTAAATTCTCCATTCTCTTTCTCCCCTTTCCCCTTTCTTCCCCAAATAAAGTTGCTTGTTCATTAAGGATGGTTTCTTCTTCATCCCAATCTTCTTGTTCTTGTAGTTTCTCATATGTAGAAATTGCCATTTCTAAAAAATTAAAAATAGAGCCAAAAGAATCCTTCCCTTCTTGTTTCTCTTGTTTATATTTTATAAATTCCATTTTCAGTTCATCCATAAGTAATGCCATTGTAAAAGAAAAAAAGAGAAAAAAAAATTCAAGCGATCCAAATGATTTTAATCATTCAAATAAGAGTTTCCAGAAGTCCCAAAGTCAGCAAACAATCCAAATACACACAGTCTATTTCATTTCACACTTTCTTCTTTTTTTTTTTCCCCTTTTTTCCACTTTAATGCTTCAAAAAACTTCAAATTCTTTAAAACCTTCAGTCCATCTGACAGAGTAGCCAATTACGATCCAAAATGGAAAAATCCAATAATAAAAATGGCCCAAAGCCAAAGAAGAAGAAGGATAAAATAAAAAAAATAAAAATATTACTAGAATTGAAATATACAAAAAGGCTGGCGAGTAGAGATTTCACAAGTATATATATATATATATATATATATATGGACTGCACACTGCACTTTGTTTATTTATCCAAGGCTCTTATTATGACTCTCTTCTCCAGCAGCTTCAAAGCCAAGCCTCAAGTGTTGAAACATTGATAAGAGTCCAGGAAAACACCTGTAATAATATTTTTCTGTGCTCTCCCTCCATCTTATCACATTAATATGTCCTTGAGAAGGAGTGTTTATACATTTCTCCCCAGTTCAAATAAAGTATTTTCAAGCCTCTAGTTGGCAGTGTTGCAAAGTCTCTTAATACTTTTTTCCCCCCTCAGCCAGAAAGAAAAGTAATGTATACAAAACTCAGGGGGGAAAAAACAAAACAAAGGGGGCCTCTATCCTAAAGAAAGTTAAAAAATCAAAAGAAGCATAAAAATATATATAAGAAAAAATTCAATCTGATTAGCTACAAAATCACATTAAATTCCTCAGAGAAAAAAATAGTAAGGAAAGAATCCAAGCCTCAATTTGACATCACTTTAAAAAATGCCGCTCAAGGAGATTCCAGTCAAAGAAAAATAAAGGTTTCTTCTTTGTTCAGGATATCCTTTCAGGTCTCAGCCAATTTGCAATACAAAAGAAGTTTCTCACCCAGCCGACACACCCTCTCTCCAGCCTCTTTCTTTTCGGAGCTGTCCCGACTTCAGCAGCTTTGGAGGCTGCCTTTCCACCACCAGCAAAAGGGCTTCTCCCGGATCAAACCAGAGATTTGTGATATCTCTGGGATCCTAGGACTGTGCCCTTCACAATCCCCGTCTCTACGGGACGGTTTAGGTCTGTTAGGACCGATCAGGGGTGAAAATATCAGCTGCGATCTCAGAACCCCGAGATCGCAGCTGTAGCACCGAGACGAGGCTCCGCCTACTCCTATCTGTGGTATCTCTTATGTAGGGCAGGACAGCTGTTCCATAGATCTGTTGATCTTCTAGGTCTCTGTTATGTCTTGGTGTGTTTTTGTGGATCAAGTTGGTGATTTTGTTTTTGTGGAAGCCGTTGGCTGTCAATACTTCAGTCAGGGTGCATAGTTTAGTCATTATATGTGTCTTATCTGCCAGGCGTTTGGTTCTGGTAATTAGTGTTTTCGCTACGGAATTTATCTGTGCTGGGTGGTGGTGGGATTGGGCGTTGAGGTAGTGGTTGGTGTGTGTTTTCTTTTGGTATATGGTGTGTCCCAGTGTGCCATCTGTTCTTTTGTAGATTAGTACATCTAGGAATGGTAGTTGTTTGTTTATTTCTGTTTCCATAGTGAACTTGATTTTGGGGTGTGTGTTGTTTAGCTGTGTTAGGAAATTGTTTAGGTTTTCTTTTCCATGGGGCCAAATCACAAATGTGTCATCGATGTATCTTAGCCATAGTTTGGGTTTGTGGGTGACCCCTTTTGAGAGCGGATAACAACGGATGGAACATTTTTCTCATCCGTTATGTCCATTTTGCATCCGTTGGCCAGTGTGACATGGGCTTAACAGTACACTGCCTAACCAACACATATTTCATATTCAAAGGACAACGATGCAAGCAAATTGAAGGAGCCCCTATGGGATCACCACTGTCACCCGTCATTGCAAACCTGTTCATGGAAGAATTCAAATCCAGAGCCCTGGCTAATGCCACCCACAAACCCAAACTATGGCTAAGACTGTCAATCATTTGGAAACCTGCACTCTCAAATAGAAAGATCTCCACAACACAAAACAGACAAACACCTGAGCACAGACAGACTCACTCTGATGCCTCCAACTCAAACACACCCACACCTGAGCACAGACAGACTCCCTCTGAATCCTCCAACTCAAACACCCCCCCACCAGGCACCCAGGTGAAACCCAACTTGCTAATGAATAACAGTCATCCTTTCACACGAAGCCAAGCTGCACTGAAAGCCTCCAACACAAGAACAGAGTGTTGCCAGCCAATGAAAGCCACAAAACAGACAGAAGAAACCAGAAACACCAATCAATCAAACTCCAAGTCCAATGAACACAGATCCAGGCTCCCAGCCAATCAGAATGGACCAGCCTCAAATTTGAAACCAGGAACTAACTCTATACAAAAGCCTGAGGATGGCAGATGAGATTCTGCTGAAATGTTGCTACAACTTTAACAGAACTACAATGACGTGGGATAATACCCGAAGGAAGCTAAACAGCACACACACATATATATATATATATAATATAATATATTATATAATATTTATTTATAATATATAATTATTAAAAATATAATAATATTAAAAAATAAAAAAGTTTTGGTGAAAACTTTGAAAAAATAGTTAAGCCTTTGAATGCTTGTGGGATACGTAAGGATAGTTGTGGGATAGATAAGTATATTTGTGGGATAGATAAACCTTCAGTGCAAGCATAGTGGGACTATATGGTCCACCCTCCCAGCTGCCACACATATGGACCTCTTTTATCAATAACAACTTATTCATTGATCAACACATTTCAAAATAAACAAAGCTCTTTATTAATGCCTTATTCATTATAGGGCTACTCAACATACATGGCACAATCTCATCAGTGTTATGCCACAGCTTCATGGAAGCATCCATTAACCATCTACCATCCTGTCTTGCCACTCCACTGCTCCAGCTGGGGAGTTGCACCAGTGTTTCAGTAGGTTACGCTGCTTCTTCCCTTCACGTGAAGCTCTGTTGGGGCCTTGTACATCCACAATGTCTATCAAGTTTAGTCCTTGCCTCCATTCACCAGGCTCCATGTCCCCATTCACTTGTTGACGGTCCAAAAGTCTGTTCTGCAACACTGGGTTGCGGGTGCACATGAGATTGTGCAGGATGCAGCAAGCTTCCATGATGCTCCTCACAGTCTGTGGGTGATACTGCATGGTGGTGAGAAGTATCTGGAACTGTTGGCCAGGATGCCAAAGGCATTCCCCACCACCCGTCTTGCCCTGGACAGCCTGTAGTTGAAGACCCTCTCTTCACAGGTGTGGTATCTTGAACTGTACGGCTTCATGAGGTAGGTTCTGAGGGAGAAGGCGTCATCACCAATGATGAAGTAGGGCACATCTTGTGTGTCATTGGGTAGGGGTCTTGATCTGGAAAACCCATGATGAGGTTGCGTTCCAGTCCATCCTTGAGGTCACTGGCATTGTATACCTGGCTATCTGAAGCTGACCCGTTGCCTGAAGCATCGATGTACATGAACTTGTAGTTAGCGTCAACCATGGCAAAGAGGATGATACTGAAGAAGCCCTTGTAGTTGAAATAAGTGGACCTTGAGTTGGCTGGAGCTTTGCAGGCCACATGCTTCCCATCTATGGCTCTAACAGAGTGGGGAAAGTTCCACCTCTGATACCACTATTCTGCAAGTTTTCTTCAGCCTTCTTCAGTGGTGGTGCACTGGAGGAGCTCCTCCATGTATTCAATGATGGCCTGCACCACTTCTCTGACCACCATGCTGATGGTGTTGTGTGGCACCATCCACGCATACTGCATGTTTCTGTATGTGGTCCCAGAGGCCAGGTGGTGTAGAGTCAGTGCCACCTTCAGTCCAGGGTCCAGGCTGGGATGGAAGTTGGTGCTCGGCTTGTCAACCTGGGTCTCAGACGCTGTGCAAGTACATCAAACATGGCTGGTGGCATCCTCATGAAGTAATGGAATGCACGGGGGTCTTCATTCCTCAGCTCCACCATCAACTGGTCATACAGTCCAAACTCCATTCTTCTCCCGATCCATCCTCGGACCCACACAGCTCTTGGACGTCTCCTTCTTCTCCTTGTGTATAAAAGGTGAAAGAGTCTGAACAGGGTTTGGTTCTGGTGATGAATGATCTCAGCTACCATATGGATTGTGTCATGATCCATGGTGGAACACAATGGATGATGTGGAAGACCAAGACCAAGGGTGATGAGGTCTGGACACCACGGCTGCTGGACTCATACTGAAATTTAGGTGATTTCCTCCCTCTTTTTATAGGAAATATTGGTTTTCTGCTAGGTGTCCTTGACATATTGCAGACATCCTAAATATATGAGATCCATCCCAGATACAAATGTTTTGTCCGGTTTAATCCTTTATATGGTGCATATGCTTACATCCTTTCTATTTCCATGCTACTAATGCAGTGTGGACGTTCCGTGTACCTTTTGTTTCCTCCCTCTTTCCATTTTCAGCTGCAGCAGATGTGAGTTGCGAGGATGTTCAGAGGTTGACGAGGGGATACAGCGGACGTTTCACAGATGATAATGGACTTCGAACATTTTTTGCCCATATATGTCGCGGATGTACATCGTACGTGGCGGAAAGTTGATCCATTCAAAACATTTTGTGCAGCTCAAAACTTCTTGGGTGGATGAAATCTCAGTGGACGGATGCTGGAGGAATAGAGCGTATGAAACATGCAGTGAGTAGACAATGGATGCATCGCGTTTTCCAATGGATGGTAAGCTTTTTTTAACATTTTACATTCTCTTTGCATCTGTTGGTGCAGTGGGACAGGGACTTTAGAAGTGCTCCCTCCTTCTGTGTCCTTTTCAGCCAACTGCATCTCAAATCTTCCTTAGCTGTTATGTTTACATTCTGTGTATGTAGAGATCCTCAGTCATCCAGGTCATGAGCGTGCTAAAGATGCTTTTTCAAGAGACAATTATTTTTTCTTCAAAGATGTTTCATTTTTTATCCAAGAAGCTTCTTCAGCTTCTTCAGCTGAATGAGAAGAAGCTTGGATGAGAACTGAAAGTGAAGTTCTGAGGTTTTTTTCTTCTCTTTCTTTCTCTCTCTTACTTCATTTAAGTCAATTGTTCAAGGTTTTTGTTGTCTTTGTGACTGTCTCTAATTTACAACTGTTTTCAAATGGTGAATAAAGTGAGTATACCTAGAATGTAAAAAAAATATTAAGCACAACTTCTAGAGACTAAAAAGTGTCATGGACAGACATCTGCAGTCAATCACAAATTAACCTATAAAGAACAAGAAGCAATGTTTCAAATGCTCACCTGCTTTCTAACAGTACATACAGTATTTTAAGTGGATCTTATGCTTTTCATGTTACACATCTCTCTTCATTTCTTTCCCTGGATCACTAAAGGTCAAAAATATCCATGAATTAGAAAGCAGGTTCTTTTGGTATGTTCTGTGTGCAACAAAAACACTACAAAGTGTCTGGTCAGTTGTGTTTCCAACAGAGAATTTTCATCTCTCTTCTATTTTGCAGTAAAGTCCCGGTCCCACTGGCCGACGGACGCAAAACGTATGCATAAAGGACACAACGGACGAGCAAAGTTTCAGGGGTGGCTCCATCCATTGTCATCCGCTCCAAAAAGTGGTGAAAATTTGCATAAACAGAACGGAAAAGAACAGAAAAGAATGGACGTGGGTAGTATATAGTGGGGATGTTAAATGGATGTTCATCGGAAGCCTAGAGGATGAAAGTGGATGGAAGCAGATGACATCTCCGAAGGGTTTTCGGGGGAGAATTTTGAAGCAGATGCATAGCGAAAGGGGCAGATGCATAATGGATGAAGCGGATGCATCACGGACGCCTATAGGAAACAAAGGCAATGCCGCATGGATGTATATCGGATGCAAAGCATTCACTGTGCATGCGGGGATCATGAATTGCATCAGCTCTGCAGATATAAAAGGATGCAGCATGCACAAAATCAGCATACAGGGGAAAGACGTGCTGCCACATACATCTTGCAGGAACACCATGGTTCATCACTCAGGCAAGAAGAGGAAGCCCATGCTGACTCGTTCAAGCCCTGGCAAGGTGAAGAAGGGCAGAACCAGCATCCCACCCCCTGGCACTGACTCTGAACCTCCTGCTGTTGCTGCTGTGGTGGACCAGCCCCAAGGCCCTCAAAGCCCTGCTGCTGAAGGCCCTGCTGCTCAAGCCCCTGAAGGCCCTGCTGCTCAAGCCCCTGAAGGCCCCGCTGAAGCCCCTGCCAGAGGGAGGAAGAGGTAAGGGAAGGAGAAGGGAGAGAGGAAACTGTACACCATTTCCAAGGAGCATGAGGATGAGATGCTGGAATGGCTGAGGGAGAACGAGTACCTCTGGAGAAAGGGCCACAGACTGTATCATGAAACCAAGAAGAAGCAGACAGCTTGGAGAGACATGGCAGAGAGCCTGGGATACACTGAGGTTGTACTCCTGGGATGGTGGAAGCACATGCACACCTGGTATTTGCAAGCTACACCTCAAGAAATCTGGGCAGACTGCTGTCAAGCTCACTGACCGGGAGATGTACGTCATGGCCAGCAGTTTCCTGGAGGGTGAGATCCCCCACCGAGGAGCAGCCTCTCTGAGACCCCTCTCCCTCAGACAGCCCATAGACAGCCAGTCCTCTTCCAGCCAGGAGCCAGCTACCCTGTCCAGGCAGGTGTCTTCCGAGGGCCCCACACCAGAGACACCCCCCCGAAAGCTGCACTCCCCATGCCGACAGACTTGGAGGATCCCATGGAGGACGACGCCATGCTGTCACAAATGGAGGAAGAAGCAGCACCCACTAAAGGCCAACCTACCCCCACCCCCAGCTCCAGAGGATGCAGGGACACAATGAAGACCAGCACAGAACTTCTCTCTCAGTTGGTCCACTGCAACATACCATCCTCGGACCAGAAGCCCTTCATCACCTACGTGAGCCAGACCCTGAGGGACCTGCCTGAGGCCCAGTACCAGGTGATGAAGCAGAAGATGACAGCACTTCTGCACAACCCTCAAGGCCCAGCTGAACCTGCTCTGACCCAGTTCAGGTCTGCTCCTCCACCCCAGGTAATGTCACAGCGCTTCCATGGCTTTCAACAGCCCCTCACCTACCAAGGCTGTGATTACCAGGACTTCCCACAGCAGAAGCAGAACTTCCCAGTCCAGGCCCAGGTTCGTCAGACGCCACAGACGCCAGTCCTCATCTCACTTCAGACCAGACAGACCCACTACACTCCTCCCAACCCTTCCTCCACCCCACAACCAAGCCCATCAACGGACAATCTGTCATCAGTATTGGGCCTGACATCTCAAGTCCTTGATGAAGGGCCTCTCAACCTCACGGGACTGAGTCAGCTCTCAGATAGTTTCCTGAACACACAACCACCTGTTGTACTCTCGGGCCCAAGCACCCCAATGGTGCCTCAGACCAGCACTCAAGCCACAGCCACCTCCACAGTCCCTGCCCGCTTAACAGCTGAGACCATGGACATGCCTCAGAGTGACTGAGAATAGTGTCAGAGACTGAGTTGTTTACTTGTTTAGTTTATCTTTGCTTAAGACACTTTACTTGGTTCATTTTGCTTATTTAATAAAGTCATAAAGTTTACCTAAGAAAGTTAATAAAGGTTATCTTTGCTTAAGACACTTAGTTTACTTGGTTCATTTTGTTTACTTAATAAAGTGTTGGTGAAAACTTTGAAAAAAATGGTTAAGCCTTTGCATGCTTGTGGAATAGATAAGGATAGTTGTGGGATAGATAAACCTCCAGTGCAACCATAGTGGGAATGTATGATCCACTATCCCAGCGATCCAGATGATTTTCTCCCCCTTTTTATAGAAAATATCGGTTGTCCACTATGGGGCCTTCTACATACTCTGGACATACTGCAGACATCCTAAATATATGAGATACATCCCACATTCAAATGTTTTATCCGTTTTGAATACTTTATATGCGAGATGCATATGCTTACATCCTTTCTATTTCCGTGCTACTAATGCTGTGTAGAAGTTCCATGTACCTTTTGTTTCCTCCCTCTTTCCGTTTTCAGCTGCAGTGGATGTGAGTTGAGGGGATGGCCAGAGGATGCAGAGAGGATATAGCGGACGTTTAACGGATGATAACGGAATTTAAAACGTTTGTTGCCCGCATATGTTGTGGATGTACATCGTACATGGCGGAAAGTTCATCCGTTCACAAAGTTTTGGGCAGCTCAAAACTTCTTGCGCAAATGAAATCGCAGTGGACGGATGCTTGAGGGATAGAGCGTATGGAACACTTATTCAGTAAGTACACAATGGATGCATAGCGTTTTCCAATGGATGGCAAGCTTTTTTTTACGTTTTACATCCTCTTTGCATCCCAAAGTGCAGTGGGACGGGGCCTTTAGTCACTATGTACCAATGATGCTCAGTGAAGTGTATTATGCTTCTCCACAGTGTCACCAAATATTATACAAACTAATGTGTTACCATTAACAGTATGGCATTTTCAATAATAATATTATAATTTATATCAGTGTGTGTTTTTTCTCTGTGTGTAACTCTATGTTTGTAAGAAAGTTTCTGTACATGTGTATAGTGTGTTTTTGTAGTGTGTGTGTGTGTGTGTGTGTGTGTGTTTAAGCTATAAAGCTTTCTGGAAAATAATGGCATTGCAAGTTAAACTATTTATTCTAATTCACTGAAAATAACCTATTATTGATCAGAGGGTAGGAGTACCACTGTATGCAACTCTGAATTATTCAGTTTAGCTTGATTTCAGCAGAAAAGACTATATGATATGTAGTTCAGAGACGAACTGTGGAGTCTTTAGGACTGATGTTTTGTTTTCTTGCAGACATTTCATTACCTGACTAAGTAACATTATCACTGCTACTGAGTGTGGGATTTGAAATAAACTAGCAGTTTTTAAACCGGAGAAAACCCCTTTACCTCACAGCATATGGACAGACACAACCATAGTTTCAACTGAGAAACTGTGAATATCTTAGACTGAGCTAAATCCAAAACTGCTAGGGGAAAATACACTTTAGATACATTCAGAAGACATATCTAAAATATGAAAGCTTTGTGTGCATTGTTACAATGTCACTTCAAATTATATTGGTAACCTGGGATCTTATTGTCTTAGAGGACATAATATATTCTATTTTTTTTCCTGTTTTTTTTCCTGTTATGTTGCATTTCTGCCTTTCTTTTCATTGTATTTATACAGCAGACTGGCATTTGACATATCAAGGATGGCATCTGTAGATCTACTGTGTGGATTGGAACTGCATTGTCTATTTGATTCCACAATTCTACTGATGTGAGGATACAATCCTTCAAAACTGTTATTTGCTTTGATTCTGTGAGCACTTTTCAAGGGTCAAACTGGATAAAGAAAAAAAGTGTGCAACAATCTTACAGGTTTTCTATAAGATCTAGGATCCAAATCTCGGATCCAAATCTAGGATCCCTGGTTCAATTATGTGAAAATAATGTGTTTGAGTTGACTTGGCCCTTAGTCACTTACATGGGCAGTCATAATTTTTTTGGTACAGAAATAACTTGCTATTGCCTTGTTTCAGTTGTTTTTTACCAGCTCCCCAATCTAATCTACATCACTGCAATTTCTGTATCCAAGCACTAATTAGGGTCAACCCAAACTCCAACCTTATCCCAACCCAGTTATATGGTAGTTAGCCAATGCTGAAAGATGTTTGTGAGTGTGGAATAATACTTTCAAGCTGAGCTTGTCTCCTGTTGACTCCATCCATGCAATTTCCTTGCCAGTGTTACAGATATTTATTTATCTAATCAACACAGATTCCCATCAATTTATAATAATAAGGATAGTAAAACAATATTCAAGCCAGACTATTCAATCCTTAAATCCATTCTGAAAAAAGAAATTATAATTGCATTCTCCTTGTAAACAATTTTTGTCTGTAGACTACAACAACATTCCCATTCAAATATTAATTAGTTCGTGTTGCTTAGCTTCCAAAATCTGTAAAACGTAGCTAGTTTTTGTTACCAAGGAACTAACAACTGTCTTTGCTTTCAAATAGCCATGGATATAGTCCCTCTTCATATCTCCATGCATCTTCCAATTCACAATTAAGATGAAAGCAAATATCACATTTCAGAAGGATTGCAAAATATATTTCGAAAGAAAAAAACTCTCTCTGTGTGTGTTTGTGTGTGTGTATATGTGTGTGTGTGTGTGTGATATTCCACTCCTTTTTATACATACTCTGAAATAGAGTATTCTAGCTTAATCATTTTACTTTGCACACATTGTCTCACATTTAAATATCTTAAATCTGTGTGTTTCATTCTTGTTTTAACAGCAATATTTGAAGCAATCTGTATTGCTGATTGGTTGTCTTCGTAAAATACAGTAGGATCTTTTACATGAATTCCCATATTATTAATTGTTTATACAAAACTAAATCTGCACATAATAAAGTCAAACATGAGAATTCATCCTCCATTGTTGACAAACTTAAGACCATGTCACACTGCACCAATGGATGGAAAGAGGATGTAAAACGGAGAGAAACACTTGCCATCCGTTGGTTAACGTGATGCAACCGTTCTGTACTCACTGCATCGACTGACATTTCATCCGCTCAAAAAGTTTTGAGCTGCTCAAAACTTTTTGAGCGGAAAATGTATCCAACGTGTCCATTCTGCATCCTCTACATATATGGGGAACATCCGTTCTGCATCCGTTGGCATCCGTTACGCGTCCGCTACATCCGCTAGGCATCCGCTGCACATCCGCGCAACTCAAATCCGCTCCAGCAGAAACCGGACACAGGGAGGAAGTGGAACGGATGCGGAACGAACGTGCAGAGTTAGTAGCACGGATGGAGAAGGGATGAAAGTGGATGCAGCTTGCAAACAAAGCATTTAAAATGGAAAAAACGTTCTCAGAGGGGACCTATCTCGGATATTAAGGATGTCGAGAGGATGCCTAGAGGATGCAAAAGGACACATAGGGGAAAACCTATATTTCCTATAAAAAGGGGGAGCAACTCACCTGGATCTCACTTTCAGATCAGCAGCCCTACTGTGCAGACCTCTGCAGCCTTCATCTGCCTCTTGCTCTTCCACAGCATCCAGTCATGTCCACCATGGATCATAACACAGTCCTTTTGGTAGCCACCATCATTCTGCAACAGTGCGAAGCCATCTACAGGCTCTTTCACCTGTTCTACAGGAAGAAAAGGAGGCGGCCAAGAAGCATCTGGGTCCGAAGATGGATCGGGAGAAGAGCAGAGTACGGACTGTACAACAAGCTGATGGTGGAGCTGAGGAACGAAGACCCTCGTGCATTACAAAACTTCATGAGGATGCCTCCAGCCATGTTTGATGAAGTTGTAGAGTGGCTGACACCCAGGTTGACCAAGCAGAGCACCAACTTCCAGCCCAGCCTGGACCCTGGGCTCAAGGTGGCACTGACTCTGTGCCACCTGGCCTCTGGGACCACCTACAGGAGCATGCAGTACGGCTTGAGGGTGCCACACAACACCATCAGAATTGTGGTCAGAGAAGTGGTGCATCATCGAAGAATACCTGGAGGAGCTCCTCCACTGCCCCTCCACTGAAGAAGGCTGGAAGAAAGTTGCAGAGCAGTGGTGTCAGAAGTGGAACTTCCCCCACACCATTGGAGCCATAGATGGGAAGCACGTGGTCTGCAAAGCTCCAGCCAACTCAGAGTCCACTTATTTCAACTACAAGGGCTTCTTCAGCATCATCCTCTTCTCCATGGTCGATGCTGACTACAAGTTCATGTACATCGATGCTTCAGGCAACGGCTCATCTTCGGATGCCCAGGTATACAACGCCAGTCACCTCAAGGAGGGGCTGGAAGGCAACCTCATCATGGGCTTCCCAGATCCAGACCCCCTGCCCAATGACACACAAGATGTGCCCTACTTCATCATGGGGGATGACGCTTTCTCCCTCAGAACCTACCTCATGAAGCCCTACACTTCCAGATGCTTCACCTGTGAAGAGAGGATCTTCAACTACAGGCTGTCCAGGGCAAGGTGGGTGATAGAGAATGCTTTTGGCATCCAAGCCAACAGGTTCCATGTACTTCTCACCACCATGCAGCATCAGCCAGAGACCGTGACGAACATCATGGAAGCTTGCTGCATCCTGCACAATCTCATGTGCACCTGCTACCCAGTGTTGCAGAACAGGCTCGTGGAACTCCAACAAGGCAATGGGGACATGGAGCCTGGTGAATGGAGGCAAGGGCAAAACCTGATAGACACTGAGGATGTGCAAGGCCCCAACAGAGCCTCACATGAAGGGAAGAAGCAGCGCAACCTCCTGAAACACTGGTGCAACTCCCCAGCTGGAGCAGTGGAGTGGCAAGACAAGATGATAGATGCTTAATGGATGCTTCCTTCAGCCTGTCTCATCAAACTGATGAGATTGTGCCATGTATGTCGAGTGACCCTACAATGAACAGGGCTGTCAGGCGGAGCTCCATTCAAAATCCAGGAAAGAAATACTTAGACTCTTTAGTTTAGAGAAAAGACATCTTTTACTGAAAGTGAAGTGGTAGCAACCAAAGAATTCTGAATCTGAGAAATTAGACGGGCAATTCACATATACAAAGTGAGGGAAATGTTCCCACCCCCAATAGTTCAGATGACACTTCCAATTAGAAGTTGTGAATATGATCTTTTGGGCATCTTCAGGTGATGATGAGGACTCTGTCCGTTGACCTTGGCATATTTTGATAACGGGTTGCAGTTGCGCATAGAAAAGAAAGCTAAGCAAGAAATAGAAACCTAACTCTATTGTATGTTTCCCCCCCCCCATTTACACAACAGAAGAATTTAACACCTCCAGCTCACTTCCCAGACTTTCCCTTCCTCCCCCTGTTACTTATGGCAGTCAAAAGATGCAAAGAAAGAGTAGAAGATCTTGAAGGCTGACATTCGGCCCTCCTAGAAAAAGGAGAACCATCAGTCCTAGAAGGAGAGAGAGGAGAAAATATAAAGACAATTATTAATCATTCAGCAATTACAAAACAATACACTCCTAAGGCTTATCAGGATACTTGGAACAAAATGCTTTGATCAACTTCGGGGCTTTAACGTTGGTTTCGTTAACCCATTCGGCTTGCGAAGAAGGGAAATGTTTCCAGGCTACAAGATACTGGAGTCGACCCCTCCATTTTTGAGAGTCCAGAATTTCTTTAACTTCAAAATGCTGTTCACCTTCAATCAGTATTGGTATGGGAGGGTCAGCTTGGATGGGTCTTAGATCAGAAGTACGTTCAGGTTTTAGCAAACAAACATGGAATACCGGATGAATTCGTCGAAGAGTTTTGGGTAAGTTCAGCTGGACTGTTACAGGATTTATAATCCGTTCAATCATGAAAGGACCAACATACTTAGGACCAAGCTTCTTTGACTTTTGAGTGGTCTGCAGGTTTCTGTTGGACAGGAAAACCTTGTCGCCCACTTTATATTCTTTCTGTGGGGATCTTTTCTTCTTTGAAAAGAGTTTTATTAATTTTCTACAAACACGCATAACATACAAAACATTAAAAACATCTGCTCTCATATATACTTCCGGTGTGTCGGTTGGTTCATTAATTTTGGGCATTCATTTTATAGTCAATTACAATTATATTGCATAACAATTCATATTGTCAATCCATATCCTACTATTACTAAAAAAAAAGAAAAAAAAAAGAAAAATCTTTTTGACTTTACTTTTAATCATTCATGCTTTGTGAGATAACAATACTTTAAACAATTTATTCTATAACAAATCATATAATCATAACAAATCAATCCTAAAAATCCTTTATAGATATAATATTAATGTTCTATTATCGTATTTTATCATCTAGCCATTGATAAAAAAGATCCCAAATTTCATAAAATTGTTCATCTTCTTGCTCTCTAATTTCAAATGTCAATCTACTCATCTCAGCACATTCCAATATTTTCTTAATTATTTCTTCCTGTAATGGTATTTTCTCATTCTTCCAATTTTTAGCAAATACAATCCTAGCCACTGTTAATACATTTACAATCAAATATTTCAAGTCTTTATTATATGTATCAGGTAAAATTCCCAATAAAAAAATCTCTGGTTTCAAATCTATGTGTTTCTTTGTCATTTTTTCCAACCACATGTGAATTTTAGTCCAATATTTTCTGGCATCCTCACAAGTCCACCACATATGATAGTATGAGCCAGGTATCTGATGACATTTCCAACATTTTTCAGATTTGTTCTTGAACATTCTTGCTATTCTTGTCGGGGGGAAGTGCCACCTGTAAAACATCTTATACAAGTTTTCTTTATATGCTGTTGACATTGTCATTTTTTAATTTTGAGACCACAATTTTTGCCATTCCTCTAAATCAATCCCATATCCAAAATTCTTCCCCCAAGCAATCATAGTTTCTTTAACTTGTTCTTCCTCTAACTTAATTCCCAATAAATAACCATATATTTTTTTAATTACTTTCTCATCAGTACCCATCAATATCTTATCTAAATCAGTCTGTTT
>BLBF01000065.1:14872399-14926032 GCA_015471245.1 Laticauda colubrina | reverse complement strand
GTGAACTGACATAGGATATTCTACATGGACTTTGCTAACTGAATATCCCTGAATGGACTGACTACATGGTAAATGACTATTGGACTGATATTTGACTATGCCATGAACTTATAATGGAATAAACTATATTCTTGATAGCACAAGCGTATCTGTTATTTTTACTGTATGTTAATAAACATACAAACTTAGCTCACTCATTTATCTGTGTGCCTATCTGACTAACGCTGCACATTCTGTTTAGCTTGTCTACCTAACCCTGGTTGGGGAACCCAGGCTTAACACTGGTTATGGGCCCTGAGGCTGCAAAGTCAGTTTAACTAGGTTAAACAGATTCATGTAAAAAGTGAGAGTTTGTGTTGTTATACATTACAGTAAACAGACAGCTGTGTTTTATTAATTATATTTTTATATCCATATAAGAAAACATGGCACAAGTCAATCTACAAAGTTTGTCCCTTATATCCAAGCTGGATGGAACAAACTATGTATCATGGTCTACAAAATGTAGTCTACTTCTACGAGGAGAAGGTCTGTGGAACATAATTGAAAATCCACCAAACGTAGAAGAATGGGATCCAGAGGATGAGGAAGACAGACTAAAGATAGAAGAATTTATGCATAAAAATCAACAAGCCATTTGCATAATTGGGTTAACCTTAACTGATCAACAGCTTGTTTATATCCACGGAGAGAAAACGGCTTTTGGGTGTTGGCAGAAGCTGAAGAGGATTTATGTTCGAGATAATGTTAGTGCTCACATAAATCTAACACGGAAGCTTTTCAGGACGCATCTCCAAACAAATGGTGATATGCTGAGTCATTTAAAAACTATGCAAAGCATTTTTAAGGAACTGCACGAGAAAGAGCTTATATTCTCTGAACTACACCAAGTTTATATTATTCTATCTTCCCTTGATGAAAGTAATGATAACTATGTAACTTCACTTGAAATTTTGCCAAAAGAAAGTTTAACTTTAACTGATATAACTGGCAGATTGATCGAAGAGGTCAGAAGAAGGCATGAAAGAGATGAATTAAGGAGGGAGAAACCTCAAAAAGAAGAAAATAAATCTCCTACTGCATACGCAATTAAAAAGTGTTTTAATTGTGGAGGAAGAGGACATTTGGCAAGATTTTGTAAAAAGGCAAAGCGCCAGAACGCTGGCCAGAATACTAAAAATCATCAAAAAATAAATAAAAATTTAGAGTTAGCCAAGTATACTAACAGAGCTGTAAAATATAATTTATGGGCGGTTGACAGTGGAGCATCCCATTGTATAACAAATGATAACAAAAATTTTATTAAAATGTCCCAGAGTACACAGCAGATATCGTTAGCCAATGGCTGGAAACTGAAAGCTAAAGGTGAAGGTATAGCATATTGTTCTTTTATAAAAGAGAATGTAAAAATGTTATATGTACCACAACTTAAGTTTAATTTAATTTCAGTTAGAATTTTGGTTAAACTAGGATATATAGTTACATTTAGGGGAGATAACTGCATCATTGAAAAAGAAGAAAAGAGAATTACTGCATCTTTAAGAGGTGGATTATATGTGTTAAATGATGATGGTTTGAAGGTGGCTAACACAATTTATGAAAATAAGAAACCTCATGACGAATGTATTCACTTGTTACATCGAAGGCTAGGGCATTTAAATTTTAAAATGCTTAAGAAAACTGTTGAATTATCTAAGGGAATAAGTTTGAAATCTTGTAATAAGTATTTGCAATGTAATGCCTGTAATCAAAATAAGAGCAGGGTTATACCGGCTAATAGAGTTGATGGATTTACTATTAAAGAGCCTTTAGAAGTAGTATTTGCTGCTTTAATAGGTCCGAAAAAACCAAGTGTAGGAGGAGCTCGCCACATACTCAGTATAATGGACCACTATTCTAGATATGGGTTTTGCTATTTAATGAAGAGCAAAACTGAAACATATCAAAATCTATTTAATTGGTTAAAATTCGCTGAAAGAAAAACTAAAAAGAAATTAATAACTCTCATCACAGATAATGGTACAGAATTTACAAATAATAAATTTCAGAACAGACTAAGAATGTTAGGTATTCAACATAAAATGTCTGCACCATATAGGCCACAACATAATGCCTTTATAGAGAGAAGAGGCCAAACATTACAATCAATGGCACGAACTATGATGTCTGATTCAGGATTACCTGACAATTTATGGGGAGAAGCAATAATGTGTGGTAATCATATATTAAATAATGTTGTTAATTCAACAACAGGTGAATTACCATTCACACTGTGGCATGGTACAAAACCTGATTTAAGTTACATGCACACATTTGGAGCACCAGCATGGGTGCATATCCCTACACAACTTAGACACAAAGGACAGCATAGAGCTAAAAGATTGATTTTTGTAGGTTATACATCTAATCATAGATCTTATAGATTCTGGGAACCAGGTACATCTAGAGTTTACACCAGTGCTAGTGCAAAATTCTTAGAACATGTAGGATGGAATAGATTAGAGCAAGATTTAAATAATGAAGTAATTATTGAACCCTACAAAAGGCAGAAAGATCAGATTAGCTATAAGAAGAGTCCAATTAAAGAAGAAGTCCACGAAGAGCAAATAGGACCAGAACAAGAGGAAATAGTTGATCAGGAAGAGTTACATAATCAAGAACAATTAATAAATGAAAATCCACCTGTAAGTCCTATAATACCTAGACGTACTACACGTGTAACTAGACCACCTGATAGGTATCAAGCAAGTATAGTTTGCCAAGTAACTAAAGTTCCAACTAGTGTAGATGAACTTAGGATGTATCCTGCTAAGGATCAGGAGAATTGGCAAAAGGCAATGGAAAAAGAACTAAATTCATTAAAGGTAATGAAAGTTTATGAAGATGCCAAATTACCTCCAGGAGAAAAATCCATTGGGTGCAAATGGATATTTAAAGTAAAAACTGGGAATGATGGGACTGTTACCCATAAATCTAGGTTAGTAGCTCTAGGATTTAATCAAAGTGCATCTGATTATGATGAATTTTTTGCACCAAGCCTTAAAGCTACATCTTTAAGAGCAGCATTAGTGTGGGCAGCTAAGAAAAACTATGTCATTAACCATTTAGATGTAGAAACTGCTTATCTACATGCACCATTGCAGCACACTATATATTTAAGAAAACCAATTGGTATAAAAGACAATAAAGTAAATAGTAATGATTGTTGGAAACTCAAAAAGAGTCTTTACGGGTTGAAACAATCTGGGTTTGAGTGGAACCAATATATTGTGAAAGAGTTAAACAATATAGGTTTTAAATCTGGTTTAGCAGATCCATGTGTGTTTAAAAGAGAAAATAATGGAACGGTGTCATTATTGTTATTATTTACAGATGATATTGCTTTAATAACTAAGACTAATAATGAAGCTAATGAGATTATATCATTATTAGCCAAAAAGATAAAAATAAAGCATTTAGGTGAAATTAAAAGGTATCTAGGATTGACAATTCATGAAACAAATAATGGTTTTAAGATATCTCAAGAAGATAAAATTTGCCAATTAATTAAAACGTATAAAATGGAACTTTGTAAACTGGCAAAGACTCCAATGAGTCAGGAAGTTTGCCAAACTAATGATCAAAGTCCCAAATTTGATAAGTCCATATATCAATCTTTGATTGGTAGCTTATCATATATAAGCAATTGGTCAAGGCCTGATATAGCTTATAGTGTAAATCAGCTGGCACGTTTTAATTCAGATCCAAAACAATGTCATTGGCAATCCTTAAAAAGAGTATTAAGATATCTTAAAGGAACAATAAACCATGCATTATATATAGAACCAAAGGGTGATTTGAGTCTTAGTGCTTATGCAGATGCAAGTTTTGCAACTGATATAAACACTAGAAAATCAACATCTGGGATGGCTATATTATTTGGTAAGACACTAATAGGGTGGAGGTCAATCAGACAACAGCATATTAGCTTATCCACGATGGAAGCTGAATTTTCATGTCTGTCATTATTATGCACTGACTTGATTTTCTACAAACAGTTATTGTTAGACATGGGTATAACTGTAAAAGATTCCATTATTGTGTACGAGGATAACCAAGCAGCTATAAAGTTAGCTACTAGTATTGCTGTAAAAACTAGATCAAAACATACTGACTTAAGATATTTAAATGTAAGAGAATCAGTGAAAAATGGACTAATAAAATTGGAATACTGCATGTCAGAAGAAAACATTGCAGACCAATTTACAAAAGCTCAAGGAGCAATTAAGTTTAAAGAAAGTTGTGAAAAATATAATTTAAAGATGTAAATGATTCATAGTTATTATTTAACCTAAAAGGGGAGAATGTTAGGGATAACATTGTTTACCCTAACTGGTTTAGGTGAAATAATAACTATGAATCATAGTTAGTGTATGTTAAAGTGTCTGCAGCTTTATCTCTGAAATAGCAATTAAGGGAGTGGTTATGAAAGCAATATAAAAGTAGCAAGTCTACAGCTTGCTGGTTGACTGGCTTTGATGATCCCTGATTACTGCTTGGAATCAAGACTGCATTGCTCGAACGGGAGAGACAACAAAGGACTGATTTGTAAGTGAACTGACATAGGATATTCTACATGGACTTTGCTAACTGAATATCCCTGAATGGACTGACTATATGGTAGATGACTATTGGACTGATATTTGACTATGCCATGAACTTATAATGGAATAAACTATATTCTTGATAGCACAAGCGTATCTGTTATTTTTACTGTATGTTAATAAACATACAAGCTTAGCTCACTCATTCATCTGTGTGCCTATCTGACTAACGCTGCACATTCTGTTTAGCTTGTCTACCTAACCCTGGTTGGGGAACCCAGGCTTAACAATAATTTATGTAACATCTAAGATATTGTTCTAACACTGCATTAGTCCTCTCACAGGCCCCATTAGTTTGGGGGTGGTGGGCGGAGCTTAATCTCTGGGCGGAGCCTATTAACTTCAGGAACTCTTTCCAAAAATTTGAGGTAAACTGGACCCCTCTGTCAGAGATTATGCGTTCCGGAACACCATGTAACCTGTAGATATGTGAAATAAACAGTTTAGCCAGCGTCTTAGCAGAAGGAATCTTGGAACAAGGTATGCAATGTACTTGTTTGGAAAACAAATCAGTCACTACCCAGATGACCGTGTTTCCACCACTTTCGGGTAATTCTACTATAAAGTTCAAAGAAATTTCTTTCCAGGGAGTCGTTGGTATAGCTACATTTTGTAACAATCCTACTGGCTTACCAGGAGGTATCTTTGCCGAAGCCCAAATTGGACAGCTAGCTACATAAGCTTCAATGTCCTTCTTTAAAGTAGGCCACCAGAATTTCAGCTTAACCAGATGTAAGGTCTTCACAAATCTGAAGTGGCCAGCTGCTTTAGAATCATGAGCCTGTTTTAGTATTTGGCCCCTCAGCATCTGTGGCACATACAACTTGGCCCACACCCAAGCAAAGCCATCTCTAATTGTATAGTCACTTGAATGAGCCAGGAACCATTCGTCCAGTTTTAAAGCTTCTTTTAATTGTTCAGTTAGGTCATTCGATATAACCACTTCTTGGTTCTTCCTTTGGGCTCTGGTGATCACTTGGGCGGCTAGATATTTGGCTGAGACAATTGGGCTTATCACCTCCTGGCGCATACTATTATATTGGGGTAGTCTAGAGAGAGCATCCGCCATGAAGTTCTTCCCGCCTGGAATGTACTTCAAGGAGAAATTGAATCGCTTGAAGTACTGGGCCCAGCGAACTTGTTTAGGGGACAGTTTCCGGGGCATTTTTCAGGCTTCCAAATTCTTATGATCAGTCCATACCTCAAATGAGTGTTTTGCTCCTTCCAGGAAATGTCTCCAGGTCAGCAAGGCCCAACGAACTGCAAAAGCTTCTTTCTCCCAGACGGCCCATCTTCTCTCTGTTTCAGACAGCTTACAGGAGGTATACGCACAAGGCTGTAAGGTCCCTTTCTCGTTGTGTTGAAGTAATACCGCTCCAATAGCCAAATCACTTGCATCAGCTTGAGTCATGAAAGGTGTGTCCATATCCGGGTGCTTCAGCACTGGTTCTGCAGCAAACAGTTGTTTTAGCTTTTCAAATGCTGCTTGACACTCCATGGACCACTCCAGCGGCTTTCCTGGCCTTGGCTTCACCTCCCCTTTTGGTTTCAAGAGGTTTGTGATGGGCATTGCTATCTTAGCAAACGTCGGGATGAATTGCCGATAAAAAATTGCAAATCCCAAAAAGCTTTGAAGTTGTTTTCTGGTGCGTGGTGGAGCCCATTCCAGAACGGCAAGCACCTTCTCTGGATCCATCTCTATGCCTTCAGATGAAATGTGATATCCCAAATAGTCAATTTTGTCTTGGTGGAATTCACACTTTGACAATTTAGCATACAACTTAACGGCACACAGTTTTTGTAGAACCGACCGCACTAACTTCACATGTTCATCCAGAGTTTCCGTGTAGATAAGGATATCATCAAGATAAACCAGAACCCCCCTGTATAAATGTTCATGTAACACTTGATTGATCATTTGCATGAATACAGCTGGGGGCCCTTGTAAACCAAAAGGAAGAACGTTGAATTGGAAGCAACCCATCGGGCAGTTAAAAGCGGTCTTCCACTCATCCCCTTCCTTAATTCGAATTCGGTAGTATGCTTCTCTCAAATCCAACTTCGTGAAAATCTTTCCCTTCGCTAAATGGGCCAACATGTCCTTCATCAAAGGAAGGGGGTACACGTTTTCCACAGAAATAGCATTCAAATTTCTGTAATCCACCACCAAGCATTTGGAACCATCTTTCTTTACCCCGAAACAACACTGGGGCCGCTACTCGGGGTCTAGCAGGTTGAATGAAACCACGTTCCAGATTTTTATCTATAAACAATCTTAGCTCTTCCAATTCCCATGGGGTCATTGAGTACAACTTTGGTTTCAGGATCTTCACTCAAGGCAAAATCTCAATAGCACAGTCTGTTGGCCGATGAGGCGGAAGCTCATCTGATTCCTTCTCACTGAACACATCTTTTAAATCCCAATACTCTTTGGGAATTTTCTCCTCATCTTTCACGGGCTCAGTACCTGTGGAAGATATTTCAATTAGGTCCTCAGGCTTTGGCTGGGATCTGTCCCCTCCTCTCGGTTGCTGCTTTGTGCGTATGCGCAACAACCCCTTTCTCCAGTTAACCTGGGGGTTCCATTTCCAGAGCCAGGGCAATCCCAGTATTAATGGTTGCTCTATCCCAGGGACCACAATAAAACGCAGGGTCTCATCATGCTCTCCCATGATCATTTCTATAGGTTCCATGATAAAACGGGCAGGGCAACCTCCAGCCACTGATCCATCTAGTTGGCAAAAGGAAATGGGTATCTTCAAAGTGTAGCCCAGGGTCTCCGCCTTCTCTCTCCAAGCAACCTGCTTCTTTTGGTGTCTCGATAGAGCCTATGTCCCTTCTGACATAGATACTCATTCTTCCTCAGCCATTCCAGCACCTCATCCTCATGTTCCTCTTCGATGGAGTATTGCCTCCTCTCCTGTTCTCACGTATACCTCTTTCTCCCTCTGGGAGGGCCATCTGGGCCCTCATCAGAGGGGCTTCGAGGTTGTAGGGGATGCTCCACCACACCATCAGCAGCAGCAGCAGCAATAAGAGTAGCAGCAAAAGCAGGACCAGCAGCACCTGCAGGACCAGCAGCACCAGCAGAACCAGCAGGACCAGGATCAGCAGCAGCAGAGTCAGCACCAGCAGCACCAGCAGGACAAGGATCATCAGCAGCAGAGTAAGTACCAGCAGGACCAGCAGGACCAGCAGGACAAGGAGCACCAGCAGAACAAGCAGGACAAGCAGGACGAGCAGGACCAGGAGCAGCGCCAGCAGAGTAAGCACCAGAAGAAGCACCAGCACCAGGAGCAACACCAGCAGAGTAAGCACCAGCAGAAGTCCCAGCACCAGGAGCAGCGCCAGCAGAGTAAGCACCAGCAGAAGCACCAGCACCAGGAGCAGCACCAGCAGAGTAAGCACCAGCAGAAGCCCCAGCACCAGGAGCAGCTCCAGCAGAAGACCCAGCACCAGCAGAGTCAGCCAGAGCAGCAGAAGCCCCAGGAGAAGCAGAATCATTGCCAGGGGGTGGGAAAGTGTCCCTGTCCTTCTTGCTAGGGCTGGCAGCAGATGGCACAGGCTTCCTTTTCTTCCCCATGGTTGTTGGCTGGCTGGAGCTGTGTCTGGCAGCAGGTCTTTCCTCTGAATGGTGATCTGCTTGCGAGCTGCTTCCCTTTATATCTGTGGGGCTGACACAATGCATCCTCCCTGCATGCGGAGTGAACGCTTTGCATCTGCTAGGCATCCACTAGGCATCCGCTAGGCTTCTGCTCTGCATCCGCTTCATCTGCTCGGCATCCGCTCTGCATCCGTTCCTTCCATTGCGCATCCGCTTCGCTGTGCTCCCCCTGAAGCCCTGTGGATGTGCCATCCGCTTCCATCTGCTTCCATCCACTAGGCTTCCATGGAGCATCCACTTAACATCCTGGCTAGGTCCTCCCCCCATCCATTCCTTTCCATTGTTGTCTGCTCTGGTTATGCAAATCTGGGGCACTTTTGAGAGCGGATAACAACGGATGGAACATTTTTTCATCCGCTGTGTCCTTTTTACATATGTTTTGCATCCGTCGGCCTATGTGACAGGCCCTTTAGTTTAGAGGCTTCCTTAAGCTATACTTTTTTTTAACTTTTATTATGTTTTGTCTGGGAAAGGAGGGGGAGATTGAGAGTAAAGAAACTTTGTAACACTGCCAACTAGAGGCTTGAAAATATCTTAGACGAAGCTGGGAAAGCTGAGAAAGAAAGTTCTGAAATTATTTTTCAAGGACATTGCTATGTAATAAGATAGAGGGAAGAGCACGGAAGAGTGTTCCTGCAGGTGTTCTTCTGGATTTCTCTCAACAATTGAAATTGGCTTTGAAGTTTGGAGAGAGCTATGACAAGAGACTTGGATAATTAAATAAAGTACAATGTGTCTTTTTTATTTTCTTAAGTAGGGTCACACACCCCCATTACCAGCTATACTGTTCATTTTTTCTTTTTAAAGCCCATGTCACACTGAACCAATGGATGCAAAGAGGATGTAAAATGGAGAAAAAAAGCTTGCAATCCAATTGAAAACGTGATGTACTCACTGCCTCCATTTTGCTTCCTCTCTATACGTCCAGCATCGGTTTATTGACGTTTCATCCGCTCCAAAAAATTTTGGGCTGCCCAAAACTTTTGCGTGGAAAATGTATCCAGTTCGTCGGTTCTGCATCCGGTACGCATCCGCTAGGCATCTGTTACGCATCAGTTATGCATCCGCTATATCCGCTAGGCATCTGCGCAACTCGCATCCACTCGGACGCAGGGAGGAAGCGGAACGGATGCGGAACAGACACGGAACGTATGCAGAATGTATGCAGAACGTATGCAGCATGGAAACAAAGTGTTTAAAACAGAAAAAATGTTCGCAGAGGGGACCTATCTCGGATATTAAGGATGCCTAGAGGATGCCTAGAGGATGCCTAGCAGAAAACCTATATTATCTGCAAAAAGGGGGAGCAACTCATCTGCATCTCACTTTCAGAACAGCAGCCCAGGGGTGCAGACCTCTGCAGCATTCATCTGCCTCTTCCTCTTCCACAGCATCCAGTCATGTCCACCATGGATTGTAACAAAGTCCTTTTGGCAGCCACCATCGTTCTGCAACAGTGTGAAGCCATCTGCAGGCTCTGTGAACTCTACTGCGAGAAGAAAAAGAGGCAGCCCAAAAGAATCTGGGTCCGAAGATGGTTTGCCAGAAGAGCAGAGGATGGACTGTACAGCAAGCTGATGGTGGAGCTCAGGAACGAAGACACTTGGGCTTTCCAGAACTTCATGAGGATGCCTCCAGCCATGTTTCATGAACTTGTGCAGCGGCTGACACCCAGGTTGACGAAGCATAGCACCAGCTTCCGCCCCAGCCTGGAACCTGGGCTCAAGGTGGCACTCACTCTGCGCCACCTGGCCTCAGAGACCACCTACAGGAGCATGCAGTATGGCTGGAGGGTGCCATCCAACACCATCAGCATTGTGGTCAGAGAAGTGGTGCAGGCCATCATCGAAGAATACAAGGAGGAGCTCCTCCAGCACCCCTCCACTGAAGAAGGCTGGAAGAAAGTTGCAGAGCAGTGGTATCAGAAGTGGAACTTCCCACACACCGTTGGAGTCATAGATGGCAAGCACGTGGCCTGCAAAGCTCCAGCCAAGTCGGGGTCCACTTACTTCAACTCCAAGGGCTTCTTCAGCATCATCCTCTTCACCATGGTCGATGCTGACTACAAGTTCATGTACATCGATGCTTCAGGCAACGGCTCACCTTCAGATGCCCAGGTATACATCGCCAGTCACCTCAAGGAGGAGCTGGAATGCAATCTCATCGTGGGCTTCCCAGATCCAGAACCCCTGCCCAATGACACACAAGATGTGCCCTACTTCATTGTGGGGGATGACGCCTTGTCTCTCACAACCTACCTCATGAAGCCCTACACCTCCAAATACCTCACCCGTGAAGAGAGGATCTTCAATTACAGGCTGTCCAGGGCAAGGCGGGTGGTGGAGAACGCCATTGGCATCCTGGCCAACAGGTTCCAGGTACTTCTCACCACCATGAGCATTGCCCAGAGACCATGTGGAGGATCATGGAAGCTTGCTGCATCCTGCACAATCTCATGGGCACTCGCTACCCAGTCTTGCAGAACAGGCTTGTGGACCTCCAACAAGTCAATGGGGACATGGAGCCTGGGGAATGGAGGCAAGGGCAAAACCTCATCAACACTGAGGATGTGCAAGGCCCCAACAGAGCCTCACATGAAGCGAAGAAGCAGCGCAACCTCCTGAGACACTGGTGCAACTCCCCAGCTGGAGCTGTGGAGTGGCAAGACAGGATGGTAGATGCTTAATGGATGCTTCCTTCAGCCTGTCTCATCACACGGATGAGATTGGGCCATGTATGTTGGGTGGGCCTACAATGAACAGGGTGTTTAATAAAGAGTTGTGTTTATGTTGACATGTGTGGATAATTATTATATTATTATTGATAATAAAGGGCCATAGGTGTGGCACCTGGGAGGGTGGACCATACAGTCCCACTATGCTTGCACTGGAGGTTTATCTATCCTACTGCAATCCTAACCCATCCCACAGCTATTACCCATTCCACAGGTATCCTAACCCATCCCAAAGCTATCCTTACCCATCCCACAAGCATGCAAAGGCTTAAACCATTTCTAAAAGTTTCCAACAAGACTTTATTAAAAAAAAAAGAAATGAAGCAAGTGTGTGAATCATAAATAGACTTTATTAACAACAAGCTATAAAACAAAAATGAGTCTCTGGCACTCCTCTTGGTTGCTCAGTCTCAGGGGTGAAGGGTCCAGGTGCTGTGGAGGTGGTTGGTGCTGGAGTGCTTGTCATCAGCTCCTCCAGAAGCAGAAGCAGCAGAAGCACCAGCCCCAGAAGAGCGAGCCCATGCTGCAGAAGCCCCAGCAGAACCAGAGTGAGGGCCAGGGAGCGGGATGGTAGCCCTGTCCCTCTTGCAAGGGCTGGCAGCAGATGGCTGAGGCTTGCTGTGCTTCCGCATGGTTGTGGGGTTGCTGGCTGGCAGGGAGGCTGGCAGAAACCAAGGCTGGCAGGAAGGCTGGCAGGGAGGCAGGCACCAAGGCTGGCAGGAAGGCTGGCAGGGAGGCAGGCACCAAGGCTGGCAGGCAGGCAGGCACCAAGGCTGGCAGGAAGGCTTTCAAGCAGGTAGGCACCAAGGCTGGCAGGAAGGCAGGCAGCAAGGCTGGCAGGCAGACCGGCTGACAGCAAGGCTGGAAGGTAGGCTGGCACCAAATCTTGCAGGCAGGCTGGCACCAAGGCTGGCAGCAAGGCTTGCAGGCAGACATGCAGGCAGGGCAGGCAAGGCAGCCAATCCGTCTGGCAGCAGGTCTTTCCTCTGAATGGTGACCTGCTTCTGAGCTGCTTCCGTTATATCCGTGGGGCTGATGCAATGCATCCTCCCCACATGTGCAATTAACGCCAGGCATCCATTAGGCTTCCGCTGTGTATCCGCTATGCATCCGCTTCATCCGTTCCGCGTCCGCTGTGAATCCACTGTATCCGTTCTGCATCCTTTTTGCTGAGGCCCCCCAGAAGCCCAGCGGATGTGCCATCCGCTCCCATCTGCTTCTACCTGCTGGGCTTCCGTTCCGCATCCTCTTTGCATCTGCTCTGCGTCCTCCCGCGTCCATGTTATCCGCTCCTGTTGTGCAAATTTTTGCCCCTTTTGAGAGTGGATAACAACGGAAGGAACATTTTGCTCATCCGTTGTGTCCTTTTTGCATCTGTTGGGCAGTGTGACATGGGTTTTAAACCTTTATTTTTGTAATATTTTCATCTGCTTTGTATTTTAAAGGGAAAGCCTCAAATTTTTCTTTTTTCTTTTCCTTTGTTCTTTGGGAATTTTTGTTTTTTCATATGCTTTCTTTTATTTGAAAGTTTTCAATTGGATTAAGGTGTTGAAGAACCTGAAGAATTACTTTGATTTTTTTTAAAATTCTTTTTTACTTTTTGCTCTTTTTAAACTTTTTTTTATTCTTCTCCTTCCTTTCTACCTAATTACTGATTGGATTAAGGTGTTGAAGAACCTGAATAATTTTTTTTTTTTCTTTTCTTTTTATTATTATTGGGTTTTTCTCTCTACCATTCTTATTTTTCATTTTGGATTATAATTGGCTATTTCATGATTGGTTTAGAAGAACCTGAAGATCCTGAATTGTTTAAAATGAGTAGGAAGTTTATAGCTTCTGGCTCTTCACCTTCTACTTCTGCCTCCCCACCATCTGGAGGACAACGTTCAGTTCAGACAATGTTAAAGCAAGACAAAGATCAAGAAAGAGTGACTCTACAGATGATTATGCAAGGAATGCAAGACCTTAAAATAAAATCAGATACCATTGAAAAGAGAACAGAAAGCATTGAGCAAAGAACTGAGAAAACTGATGAAAAGGTAGACAATATTCAACAAATGATGGTGAAGTATGATGAGAGATTCCAAAAAATTGAAGAAGAAGATAAACAAAAAGACAAGAAGATTGGCGATATCGATATCAGATTAACAGTGGTTGAACAAGATAAAAGTGGGATATTGAAATGGGAGATGGACAGATCAGAATTCTATCTCAGACTTCAAAACATAGAGGAAGAAAAAGGACAAAATCTAGCTAAAATAATGATAGAAATATTGGCTTAAGCTTTTGAAATAACAGAAGAGAAGATGATGGATGGAGTAGATCAGGTATACCGACTTTTTACAAGATACGCAATGAGAAATAACCTACCAAGAGAAGTTCATATCAGATTTATAAAAAAAGCCAGTAAAACACAAATATTACAAGTGGTAAGAGAGAAAACATTGAAATACAAAGGCAAAGAGACCGTGGTTTTCAAACAAATACCCAGAAGAGTGAGAGAGATGAGAAGACAACATCGATTTTTGATTAAAATGCTATTGAAAAAAGAGGTGAATTATAGATGGCTAATCCCAGAAGGGTTAATGTTTACATGGCAAGAACAGACATATAGAATTGATTTAATCGAGAATGCAGAATTATTCTATGCAGAATATTTTTGGAAGGAGAGAGGAGGCAGAAAAAGATATTTCACTCAATGAATTTCAAGACAACCAAATGGAGACTGAAAAAGAAGAAGGCGCAGTAGGTGGATCAGTGGAGACTAAAGAACAACGTGAACCAAGATCTACGAGAGCTGCCAAACCTAATTATAAAGCATAATTATGGAAGATAAAAAACTGATTACAATGAATATAAATGGACTTAATTCAGCTATTAAAAGAAGGAAAATTTTTCACAGATTAGAGAAACTAAAATTTGATATAATTTGTCTACAAGAAGTACATATTAAGAAACAATATGAACAATTGTTGATACAGCCAAAATTAGGGAAAATATTTACTTCTTTGACTCAATGTTAGAAAAGAGGAGTGGTTTTACATATCAAAGAGAAAAATTACATATCAAATCAGAAAAATTTATTTATACTGATGAAGACGGAAGAGTATTAATGGTGGAAATAATGGACAATAATATGAAAACACTCTTGATTGCAATTTACGCTCCAAATGATAAACAAGAAGAATTTTATGAAAAAATACACATGAAAATAATTGAACTGGACAATTGAATGGAACAAAATAAATGGACTATGTCAGTATAGTTATCATGGGAGATTTCAATGGAATTGTAGACAATAAATTGAGCTATACAACAACAACAACAAAGCAAAATAGGAAGACTCTCCCCAAATCCTTTTTAAAAATGATAGATGAAATAAATTTAAAAGATATATGGAGAGAAAGAAATGTTAAAACCAAACAATACACTTTTTACTCAAATAGACATTTAACATGGTCCAGAATAGTTATGATTTGGACTTCAACAGAATTAATATCTAATATTCAAGAAACAAATATCGAAACAAGTACTTGGGCAGACCACAATCCAATGACAATTAAATTAAATGGAAAGGACAAAATAGAAGATCGAGATGGACGTTAAATAATACAATTGAAAAGGAGAAGGATTTTATACAGCAGATGGAGAAAGAATTGGTTTTTTCTTTAGAGAAAATAAAAAAGAAGATACTTCAATTCAGAAATATGGGACACAATGAAGGCATATGCTAGAGGCTTGATAATAGACTTCACAAGGAAAAGGAACATCAGGAAAAGGCAAGCCACGGAAGCTTTAGAAGATGAGTATAAAAGACGTGAAAAAGAACTACAGAAAACACTACAGAAAAAAGACATTAAGCTAAAACTGGATACAATTAAACATAAAATGAGTTTAATAGAGAAAGAAGAATTAGCACAGAAAATTAGAAGTGCTAAACAAAATTATTTTGAGGATGAAAACAAAACAGGTAGATGGTTAGCAAACAAACTGAGAAAGGAAAAAGAATCAAGGAAAATACCGCAGTTAATAGATGATCAAGGTCAAGTTTGCCATGGGAATAAAGAGAAGAAGGGAATCATTTGAGACTTTTATGGGAAATTATATGAGCAAGAGATTATTGATGAGGAAAGAGTTAAACAGTATTTACAGAATGCTAATCTACCTAAGATACCTAAAGAGATTGAAAAAATGTTAGAAAGCAATATAACTATGATGGAGTTAACTGAAGCACTTAAGAAACAAAATAATGGGAAGGCACCAGGCCGAGATGGACTTCCGGCAGAATTCTATAAAACATTACAAGAATCGCTGAACCTTCCATTGCTATAAATCATGAATGAAGTTATGCTAAAGAAGAAGATACCTAAAACATGTTCAGAAGCCTACATTACACTTATTCCAAAAGAAGAGACTGATCCATTACAAATTAAGAATTATAGACCCATTTCTTTATTAAATGCAGATTATAAAATCTTTGCTTCAATATTGGCAGAGAGACTCAAAAAATATTTAAATAATTTTATTCATTCTGACCAAAATGGATTTCTGCCAAAGAGACAAATTAAAGATAATATGAGAGTAATATTGGACACTTTGGAATATTATGAGGCTCACCCCGAAAAACAAATGGCTTTGATATTTTTAGATGCACAAAAGGCATTTGATAATGGGAACTGGAAATTCATGTTATTATTATTAGAACAGATGGGCTTTGCCAGAAATTTTATTCAAGCAATACAAGCCATATATTTTTAGCAAGCGGCAAATGTAATGATATAGGGAGAATTAACAGACTCTATCAATATAAGAAAAGGTACAAGACAAGGTTGCCCACTATCAACTTTGCTATTCATATTAACTCTGGAAGTGTTAAATAGAAACATTAGAGATGAAAAGAGTATAAAAGAATGAAAATTAAAAAGGAAGAATTTAAATTGCAAGCTTTTGCGGATATACTTGGCCTTTATTTTAGAAGACCCTCTAGAAATAGCACCAAAACTTTTGGAAAAGATAGAGGCATATGGCAAAGTGGCCAACCTGAAAATAAACAAAGATAAGACAAAGATTTTGACAAAGAATATGTTACTAAGACAAAAAGAAGAATTGGCAGATGTATTGAAAATTCAAGTCACGAATAAGGTTAAGTACTTGGGGATACATTTGACAGCAAGATGTAGTACATTAAAAGAGAACAATTTAAATTTAATTAAACTCAATTAAACTTAAACAACAGATAGCACTAGACTTGACGAAATGGGAAAACCTACAATTGTCACTAATAGGGAGAATTTCAACAATCAAAATGAATATTTTACCCAGAATTCTATACTTGTTTCAAACAATATCAATTAGGCTTGGAAAGGACTACTTTGAAGATTTAAACAAAATTGTGTTGAAATATATATGGCAAGGTAAGAAAGCAAGAATAAAGTTAAAACTCTTACAAGATGCTAGAATTAGAGGAGGATTTGGTCTGCCTAATTGGGAGTTGTACTACCAAGCTACAAACCTGACATGGGTTAAGGAATGGATAACATTAAGAAATACTAGATTGTTGGCATTATAAGGACATGATCAGTTGCTGGGGTAGCATGCCTTTTTATGGTATAAGGGAACTAAAATACAGGGTTATTTTAGAAGACATCATATATGGGAGTCTCTGTGGTTAAATTGGGAGAAGATTAAAAGACAATGTTACTCGAAAATTCCAGTCTATTGAAGCATTTTCTTATCCTATAACATATAAGAAGGAACAAACAGTTAGATATGGGGAAATTTTGAATGAAAAGGGTGAACTTAAATCGATGCAAAAACTAGAGGAACAAGGTATAAAGATGAATTGGTTTTCTTATGCGCAAATACATTCAAGGCATGAAAAAGACTTTAAAACAGAAGATTTCTATAATAAATTGACTGATTTAGATAAGATTTTGACAGGTACTGATGAAAAGGTGATTAAAAAATTGTATGGATATTTATTAGAAATTAAACTAGAAGAAGAAGAAGTTAAAGAAACTATGATTGCTTGGGGGAAGAATTTTAGATATGGGATTGATCTAGAGAAATGGCAAAAATTGTAGTCTCAAAATTATAAAATGACAATGTCAACAGCATTTAAAGAAAATTTCTATAAGATGTTTCACAGGTGGCATTCCCCCCCCCCCCCCGACAAGAATAGCAAGAAAGTTCAAGAATAAATCCGAAAGATGTTGGAAATGTCATCAGATACCTGGCTCATATTACCCTATGCGGTGGACCTGTGCGGATGCCAAAAAATATTGGACTAAAATCCACATGAGGTTGGAAAAAATGACTAAAAAGCAGGTAGATTTAAAACCAGAGATATTTTTATTGGGAATTCTACCTGATACATACAGCAAAGATTTAAAACATTTGATTGTAAATGTATTAACAGCAGCTAGGATTGTATTTGCTAAAAATTGGGAAAATGAGAAAATACCATTGCAGGAGGAAATTATTAAGAAAATACTGGAATGTGCTGAAATGAGTAGATTGACATTTGAAATTGGAGAACAAGAGGATAAACAATTTTACAGAATTTGGGACCTTTTCTATCAATGGCTAGATAACAAAATATAGTAATAGAATATGTAGAATTATAAAAAATAATGAATATATAAAGATGTATTTCTTTTATTATTGTTATTATTACATATATATAATGTTTTCAGGATAGATTTGGAAGGACTATATGAATTGTTATAAAATAAACTAAGTAAAGTATAGCTATCTCTCAAACATAAAAACATCAACTTTCTTCCATAAGTAGAGTGTGTCAGTTGGTTTACAAATTTTTTGCGCATCGATTACATAGTCTCAATTACAGTTACATTACATAATAACTCATATTATCAGAAATTGAATATCCTAGTATTATTATTAATCAATCATTTGACTATAATTTTGTTCATTCATACTTTGTTTGTTTTTGTTTGTCCTTAAAAATCAATAAAACTTAACCAAAAAAATAAATAAATAAAATCAACATGAACACCAACTTCCAAAGGTTCGAATAATGTCCATAGTAATGCACCAAAAATAATTAAAAGAAGAATCATTGGTTAGTTTTTAAAAAAGTCTCATTGAAGAATCTCCCAAGGTGGCAATTTAGCGAATGCCTCACCGCATTGCTGGAGACAGGGAGTGGGGTCTGGGACCAACGAAGCCGTGATCTACCTCAACCAGGACTGTTGGAAGTTTTCAGAAGATTCTGAGAACAGAGAACTTTCCAGCAACCCAAAAAGTGAGCAGAGAGAGTGAGTGGAGAGTCAGGACACCGTCCCGCATGGAGAACCCAAGACTCCATTCCATAGGATACCATTCTGAATGGGTGAGACTTGAAAGAACTGGGACTGGCGGAAAGTGAATAGTGCAATTCTGTGCAGAGAGCAGAGAGTGCTAAGAGAGGGGATGAGCTGTGATTAGATGAGAGTGTGATTCTGACACTTAGAGAGACTGATTCTGAGAGTGAGCCATTCTGAGTGGCATAGAATGAACGGCATGGAATGAGCTGTGACTGGTGGAGAGTGTGTTTCCAAACTGCAGAGAAAGAGACAGAACTGACAGAGGGTGATCCTAAACATCCGAAAAAGAGCTGGGACTGGAGCAGAGCAGGAGAGTGTGATTCTGAATGGCCATGAATTGCGGAGAACTGAGGAGACTCATGGAGAATCAACAGACCCTATCTGAGAGGAATAATCTCCTAAACAGTCTCCATTTAAATCACCCAGCTGATTAGTCAGCCTGCATTTAAATTCCCACTTATCTGATTGGACAACCTCCACTTAATCCCCACCCAAATCTCATCCATTCCAAACTCCCAAGGAGATGATTGGAGAGTTCATTCAAATCTTCTCCATTCAAATCTATCAAGCAGCAACACTTCCTCTTTAAAAACAAAAACAAAACAAAAACCAAACAAAAACCAAACAAGGTGGCTTTAAGGAAAAACAAAGGAACTTTTCACTACAAACCTCCAATACTTCATTACCTCCACTATTTCATTAACTCAAGACCAATTATTGATAGGTAATGCCTTGTCTAAAATAATTGATTTATCATTTAATTGTATAATAATTAATTGTAAATTATTACTAATTTAATAATTACTAATTTGATCACTAATTTACTGATTTATTGAATTGATAGAGATTAAATACTGTATCTTTAATTATCTAGTTGATTGATTGATTTTAGTAATAAGTAATTTTACTTTTGATTCATTCTCTAACTTGTCAATTAACATTTATTAATTACCAACATTCATTAAGTAACTATGTATCACATAAATTAGCTATTGTAATTGTTTAATATACTATTATCATTGACATGCCAGCCAAAAACTTCAAAACCTCCACTACCAAACAACTGAAGAATAATATCTGTACCAATGACATTCCAGACTCCTGCACATGTTTCAAATGTCTTGAAACCATCAATGAAAACAAAAGTAACATTAAATGCCACATATGTGACAATCAAATGCACTTTGCCTGCTTAAACTTAAATAAAAACCTAGCTGATCTCCTAAAAATATCAGATACATTCCCTTGTCTATGTCCATAATGTTTACCTAAGTTAAACAAACTAAGTATCCTGCCTGACAGAGTTGATAGCAAAGTTGAATCATTCATTCATTCACTCAATAGGAGAACGTTTCACAACACAACGATACAAACAACTATACAAGCAAGCCTAATCTCTCTTGAAAAATACAGCACATACAAGCGAATACCTATCAACTCAAATTCATGTCCCAACTCAACAACCACTACCAGAACTACTATCTCAACTACAATCAGAACTACAACCAAAAATAACCACCAAACCACAATCACAATAGTCAGTATCACATCAAATAATTCCACAAATGATATGCCCTTACTCATCAGAGATATCATGGAATGTGATCAGAAACATCCAAATGCCATCTTATTTGGTCTTGAAGAAACCAACAAATCAGTTGATATCACCAAACTTCGTAATATTATAAGCAACTCAAATACAATAAACATCTCTCCTGAAGATATCATTGAAATAACCAGAAATGGCCCTGAGTTCAAATACAATGACAGCTCTGTGGCCCCCAAATTTTGTAGAGTTGCTTGCAAAAATGAGTCCAACAAATGTATATTCATTCATACAATAAACACCATTGCTAAAACCAATCCCAACCATAACAAACTTTGCTCAAGACCAGACTTATCCATACTGCAAAGAATCTGCTCCTGTGAACTCCGCACAAAACTCAAAAAACATCAAGACAATGGAGAGAAGGACCTGTACATTGACTATCATGCTGATTGTATCAAAAGTAAGTCACACAACAACAACTCTGCATCCAACCCTACCTCATCCAATCCACCATCACTCAAAACAAGTCATGCATGCCCCTAACTATCTCAATTCCAACGACAGCTGACCTTAAATGCAAGCTACTCAATGCAAGAAGCCTTGTAAATAAAATACCTGAATTTCTCCTCTTAATAAATATGGCTAAATTCGACATCATATTTGTCCTTGAAACATGGTGCAACACATCTCTCCCTGACTCCATTACGACAGTAAGAGACAATCATGTTTACTGATCAGATCACGAAATCCGTAGAGGAGATGGTGTTGCTATCCTCTATAAAAAGTCCCTATATCTAAAAAACATCCAAGTTACCCAGGAGTTTGCTCTTCCTGAGACTATCATGAACTGTCCTTAAATATCACATTTTGATTTTTAATATGTTACAGAGCCCCTGATTATGACATCAAACATGTAAACAAGTTAAATTCACTACTAACATGGGCAACATTCTGCCCACACACTTTTATCTTTCTTGGTGACTTCAATCTATCTCATATTAACTGGACCCTAAACAAATGTAAAACTGAACCCATACACGCAACCTTCTACAATGCTATAACAAATCTGGGACTGGAACAACAAGTAACCAACAATACTAGACTTAACAACTGCCTCGATCTCATCTTCTGCAATAGTTTGAATTCAATTTGAATTCAAAGAACCCTTTTCCAACAGTGACCACAACATGATTGACATTTGTCTCAACATACATCCACACAAAAATCATTATAATGACAAAATCCCCAATTATAACTTCAAAAAGGAAACTATGATCTTATAGACAATGATCTCTCATCTCTTCATTGGCAATTTCTGTTCACTGGTTGCAATACTGTTGAAGACCATTACAACATATTTTCACTTGAAGTCAAGAGTCATCAAACTACATGTACCAATCAACTCCAAAAACCAGAAAAAACAGTTTAGCCACAACAATAAAGAATTCAATCCAAAAAGAAATCGCTTTGGCAGAAAAACAAATCTGGTCACGTTGCCAACTTCAAAGCCGATACAAAAATTTATTCCACCAGATAAAAAATGAATGCACCAATTATCACGTTAAACAAGAGGAAAACCTTCTACATACCAATTCCACTTGCGCTTTCTACAATTTTGCAAACAACAGACTAAAAGACTCAAGGTCCATCACACCCCTGAAAGGACCTAATGGTAAAGACTGCAACGACAACACCATTAAAGCCAACCTTTTTAATATATTCTTTGGCTCAGTATTTGTAAACAGCAATGGATCATGCCCAGTATTTCCTCATCAAACCACAGACAACTACAATGATCTAATACATATCAATTTTACAGAAGACAGTGTTGAAAAAGCACTACACAATCTAAAACCATCTCTATCTATTGGACCAGATGGAATATGTGCCTACTTCTTAAAAAAGCTATTCACTGCCATAGCCGAACCTCTGAGCATAATCTTTGAAAAATCTTTCAGGACCAGCTCCTTGCCTAGGGAGAACCCAGCCTAGTTGAAAATTACAGACCAGTCTCTTTATGCTGAGTCACCTGTAAAGTCATGGAATCAATTATTAACCAATCCATTTTCCTCCACTTAGAGACAAACAAACTATTGTCTAAAAACAGTTTGTTTCAGAAAAAAACTATCATGTAATCTGCAACTCTTACACTGCAAAAACATATGGACTACACAACTGAATCAGGGCAAAACAATAGACGCAATCTATATAGTCTTCTGTGAAGCCTTTGATTCAGTGGTACATGACAAAGTACTCCTAAAACTAAAATATTGTGGTATCTCTGGATGCCTGCATAACTGGATAGAAGCATTCCTGTCAAACAGACAACAAATGGTCAAAATTGGGAGTGTCCCATCAAATTTGGTACCTGTCAACAGTGTCCCCCAAGGCAGAGTTCTAGGATCAACTCTCTTCATACTCTACATAAATGACCTCTGTGATCATATTAAGAGCAACTGCGTTCTCTTTGCTGATGATATAAAGCTATTCAACACCACAGACAATATTGCTACTCTTCAAAAAGACCTTGACTATGTATCAGAATGGGCAAATAAATGGCAACTTCAAATCTCAACAGATAAATGCTCTGTCTTCTATATTGGCAAAAAAATAAATAAATCAGAAAATATAATACAAGCCGAATAGTTAAGACCTTGCTGATGATCCAACTCTGTCAAGGACCTTGGAATACTCATCTCTAATGGCCTAAGTGCTTGAGCCCAATGTCACTATATAGCCAAAAAGACATTAAAAGTTGTTAATCTGGAGGGGCGGAGCTGGCATCATGACGATACAGCATGTGATCTGGGAGGTCCAAGATTGCTGCCGATATCTTTGCTCCTGGACGGTCCAGTTGGATCTAAACTGTCCTAAAGAGACAGTGATCATAAAGAGCACTTCCTGTCGATCCCAGGGATACCACAAAGTCCCTGGTAGATCCAGGAGAAGCTCTTTTTGCCAGCGGCAAAGAGGCAGCCATTAAAGCTGCTGAAGTTGGGACAGCTCTGAGACAGAAGGGAACAGAAAGAGAGAATGTGTCGGTTTGGTGAGAACCTTTTTTTTTTTACATGTTAAGACTTGAAAGGACACCCTAAAGAAACGTAAGAATCTGTAAAAGTTTTGACAGAAGTGATTAAGCAGTAATTTTAAACAAGGATGTCAAAGTAATCATTTTTTTTCCCTTCATTGTTGAATTTTTATATATAATCTTATATTTTGAAACTGGACTGATTTCTTTTTCTTCTTGTTATTTATTCTTTTCTCCTTTTTGATTCTATAACATGTTAAGCTTGAGATTCCTTTTTAGTTACTTTTTAAATACTTTTTTTTTTCTTTTTTAGTTAGTCTTATTATATTTTGCCTGGAAAAAGAGAGGGGGAAAGTGAAAGCTAAAGAAACTTTGTAGCACTGCCAACTAGAGGCTTGGAAGTATTCTGTTTTCTCTTTACCAGACAAAGCTGAGAAAGAATTGAGACTTCATCTCAAGGACATTGCCTGGTTGATAAGATAGAGGGAAGAGTATGGGAGTGTATTATTGCAGGTGCTCTTCTGGGTTTCTCTCAACAGCTGGAGTCTGGTGCTGAAACTTAGGAAAAGAAAAGGTGATAAGTTTTTGGAGAAGAGAGAAGAGAACTATAAGAGCCTTGGATAATTAAATAAAGTGCAGTGTGCTCTTTTTATTTTTTCCTAAGTTGTGCTATCCCCCCCCCCATCAGTTTATCTTTTCTTTTAAAATAATAATAATAATAATAATAATAATAATAATAATAATAATAATAATAATAATAATAATAGATATTTGGTTTTTTGGCTTTTTGGAACTTGGCTTTCTGGAATTTGTCTAGTTTTCATCTTGGTTTCTTTTTGGTCCATTTTTATGTATCTTTTTATATTTGAGATCTCTTAATTGGATTAAGGTGTTAGAGAACCTGAAGAATTTTTTCCTTTATTAAGGATAAATATTAAGGATATTAATGTACTTGATATTTGATTGAAAGCATGAGAGGATATATCATGTAATTGTAATAGAAGACTATGAAATGGTTGCACAAAATAATATGTAAATCAACCGGCACACTGTATGTATATATATGGAAGATGGTTTATGTTTTGATGTTATGTTTGTTTATATTTGTTTTAAAATAAATAAAATTTTTAAAAAAGTTGTTAACTTAATCATACATAGCTTTTTCTCTGGTTATATCGCACTACTAACTAGAGCATACAAAAGATTTGCCAGACCAATACTTGAATATAGCTCATCAGTCTGGAACCCACATTATGTATCTGATATTAACACAGTTGAGAAAGTCCAGAAATAGTTCACAAGAAGAGTTCTCCACTCCTCTACTCATTGTAGAATACCTTATGCTGCCAGATTCGAAATTCTAGACCTAAATAACCTCGAACTACACTGCTTCGGTCTGATCTAACTAAAGTATATAAAATCATACATTGCAATGTCCTACCTGTCAATGAATATTTCAGCTTTGAACATAACAGTAAAAGAGCACACAATCGATACAAACTCAAGGTAAATTGAACCAAACTTGATTCCAGCAAATACAACTTCAGCAAAGTGGTCAATGTCTGGATACTCTATCTGACTCTGTGGTTTCTTCCCCCAACCCCAAAAAACTTTAACCTTAGACTGTCTACTGTTGACCTCACTCCTTTCCTAAGAGGTCTGTAGGGAGCATGCATAAGCGCATCAGCGTGCCTACCATACCTGTCCTATTATTTCTTTTTATTTTTCTTATACGTATCCATATCATGTATTCATAACAATTGTTTATACTTACACATATTATCTTATAATCACTTGACAAAATAAAATAAATAAATAAATAAAATAAAAATAAAGTATGGTGGAAATGACCAACTTAAATTAATTTTATGCAGCATTCAATTAGAAGGGCAGATGATTTACAAGCTGAAAATAATTTGGTTAATTGCAAGGTTCTATTCTGCTTTGATTCAGTCCAGAGTTCAGAGAACAGGACTGATCTTTGTTGTGTGTGTGTATGTGCACACGTGCACATAGGTTAGCTGAGAGAGGGAGAGAGAGAAAGTGACTGAGAGAGAGAGATTCCCTATATATATTCCCTATATTGATTTTACCCATAGCAAAACTCTACAATGATGTTGATTAGCTCATATTTAGTTGGATTTCTGAAGTTTGACTTGAAAGGACCAATCAAAGGGACAATGCTGCTTTGGATTTAATGGGAAGAAAAATAACATTACAAACATATTTCTTTGGGAGATGTTATGAAAAATGGGGTTGGTTTTAGCATCTCCACTCCTACCACTTCTCTACATACAACCAAGCACACACTCTCCCTCCTTTCTTTCTTTCCTTTTCACTCCAAATTGGATCCAATAATTGAAAGAACTGATAAAAATGCTCTAAAAAAGGTTCTGTATGAGCTGGAGTTAAGCCCATGTCACACAGCACCAACGGATGCAAAGAGGATGTAAAACGGAGAGAAACACTTGCCATCCGTTGGTTAACGCGATGCTTCCGTTCTGTACTCACTGCGTCCATTTTTCATCCTCTCTATCCGTCCAGCATCCGTCTACTGACATTTCATCCGCTCAAACAGTTTTGAGCTACACAAAGCTTTTTGAGTGGAAAATGTATCCAACGCATCCATTAGAAATCCTTTAAACATACAGGGAACATTCGTTAGACGTCTGTCATCATCCGTTACGGGTCTGCTATATCCTCTAGGCATCTGCTGCGAATCCGTGCAACTCGCATCCACTCCAGCGGAAAACGGACACAGGGGGGAAGCGAAAGGGATGGGGAATGGACACACAGCATTAGCCGGAGAAAGGATGAAAGCAAATGCAGCTCGTATAGAAAACATTAAAACGGAAAAAACGTTCGCATAGGGGATGTATCTTGGATATTTAGGATGTCTAGAGGATGTCTAGAGGATGCAAAAAGACACCCAGCGGAAAACCTATATTTCCTATAAAAAGGGGGAGGAACTCACCTGGATCTCACTTTCAGTCCAGCAGCCCTGCTGTGCAGACCTCTTCAGCCTTCATCTGGCTCTTCCTCTTCCACAGCATCCAGTCATCTCCACCATGGATCATCACACACTCCTTTTGGTAGCCACCATCGTTCTACAACAGTGCGAAGCCATCTACAGGCTCTTTCACCTGTTCTGCGTGAAGAAAAGGAGGCGTCCAAGAAGTGTCTGGGTCCGAAGATGGATCACGAGAAGAGCAGAGTACAGACTGTATAACAAGCTGATGGTGGAGCTGAGGAATGAAGACCCTCATGCATTCCAGAACTTCATGAGGATGCCTCCAGCCATGTTTGATGAAGTTGTGGAGCGTCTGAGACCCAGGTTGACCAAGCAGAGCACCAACTTGCTGCATCCTGCACAATCTCATGCGCACTGGCTACTCAGTGTTGCAGAACAGGCTCGTGGACCTCCAACAAGGCAATGGGGACATAGAGCCTGGTGAATGGAGGCAAGGGCGAAACCTGATAGACACTGAGGATGTGCAAGGCCCCAACAGAGCTTCACGTGAAGGGAAGAAACAGCGCAACCTTCTGAAACACTGGTGCAACTCCCCAGCTGGAGCAGTGGAGTGGCAAGACAGGATGGTAGATGCTTAATGGATGCTTCCTTCAGCCTGTCTCATCACATGGATGAGATTGGGTCATGTATGTTGAGTGGCCCTACAATGAACAGGGCATTTAATAAAGAGTTGTGTTTATGTTGACATGTGTGGATCAATGATTACATTAATATTGATAATGAAGGGCCATAGGTGTGGCACCTGGGAGGATGGACCATACAGTCCCACTATGCTTTCACTGGAGGTTTATCTATCCACAGCTATTACCCATTTCACAGATATCCTAACCCATCCCACAGCTATTACCCATTCCAAAGGTATCCCTGCCCATCCCACACGTATCCCTGCCCATCCCACAGCTATTACCCATCCCAAAGTTATCCCTGCCCATCCCACAGCTATCACCCATCCCAAAGGTATCCCTGCCCATCCCACTGCTATCTTAACCCATCCCACAAGCATGCAAAGGCTTAAACCATTTCTAAAAGTTTTCACCAAGACTTTATTGACTAAAAGAACTGAAGCAAGCGTGTGAAGCAAAGATAATATTTATTAATAACAAACTGTAAATGAAAATGACCCAAGTGTCCCAAGCAAAGATAAAGTCATCAGGTAGCAACCCAGTCTCTGGCACTCTTCTCAGTCACTCTGAGGCATGCCCATAGTCTCAGGGGTGAAGGGTCCAGGTGCTGTGGAGGTGGCTGCTTCTTGAGTACTGGTCTGAGGCGCCATTGGGGTGCCTGGCCCCAAGAGGACAACAGGGGATGGTGTGTGGAGGAAGGTCTCAGAGAGCTGGCTCAGTTCTGTGATGTTGAGAGCCCCTTCCTCTCGGACATATGGTGTCAGTCCCAAGACCGATGATAGATGTTCTGAGGCCGGGCTTGGCTGTGGGGTGGAGGAAGGAGGAGTGTAGTGGGGATGTCTGGTCTGCAGGTGAGTGAGGTGAGGCGTGGGTGGCATCTGTGGCGTGGGTGGCATCTGTGGCATGGGTGGCATCGGTGGCATCAGCAGCATCGGTGGCACCAGTGGCATTCGATGAACCTGTGCCTGGACTGGGAAGGGCTGCCTTTGCTGCTAGAGCTCCTAGTAGCTGTAGCCTTGGTAGGTGTCAGCCTGTGGAAAGCCTTGGAAGGGCTGTGACATCACCTGATGTGGAGGAGCAGACCTGGACTGGATCGGAGCAGGTTCATCTGGGCCTGGAGGTTTGTGAAAAAGACCGGTGATCCTGTCCTTGATCACCTGGTATTGTGATTTGGACATGTCCAGGAGGGTCTGGTTGACGTAGGTGAGGAAGGGCTTTTGCTTGGAGGATGGTATGTCAAAATGTACCAGCTGAGAGAGATCTACGCTACTTTTGCTGGTATCTTTGATCTCCAGCAGGACAGTGTGGCTCTGCCCCTCTGGTCTGGCTCTCTGCCTGCTTTCTGTGGAGGTGGAACTGGGGGTGGATGTGGGTTGGTCTCTGGTGGAAGTGCCCTCTCCTTGCTCCCACTGCGTCAGGGGGTGCTCCACGCACTCCGCCACGGGGAGTGCAGCTGTCGGGGGGTTCTCCATCGTGGGATGCTCCACAGATACCTGCCTAGACACAGGAGCTGACTCTTGACCAGAAGAGGACTGGCTCTCTGTGGTCTGCCTGAGAGAGAGGGTTGTCAGAGGGGCTGCTCCTCAGTGGCGGATCTCACCCTCCAAGAAGCTGCACTTGGCCATCACGTAGGTCTCCCGATCCGTCAGGTTGACCATGGCCTGGCCAGATATCTTGAGGTGCAGCTTCCCATACCAGGTGTGCATGTGCTTCCACCAGCCAAGGAGCACCTCCAAAGTGTAGCCCAGGCTCTCCGCCTTCTCTCTCCAAGCAGCCTGCTTCCTTTTGGTGTCTCAATAGAGTCTGTGTCCCTTCCACCATAGATACTTGTTCTCCCTCAGCCATTCCAGCACCTCATCCTCATGTTCCTCTTCGATGGAGTGTTGCCTCCTCTCCCGTTCACGCGTATGCCTCTTCCTCCCTCTGGCAGGGCCATCTGGGCCCCCATCAGAGGGGCTTCGAGATTGTAGGGGCTGCTCCACCACACCACCACCTGCAGCAGATGCAACAACAACAGTAGCAGCAAAAGCAGGACCAGCAGCACCAGCAGCACCAGCAGCACCAGCAGCACCAGAAGCACCAGCAGCACCAGCAGGACGAGGATCAGCAGCAGCAGAATAAGCACTAGCAGCACCAGCAGGACCAGGACCACCAGGACCACCAGCAGGATCAGCAGGACCAGCAGGACCAGCAGGACCAGTAGGACCAGCAGGACCAGGAGCAGCACCAGTAGAGTAAGCACCAGCAGAAGCACCAGCACCAGGAGCAGTGCCAGCAGAGTAAGCCCCAGCAGAAGCCCCAGCACCAGGAGCAGCACCAGTAGAAGCTCTAGCACCAGAAGAGTCAGCCCGAGCAGCAGAAGCCCCAGCAGAAGCAGAGTCAGGGCCAGGGGGTGGGATGGTGGCCCTGTCCTTCTTGCCAGGGCTGGGAGCAGATGGCACAGGCTTCCTCTTCTTTCCCATGGTTGTTGGCTGGAGCTGTGTCTGGCAGCAGGTCTTTCTTCTGAATGATCACCTGCTTGCAAGCTGCATCCTTTTATATCTGCGGGGCTGATGCAATGCATCCTCCCCGCATGTGCAGTGAATGCTTTGCATCCGCTAGGAGTCCGTGATGCATCCGCTGTATCTGCTCGGCATCCACTCTGCATCCGTTCCTTCCACTGTGCGTCCGCTTTGCTCTGCTCCCCCGGAAGCCCCGCGGATGTGCCATCTGCTTCCATCTGCTTCTATCCGCTAGGCTTCCATGGAGCATCTGCTTAACATCCTGGCTACATCCTCCCCCCGTCCGTTCCTTTCCATTGTTGTCTGCTCTGCTTATGCAAATTCAGGGCACTTTTGAGAGTGGATAACAATGGATGGAACATTTTCTTGTCCGCTATGTCCTTTTTACATACGTTTTGCATTCATCGGCCGATGTGACAGGCCCTTTAATCAAAAGGTAATTTGCACATAACTGAGATATTTCAATTTTTATCTTCATGAGAAAAACAAGTAGGAAGAAAATGAGTTTCTACGCCCATCCTCTCCCACCTTCAGGAAGTATGTGTTAATTACAATGTATTTATAAAAACAAGGAGAAAAATATGCATTGGGCAATAGCTACTTCTTAAATAGGTAAGTTAATACTGGCAGAATGGAATGGAATGGAACACAAACTTCACAACCCAGAAGGTCTTACTTTAAATTCTAAGCAGTCCATCTAAAGATGGGGAAATTTCTTTTGTGCATTTTTTAGCACTTATAGATGTGTGGAACATCTCAGGAATGAGCTGATACTGACATACTTTTGTTCTACAGTGATGAATGTCCAAGACCCATTTCTTTGAAACTCCTTGTCTGAGCTGTGGTGGCGCAGTGGTTACAATGCATTACTGCAAACTAACTCACTGCTGACTCCAGGAGTTCGATTCTGTGCAGCTCAGCCTTTCAATGCTTCTGAATCAGTAAAATGAGGACCCAAATTTTTGGCAACAATTTTCTGACTTGGTAAACCATTTTGAGAAGGCTGTAAAACACTGTGAAGCAGTATACAAGTCTTAGTGCTATTGCTGTTGTTTTTGTCTAATTGACATTGACAAAAGTCTTTTAAAATATCTACAAGGCACAGCTGATATAAAATACAACATTTAGACTATAGTATTAACCAATGCAGGGTTTTTATAATACCTGCACTTAAACATTTGCATTGCTCGTCAGTTAATTCAAGGCACAATTTAAGGTGTTGGTATTGACTTGAAAAGTCTTAAGTGTTTGAGCACCTGTGTATTTCAGGGACTCTATTTCCCATAATGGGATTGCCCAGCTCTTAATCTTTATAAAATATGGGTTTCTGCAGATATCTATATGGTTCCTAAGTAATGTTGCTCTCAAGCTGTACAACATACTCCTTCAGAATGTGTCCCTCTCTTATTTACAACAACCATTAAAATACTCATACCAAGGAATTTTAGTATTCATTTACTTGTTTTAATATCAGTTGCTGTGTACTCACTTGAGTTGAAAAATGACATATACATTTAAACAAAAGACAGGTAATGAAATTCTATATCAACCATGAGATCCTATTGAAAATAAAATTCTTGTTCCTGATTGTGGTTGTCAAAGATAATGAGGAGTTAGGAAAAAGTTGGCAGCCCTGATCCCCAGCTGAGATTTGCTATGATCTTTAAAGTTTAAGAAATAAACACTGAAACCTGATAAAAGTGTCAGTTTTTCTTTCTCATTGTTTCTAATCATTTATTTCTATCCCATCTATGAAAAAAGTGTGAATTTTGCTCAATCTTTTTTTTTAAATGATCAAAAAATAGTGAGCCATTGCAACTGAAATCTTGGAGATCCAGCACCCAGTGATATTCATAATACCCATTGGACAAATGTCCTTATGCAATATCAAACAATTTCCTAAAGCCACATGTGTAGGCTTAATGAAGTAAAATAATGGAATAAGACTATAACAAACAGTGCTGGCACTAGCAATTCTCAGACCCACAGCAGCATTATGTAAATTTTGAGCAGATCTTGCCAATGTTCAAAACTGGCAAAAAAACATTAAATCAGAAAAATGGGAGAAAAGGTCTTAGAATCTGTGTTTCTGTATTTTTCATTAGGCTGGCTTACTTGTTACTAATACATTTCTTCTCTGTCTGGACTAAAGCAACTTTTCTATCCAAACTATGTCTCACATCTTATATTTCTAGAAATCTTTTGGCATGGTTCTCTATGTTGACAAAATTGGTTGGGAAATCTGAGAAGTTTAGTTGAAAACTTTGGAAAGACATTGTATTGAAGAACAGGTAAAACGTGATAAGGTAAAACATTTGTACTGGAATTTAAAAAAATAGTATAAAGATACCACTAAGATTAAAATGCTATTGAATGCCCAATGTCTTGATTATGGAGATTCTCAGTCATCCAAGTTATGATTGTCACAAAGGTGCTTTTTCAGGAGGCAACTGGACTTTGTTTTTTTTTTAAGATGTTTTGCTTCTCATCCAAGAAGCTTCTTCAATTCTGATGAAGACACTGAAGAAATTTCTCAAATAAAAAGTGAAATATCTTCAAGGAAAAATGAAGTTCAGTTGCCTTTTGAAAAAGCACCCTTGGCCAAAATCTTATAGCATGCCATTCTAATAAACTCATACTTATTACAAGATATTACCTCTTCTTTTATGGTCTTATTTATTTATTTTCTTCTTCAAAAAACACATGTTGCCACTTCACCATTCATTTCTGTCTGAAGGCATGGTTCTTGCAGTTCTACCTGCTGCTCACATAAAAAGCTGTTTCCCAGCAGTGAACATTGAAAATTCCAATTCCATCTGGTCTCAGCTGTTTCGCCGGATTCCAGGCAGGAAGGGAAACAAAGGTCTCAAGGTAATGATCAAATGAGTCTTTATTCATCCATACAATGTTCCAGATTCAGGTAACAACAAGTAACCAAAAAGAATTAAAGTCAGCTCTGGCGCACCTCGCAGCCAGAGCTGTATTTATACACCAGTTAACAGCTTAATGAGTTTATCCACCATCCGGTGAGCGTTACTGGATCACATCCGGTTACCATGTAATACCCTAAACATTGTGCTTTTTATGCATTAATTATTTACTCCTATTTACTATACTTGTACAAATATCATATTCCAACATTGTATTTATGCCTATGAAGTGACCCTGCACCCCTCCTGAGATCATTAGTTCAACAGGAAGCAACCAAATCACTTTGTCTACAACTGCCCACAGGCTGTAACAGCTCAGTGTGTGACGTCAGCAAGGCTCGTTATCTCTGTGGAACAGTCGAAACCCCAGGTTGTGTGGTTAACAGCACTTCCCCCCTCAATAGCATAGTCTGACATGGCACAATGCATGATGTCATGGCTCCATCATGCCAGGTTTGTTGGGGTATGTATTATGGAAATGACGTACTAAACGATCTGCACATACATCTGATGCCTTCACCCAGGATGCTTCTGACAAAGGGTAGCCCTTCCAATGTACTAAATATTGAATACTATTCCTTCTTTTTTGAGAGTCAAGGATCCCAGCTATCTCAATGTAATCCATATCGTGTTGATAACCTTTTTTATTTTGGGTACTTCAACCTGGGAATCAATGGGTTTTAATAAACTGACATGAAACATTGGGTGTATATGGCCCAACAATGATGGTAATTTTAACTGTATTGTGACAGGATTGATGATTTTTGTTGTTGGGAATGGACCCAGATATTTGGGCCCTAATTTCTTACTGTTTAATTTCAACTTAATATATTTTGTTGACAGGTATACTCTATCACCAACCTGGAAAGGTTTATGATCCTGCCGCTTCTTGTCTGCATATACTTTATAATCCATTGCTGTTTTATCCAGAGCTTTTCTCACATGTATCCAACTAGCTTGTACTCATTGTGCCCACTGTTGGACACTGATTGGATCAGTCGGATAGCTATTCAAATATGGTAATGGACTAAACTCCATGTCATTAGCTGCATAGAATGGACTATATCCTGTACTACTGTGTACTGTGTTATTGTATGCAACTTCTGCAAATGGTAACAGCTCCTCCCATTCTTGTTGTTGATAGGATATGTAATATCTTAAATATCTTTCCACCATGGCGTTTGCTTTTTCTGCAGCGCCGTTTGTGCTTGGATGATAGGCTGAACTTAATCCCTGAGACAATCCCAACAAACGGAGGAATGCTTTCCAGAACTGAGCGGTAAGCTGTACTCCTCTATCAGAAATTATTCATCGAGGGATTCCATGTAATCTATACACATATTGTATGAATATATTGGCTAGAGATTTAGCCAATGGCAACCCTTTACAAGGTACAAAATGTACCTGTTTCAAGAATAGGTTGATGATTGTCCATATAGCTGAATATGCATTACTGGTTGGTAGTTCCACGAGAAAATCCATGGCAATATCCTGCCATGGATGTTGAGGTTCAGATGCTGTTCATAACAATCCTAATGGCTTTCCCAGTCTTGGTTTTGACTTTGCACAGACATGACAATTTTTTTTTTATATTGTTCTATTTCAGAACTCATCTTTGGCCACCAAAATTGGCATCGAACTAAATGTACGGTTTTAAAAAACCCAAAATGCCTACCTTGTTTGTCATCGTGACATTTTTCCAAAATGTAATTCCTACATTTTTTCAGTACATAAATTCTATTTCCTTTCAAGCCAAATTATCTCTATAGGAAACCGAGTCAGCATTACTGGTAAACCATGTATCTGTCCAAGTTGCCTCTCGCAACATATCCTCCTTGATTTCCTTTAACCGTGTAGCCTGTCCCATGTTCCTGGGTGTGATTTCTGGGATCAGAGGCTGAACAATTACATCTCGAGGTTCATTGTATTGCAGTAGTCGTGACAGAGCATCCGCCATAAAATTTCGACCGCCTGGTTCATCGCGCAGTTGGAAATTAAACCGCTTAAAGTACATGTTTGGGAGATAAATCGCGGGGTGTTTGTAAAGCTTCCGAGTTCTTGTGGTCTGTCCAGACTTCAAAAACTTATTTTGTGCCCTCTAATAAATGTCTCCATGCATTTAACACCCATTTTACCGCAAATGCTTCCTTTTCCCAAATTGCCCATCCTCTATCTGTTGGAGTTAATTTCTGGGATGTATAAGCACAAGGTTGTAACAGTCCTTGTTCATTTATTTGCAAAAGGACAGCACCAACAGCCACATTGCTGGCATCAGCTTGAATCACATATTTTTTCATGGGGTCAGGATGTTTTAGAATCAGTGCCTGGGAAAACAATGTCTTCAAGTTGTCAAACACCTGTTGACATATGGCAGACCACTCCAGTTTTTGACTGGGCATTGGCTTTGTTTTCTGATTCTTTGTTTTTCGTAGTTTGGTTAATGGTAATGCAATACTAGCAAACTGTGGTACAAATTGCCTGTAAAAGTTTGTGAAACCAAGGAAACTCTGTAATTGTTTATGGGTTTGTGGGTTTTCCCATTCCAAAACAGTAGTGACTTTATTGGTATCCATTTCCAAACCATCTTGGGAAATTCTATATCCTAGATAGTCCAATTTACTGCAGTAAAATTCACATTTTGACAATTTCACATACAATTTAGTGTCTAACAATTTTCTCAATACACTTCGTACTAATTTTACATGTTCATTCAAGGTTTGTGTGTAAATTAGGATGTCATCTAAATACACTAGTACTCCATGATATAAATGTTCATGCAGCACCTCATTAATTAATTGCATGAATACTGCAGGGGAACCTTGCAGCCCAAAAGGCATTACCTTAAATTGAAAACTACCAAGGGGACAACTGAAGGTAGTTTTCCACTCATCTCCTTGTTTAATACATGTCCTATAATATGCTTCATGCAAATCCAACTTCATGAAGATTTTTCCGGTGCCCAACTTGGCCAATAAATCACTGATCAAAGGCAGAGAATGTACATTATCTACGCATAGAGCGTTCAGCCCTCTAAAATCCACACACAAATGCAAGGTTCCATCCTTCTTCTCCCTAAACAATACTGGGGCAGCTGTATGTGATTGTCCAGGCTGTATGAAGCCACGGGCCAAGCTTTTATCTAAATAATTATTCATCTCTTCCATCTCCTTGGGAGTCATTGCATATATACGAGGTTTAAATAACTGCACCCCTGGGATCAATTCTATTGCACAGTCAATTTTACACTGGGGGGGAGGTATTCGCATTCCTCCTCACTGAACACTTTTGTGAGATCCAAATACTCAACTGGGTAGGGGAGTTGTTGATGTTCACCTATGGTGATTGCTAATTCCTTTTGTGAATTTTGCATGAACTCCTCTGGATTTGCCTGAGGGGGATCCAGTCCTACCACCAGTTGTAAATGATGACAACCACCCTCCCACCATATAACGGGCTTCCACCTATCCAACCACATAAGGTCTAGTATTAGTGCCTCATGCATATGCAGGACAACAATAAATCATAGCTGTTCCCAATGAGGTCCAATTTCAAGTTTAATAGGAGTAGTCATCATCCTAGCTGGGGACCCCCCAAGCAGGGACCCATATACCTGTTTGAAACTCATTGGTGTGGGCAATTGTTCCACCAGTAACTTCAGTTCATCCACTACTCATTGGCTAATAAGACACCTGGTACATCCCATGTCTATCAGGGCCCCATATCTACCCCTTAGTCCCGTATTCCCATCGTCCAATATCACTGGTATCACGAAAAGGTGAACTGGGGCACTCACCATCATATCATCGTGGCTTTCCTCACCATTATCATCCAACCCCGACACTGCTCTGGGTTGACTACATTCATCCGATTGATGGTGTTTTGATGGTGACGCTTCCCTCTTCATTTTCTGAACCAGTCCTTGTGATCTTTCAGTACTACTATCTTGTTTCCTAAAACCAAATTTTGTCACTGCTCCCAGAGGTCTCTTTGCTGTTTGTTTCATACCTTCATTGGCAAGTTCGGAGCATTCCAATGGCCTATGCCCAACTAGATTACATATGAAACATCGCATATCTGGATGACCCCTGCCACTCAGTTGACCATCTCCTGGTCTGCTCCAACCTCCTATGACATTGAGATCTGCTTTAGATACCTTTCAGAAGGAATCAGGCTTGGTTCTGAATGCCGTTAGCCCAACATCTAGTTCAACCACCATTCTGTACCATTCTGTCAAACATTGAGGAACTCCTCTATATAAATAAGCCTGTCTTAAACCATGATCTAAGCTGGCATGGAATTCTTGGACCAACAGATGCTCAGGCCAAGACCATAACTTCCCAGCCAAACTTCAGAAATCCCATACATATTCAGTTTCCGGTCTCCCATCTTGCCCCAATGCCATTATAGCTTCCTCAGTTTGATGAATGCAAGATCTATCTTCAAAACAATTATGGAATGAATCCAGAAACAGACTGAAATCTACCAACTCTTGTGCCCATTCACTATGTTACTCCACAACCCAGTCTGCTATATCCCCTGTTAAAACTTCCATAATAGCCACCACTATGGACCACTGGGACAGATAGCAAGATGCATGTAATTCCAGGTCATTAACCACTTGGCTTAGGAATAGTGTGATACGGTCTGGGTTACCATCAAATGTAGTTTGCAAGGGTGGTGGTCCCCACACCATATGTTATGGCCACTGTCTAGACATTCCCTGATGACCCCAAGAACCCTCCTGTTGCCTACATCAAGGTGATGATTCCCTTCAAGCAAAACTACAGGACATTGGCCTTGTCCCCCCTGTCCTGGGTTCTGATGGCCCGGCAATATCAGCCAATGATGCATCAAATCCAGGTGTCAAGTCACTACCAGTCCTCTTACTATTATGTTCTCTCCCCTCCCTAGGGATAGAACTGAAATATAAAGTATCATCAGGACGAGCTCCTGATCCTTCCCATCTTTCTTTTGGGCTGGAATTCTGTACACTCAGATCTCCATACTTATTCTTAATAGTTCTATAGTACTGGCTCCCAAACTGGAGGTGGAGGTACTCCAGGCATTTTCCTCAACTATTTTCCTTTCTCTCCACTTCTCAAACAAAAGCAGGGGGGTTTCCATGAATACCTCATCCCCCACACTCCTCCTGGAACTCCAAATCACTCTTACGATCTTTTGTCATATTACATAGTTTAAGGCCCGGTCCCACTGGCCGACAGATGCAAAACGTATGCATAAAGGACACAGCAGATGAGCAAAATTTCAGGGGTGGCTCCATCCATTGTCATCCGCTCCAAAAAGTGGGGAAAATTTGATTAAACAGAACGGAAAAGAACGGAAAAGAACGGAAAAGAACGGAAAAGAATGGACGTGGGTAGTATGTAGTGGGGGTGTAAAATGGATGTTCATAGGAAGCCTAGCAGATGAAAGTGGATGGAAGTGGATGACACCTCCGAAGGGGTTCCGGGGGAGAATTTTGAAGCGGATGCATAGCGGAAGGGGCGGATGCATAGCAGATGAAGCGGATGCATCACGGACACCAATAGGAAACCAAGGGGATGCTGCGTGGATGTATATCGGATGCAAAGCATTCACTGTGCATGCGGGGAGTATGAATTGTGTCAGCTCCGTGGATATAAAAGGATGCAGCATGCACGCAGTCAGTATACAAGGGAAAGACGTGCTGCCACATACATCTTGCAGGAACACCATGGATCGTCAGTCAGGCAAGAAGAGGAAGCCCGTGCCTACTTGTTCAAGCCCTGGCAAGGTGAAGAAGGCCAGAACCAGCATCCCACCCCCTGGCACTGACTCTGAACCTGCTGCTGTTGCTGTTGCTGCTGCTCTGGTGGACCAGCCCCAAGGCCCTCAAAGTCCTGCTGCTGAAGGCCCTGCTGCTCAAGCCCCTGAAGGCCCTGCTGCTCAAGCCCCTGAAAGCCCTACTGAAGCCCCTGCCAGAGGGAGGAAGAAGCAAGGGAAGCAGAAAGGAGAGAGGAAACAGGACACCATTTCCAAGGAGCATGAGAATGAGGTGCTGAAATGGCTGAGGGAGAACGAGTACCTATGGAGAAAGGGCCACAGTTTGTATTGCGACACCAAGAAGAAGTAGGCAGCTTGGAGAGACAAGGCAGAGAGCCTGGGGTACACTGCAGAAATACTCCTTGGATGGTGGAAGCACATGCACACCTGGTATGTCAAGCTACACCTCAAGAAATCTGGGCAGGCCGCTTTCAAGCTCACTCACCGGGAGATGTACGTCATGGCCAAGGGCAGTTTCCTGGATGGTGAGATCCACCACCGAGGAGCAGCCCCTCTGAGACCCCTCTCCCTCAGACAGCCCATAGACAGCCAGTCGTCTTCCAGCCAGGAGCCAACTACCCTGTCCAGGCAGGTGTCTTCAGAGGGCCCCACACCAGAGACACCCCCCACACGAGGTGCACTCCCCATCTGGCAGACTTGAAGGATCCCGTGGCGGATAATGCCCTGCTGTCACAAATGGAGGAAGAAGCAGCAGCTACCAGAGGCCATCCCACCCCCACTCCCACCCCCAGCTCCACAGGATGGAGGCAGAGAAGCAGACTGGAGGGCCAGGACCACAGTGTGCTGTTGGAGATCAGGGACACAATGAAGACCAGCACAGAACTTCTCTCTCAGCTGGTCCACAGTGACATACCATCCTTGGACTGGAAGCCCTTCATCACCTACGTGAGCCAGACCCTGAGGGACCTGCCTGAGGTCCAGTACCAGGTGATGAAGCAGAAGATGACAGCACTTCTGCACAACCCTCAAGGCCCAGCTGAAGCTGCTCCTACCCAGTCCAGGTCTGCTCCTCCACCCCAGACAATGTCACAGCCCTTCCATGGCTTTCAACAGCCCCTCACCTACCAAGCCTACAACTACCAGGACTTCCCACAGCAGAAGCAGAATTTCCCAGTCCAGGCCCAGGTTCATCGCACGCCACAGATGCCAGTCCTCACCCAGCTGCAGACCAGACAGCCCCACTACACTCCTCCTTTCTCCACCCCAGAGCCAAGCCCGTCAACAGACAATCTGTCATCAGGATTGGGCCTGATATCTCAAGTCCTTGATGAAGGGCCTCTCAACCTCATGGGACTAAGTCAGCTCTCAGATAGCTTCCTGAACACAACACCACCTTTTGTACCCTCGGGGCCAAGCACCTCAATGATGCCTCAGACCAGCACTCAAGCCACAGCCACCTCCAAAGTCCCTGCCCACTTAACAGCTGAGACCATGGACATAACTCAGAGTGACTGAGAATAGTGTCACAGACTGAGTTCTTTACTTGCTAAACAACTTTATCTTCGCTGAAGACACTTATTTGGTTCATTTTGCTTACTTAATAAAGTCATAAAGTTTACCTAAGAAAGTTAATAAAGGTTATCTTTGCTTAAGACACTTAATACAGTTTACTTGGTTAATTTTGCTTATTTAATAAAGTCATAAAGTTTACTTAAGAAAGTTAAGGCTAGGTCACATCAGCTGACGGATGTAAAACGTATGTAAAAAGGACACAGCGGACGAGCAAATTTTCCATCCATTTTTATCCGCTCTCAAAAGTGCCCCAAATTTGCATAAACAGAGTGGACAACAACGGAAAGGAACAGACATGGGGAGGATGTAGCGGGGATGTATAGCGGATGTTTGTAGGAAGCCTAGCGGATGGAAGCGGATGGAAGAGGATGACACATCCACAATGCTTCCGGGGGAGAACACCGAAGCAGACGCGCAGCCGAAGGAACGGATGCAGAGCAGATGCCTGAACGGATGACGCGGATGTATCACGGAGGCCTGGCGGATGCCTAGCGGATGCCTAGCAGATGCAAAGCATTCACTGCGCATGCGGGGAGGATGAATTGTGTCATCCCCGTGGATATAAAAGGATGCAGCTCGCAAGCAGGTCACCATTCAGAGGAAAGACCTGCTGCCAGACACATCTTCAGCCAACAACCATGGGGAAGAAGAGGAAGCCTGTGCCTATTCCTGCCAGCCCTGACAAGAAGGACAGGACCACTATCCCGTCCCCTGGTGCTGACTCTGCTTCTGCTGGGGTTTCTGCTGCTAGTGCTGACTCTGCTGGTGCTGGTGCTTCTGCTGGTGCTACTCCTGGTGCTGCTCCTGGTGCTGGTGCTTCTGCTGGTGCTGACTCTGCTGGTGCTGCTCCTGGTGCTGCTGGTGCTGCAAGTGCTTCTGGTGTTGCTGCTGCTGGTGGTGGTGGTGGTGATGGTGTGGTGGACCAGCCCCTAGAACCTCAAAGCGCTACTGATGAGGGCCCAGAAGGCCCTGCCAGAGTGAGGAAGAGGCATTCGCGAGATAAGGGTGAGAGGAGACAGTACTCCATTGCAGAGGAACATGAGGAGGAGGTACTCGAATGGCTGAGGGAGAATGAGCACCTCTGGAGGAAGGGACACAGGGTCTATCAAGAAACAAAGCGGAAGCAGGCAGCTTGGAGAGAGAAGGCGGAGAGCCTGGGCTACACTTCGGATGTCCTCCTGGGGTGGTGGAAGTACATGCACTCCTGGTACGGGAAACTGCACCTGAAGAAGTCTGGCCAGGCCGCGGTCAAGCTCACTGACCAGGAGACCTATCTCATGGCAAAGTGCAGCTTCTTGGAGGGTGAGATTCACCACCGAGAAGCAGCCCCTCTGTCTACCCTCTCTCTCAGGCAGCCCACAGAGAGCCAGTCCTCTTCTGGCCAAGAGTCAGCTCCTGTGTCAAGACAGGTATCTTTGAAGCGCCCCACAATGGAGACCTCCCTGACAACTGCACACCCCATGCCGGAGCATGTGGAGGATCCCCTGAAGCAGATGGAGCAAGAAGAGGCCGCGGCCACCAGAGACCAACCCACACCCACCCCAAGCTCCACCTCCACAGAAAGCAGGCAGAGAGCCAGACAGGAGGGACAGAGCCACACTGTCCTCTTGGAGATCAGGGACACCATCAAGAGCAGCATAGATCTACTTTCTCAGCTGGTACACTTCAACATACCATCCTCTAACAGAAAGCCCTTCCTCACCTACGTGAACCAGACCCTCATGGAAATGCCCGAAGCCCAGTACCAGGTGATCAAGGAGAGGATCACAGGTCTTCTGCACCACCCTCCAGGCCCAGCTGAACCTGCTCTGACCGACTCCAGATCTGCTCCTCCACCCCAGGCGATGTCACAGCCCTTCCAAGGCTTTCAACAGACTCTAACCTACAAGGCTACGGCTACCAGGAGTTCCAGCAGCACAGGCAGCCCTTCCCATTCCAGGCACAGGTTCCTCGCCTGCCACCGATGCCACCGACGCAACCGATGCCACCTATGCCACCGATGCCACTGACGCCACAGATGCCAATGACGCCACAGATGCCACCGATGCCACAGATGCCACCGACGCCTCACGTCACTCAGCTGCAGACCAGGAAGCCCCACTCCACTCCTAGTTCCTGCACCCCACAGCCAAGCCCGGCCTCAGAACATCTGTCATCGGTCTTGGGACTGACATCCCATGTCCTGGAGGAAGGGCCTCTCAACATCATGGGACTGAGCCAGCTCTCTGAGAGCTTCCTGCACACACCATCCCCTGATGTCCTCTCGGGGCCAGGCACCCCAATGGTGCCTCAGACCAGCACCCCAGCCACTGCCACCTCCATAGGCCCTGGACCCTTCACCCCTGAGACCATGGGCATGCCTCAGAGTGACTGAGAAGAGAGCCAGAGATTGGGTTGTTACCTGTTGACTTTATCTTTGCTTGGGACACTTTTCTTGGTTCATTTTGCTTTTTTAATAAAGTCCTACAGTTTGTTATTAGTAAAGTTTATCTTTGCTTCACACACTTGGTTCAGTTCTTTTACTAAATAAAGTCTTGGTGGAAACTTTTAGAAATGGTTTAAGCCTTTGCATGCTTGTGGGATGGGTAAGGATAGCTGTGGGATGGATAGCTGTGGGATAGGCCGGGATACTTGTGGGATTGGTAATAGCTGTGGGATGGGTAATAGCTGTGGGATAGATAAGCCTCCAGTGCAAGCATAGTGGGACTGTATGGTCCACCCTCCCAGGTGCCACACCTATGGCCCTTTATTATCAATAACAATTTGATCATTCATCAACACATTTCAACATAAACACAACTCTTTATTAAATGCGCTATTCATTGTAGGGCCACTCAACATGCATGGCACAATCTCATCAGTGTGATGAGACAGGCTCAAGGAAGCATCCATTAAGCATCTATCATCCTGTCTTGCCACTCCACTGCTTCAGTTGGGGAGTTGCACCAGTGTTTCAGGAGGTTGCGCTGCTTCTTTCCTTCACATGAAGCTCTGTTGGGGCCTTGCACATCTACAGTGTCTATCAGATTTAGTCCTTTCCTCCATTCCCCAGGCTCCATGTCCCCATTGCCATGTTGGAGGTCCACAAGCCTGTTCTGTAACAATGGGTAGCAGGTGCACATGAGATTGTGCAGGATGCAGCAGGCTTCCACGATGTTCCTCACAGTCTCTGGGTGATGCTGCATGTTGGTGAGAAGTACTTGGAACCTGTTGGCCAGGATGCCAAAGGCGTTCTCCACCACCCATCTTGCCCTGGACAGCCTGTAGTTGAAGATCCTCTCTTCACGGGTGAGGTATCTGGAAGTGTAGGGCTTCATGAGGTAGGTTCTGAAGGAGAATGCGTCATTCCCCCACGATGAAGTAGGGCACATTTTGTGTGTCTTTGGGTAGGGGGTCTGGATCTGGGAAGCCCATGATGAAGTTGCGTTCCAGCCCCTACCTGAGGTGACTGGCGTTGTATACCTGGGCATCTGAAGCTGACCTGTTGCCTGAAGCATTGATGTACATGAATTTGTAGTCAGCATCGACCATGGTGAAGAGGATGATGCTGAAGAAGCACTGGAGGTTTATCTATCCCACAACTATCCTTATCTATCCCACAAGCATGCAAAGGCTGAAGAAGCCCTTGTAGTTGTAATAAGTGGACCATGAGTTGGCTGGAGCTTTGCAGGCCACGTGCTTCCCATCTATGGCTCCAACAGTGCGGGGAAACTTCCACCTCTGATACCACTCTTCTGCAAATTTTCTCCAGCCTTGTTCAATGGTGGGGCACCTGAGGAGCTCCTCCATGTATTCTTCAATGATGGCCTGTACTAATTCTCTGACCACTTTGCTGATGCTGTTGTGTGGCACCCTCGAAGCATACTGCATGTTTCTGTTAGTGGTTCCAGAGGCCAGGTGCCGCAGATTCAGTGCCACCTTCAGTCCAGGGTCCAGGTTGGGATGGAAGTTGGTGCTGGGCTTGGTCAACCTGGGTCTCAGACGCTCTACAACTTTGTCAAACATGGCTGGTGGCATCCTCATGAAGTGATAGAATGCACAAGGGTCTTCATTCCTCAGCTCCACCATCAACTGGTCATGCAGTCCAAACTCCATTCTTCTCACAATCCATCCTCGGACCCACACAGCTCTTGGACGTCTCCTTCTTCTCCTTCTGTGTAAAACTTGAAACAGTCTGAACAGGTTTTGGTTCTGGTGATGAATGAGCGGAGCTATCAAATGGACTGTGTCATCATCCATGGTGGAGAACAATTGATGATGTTGAAGACCAAGACCAAGGGTGAAGAGGTCTGTACACCACAGCTGCTGGACTCATACCTTTTTGTAGAAAATATCAGTTGTCTGCTAGGTGTCCTTCTACATACTCTAGACATACTCCAGACATCCTAAATATACGAGATACATCCCAGATACAAACGTTTTGTCTGTTTTGAATACTTTATATATGAGATGCATATGGTTGCATCCTTTCTATTTCTGTGCTACTAACGCTGTGTAGACGTTCCATGTACCTTTTGTTTCCTCCCTCTTTCCATTTTCAGCTGCAGCGGATGTGAGTTGTGACGATGGCCAGAGGATGCAGAGAGGATACAGCAGATGTTTAACGGATGATAACGGACATAGAACGTTTGTTGCTCGTATATGTCGCAGATGTACATCGTACGCGGTGGAAAGTTCATCCGTTCACAAAGTTTTGTGCAGCTCAAAACTTCTTGTGCAGATGAAATTGCAGTGGACAGATGCTCAAGGGATAGAGCGTATGAAACACGTATGCAGTGAGTACACAACGGAGGCATAGCGTTTTCCAACGGATGTCAAGCTTTTTTTAACATTTTACATCCTCTTTGCATCCATAAGTGCAGTGGGACCGGGCCTTTAGGTCCAGTAATTTTTTGTACATCTTTGAGAATTTCCCCAGTGTCACCAGCAGATGTCATGTCTCCACTTTTAAACCCCTCTGTAGACTCACGCACTCCATTATCCCGCAGAGAAATCTCTTCTTTATGCACCTCTGATGCAAGTGGCAAAACCAAATCCATGTTTATGCCTTCCGCCATTGCTCCCCAACACAGCACACCAAACAGTTCATGGGGATTGGGGGTGTGTGTGTGATAGGATCACAAGAAGATTTGAAGAGAGATGACTTTCTTCTCAGCTGTTTCACTGGATTCCAGGCAGGAAGGGAAACAAAGGTCTCAAGGTAATGATAAAATGAGTTTTTATTCATCCATACAATGTTCCAGATTCAGGTAACAACAAGTGACCAAAAAGAATTAAAGTCAGCTCTGGCGCACCTCACCAGTTAACAACTTAATGAGTTTATCCACCATCCGGTGAGCGTTACTGGATCACATCCGGTTACCATGTAATACCCTAAACACTGTGCTTTTTATGCATTAATTGTTTACTCCTATTTACTGTACTTGTACAAATATCATATTCCAACATTGTATTTACGCCTATGAAGTGACCCTCCATCCCTCCCAAGATTGTTAGTTCAACAGGCAGCAACCAAATCACTTTGTCTATAACTGCCCACAGGCTGTAACAGCTCAGTGTGTGACGTCAGCAAGGCTCATTATCTCCATGGAACAGTCAAAACCCCAGGTTGTGTGTTTAACAGCACTTCCCCCTTCAATAGCATAGTCTGACATGGCACAATGCATAGTGTCATGGCTCCAGAATGCCCTCGAGACAGGACATCTGCCTTGGTTGAGTAATATGGAGTTCTCTTTAACCTACTGAAATCAGAATGCAAAAATTCTAAATTGCAGCATCTATTCACTGTAGCTCTCTAAAAGAAAGCTGAGCCATTCCAACTCATCAAAAGAGAATGATTTGACAACATGGTTTTGGATTTGGGACACCTTGAAATTATCCAAACCATTCTTGGCTTCCTCAATTTGTGACATTTCTTGGTTTTTATCTTTTTTGATTAAGAATTCATCCAAACTTCTGTGGAAATTCTCAGTCATCCAGATCATGGTTGTCCCAAAGGTGTTTTTTTAAAAAGGCAACTGGACAAAAATCCAGTTGCCATTTGAAAAACCACTTTTGGGATAATTGGTTCAAATGTTATTGTTGATTCATTCTTCTATTTATTTTGTAGACTTCAATAATGTGGACCATGGTAAATCTTTATTACTCAACGCATGTGATTTAGGGCTTATCAAATAGGTCATAACTACCTCAAAGTGTTGATTTAGGGCTAATCAAATAAGTCATCAATCCTCAAAGTGTTTTATGTTCACTTCTTCAATGAGGCAATCATAAGAGTTTTACTGAAGAAATCTTTCCTTGATCTGGAGAAGTGGTTAATTATACTGATCGCTCTCAAATATATACCTCTTGGTTGAGGTGCTTGGGAGTATCATCACTTTGTAATTCTATTCATATTTGAAGTATACTGATTACCTGGGCACATTTCATTTTTGAAGAGAACTAGAGCTAAGCATAAATGGACTTTCAATATTTTCCATTGAATCTCTGGTTAGGGAAATAAAGTGAACAATTTTTTTCAAATTACTTAAAGGGAAAGGTAATTTTTAAAGATAATTTTACAAGGGTAGGATTTTTGTTTAGAGGTAAATAGTAGCTACAGAAAATGGCAAATGGGTAAAGTTTTCTCATGTACATCTTCCTTTGGGACTCAATGGAAACTTTTGAAATTCTAGTAACTGAAGACCATTTAAGAATTGATTGTATAATAAAAAAACATGACCTTCTTGATATGAACTGGATAGCTATGTAAATGCAACTACTATAATTGCATATGTGAGAATTTCAGAAAAATGTTTTCAAAATTAATTTTCTTTTGACACCCACAGAAGAAATGAAGAACTGAAGGTGGTTATGGTTAAAGTGGAGCTGACAGTCATGGAAGAAGAGATTGTGAATAGACCAGCTTAAGCCCATGTCACACTGAACCAACAGATGCAAAGAGGATGTAAAACGGACAAAAAAGCTTGCCATCCATTGGAAAACGCGATGTACTCACTGCCTCCATTTTGTTTCCTCTCTATCCATCCAGTCTCCATTTACTGACGTTTCATCCGTTCCGAAAGTTTTGAGCTGCCCAAAACTTTTGCATGGAAAATGTATCCAGTTCGTCCGTTCTGCATCCGCTTCGCATCCGTTATGCATCTGTTACGCATCCGCTATATCCGCTAGGCATCCGCTGCGCATCCGCACAATTCAATCGGCTCCAGCGGTAAATGGACACAGGGAGGAAGCGGAACGGATGCAGAACGGATGCAGAACGGATTCCTGGTGGATGCAGCATGGAAACAAAGCATTTAAAACAGAAAAAACGTTTGCAGAGGGGACCTATCTCGGAAAATAAGGATGTCTAGAGGATGCCTAGAGGATGCCTAGAGGATGCCTAGAGGATGCCTAGAGGATGCCTAGAGGAAAACCTATATTTCCTATAAAAAGGGGGAGCAACTCATCTGCATCTCACTTTCAGAACAGCAGCCCAGTGGTGCAGACCTCTGTAGCCTTCATCTGGCTCTTCCTCTTCCACAGCATCCAGTCATGTCCACCGTGGATTGTAACAAAGTCCTTTCGGCAGCCACCATCGTTCTGCAACAGTGCGAAGCCATCTGCAGGCTCTGTAAACACTACTGCGAGAAGAAAAAGAAGCTGCCAAAAAGAGTCTGGGTCCGAAGATGGTTCGCCAGAAGAGCAGAGGACGGACTGTACAACAAACTGATGGTGGAGCTCAGGAACGAACACACTCGGGTGTTCCAGAACTTCATGAGGATGCCTCCAGCCATGTTTGACAAAGTTGTGCAGTGGCTGACACCCAGGTTGACCAAGGTAAACACCAGCTTCCGCCCCAGCCTGGAACCTGGGCTCAAGGTGGCACTCACTCTGCACCACCTGGCCTCAGAGAACACCTACAGGAGCATGCAGTACGGCTGGAGGGTGCCATCCAACACCATCAGCATTGTGGTCAGAGAAGTGGTGCAGGCCATCATCGAAGAATACAAGGAGGAGCTCCTCCAGTACCCCTCCACTGAAGAAGGATGGAAGAAAGTTGCAGAGCAGTGGTATCAGAAGTGGAACTTCCCACACACCATTGGAGCCATAGATGGCAAGCACGTGGCCTGCAAAGCTCCACCCAACTCAGGGTCCACTTATTTCAACTCCAAGGACTTCTTCAGCATCATCCTCTTCACCATGGTCAATGCTGACTACAAGTTAATGTACATCAATGCTTCAGGCAACGGCTCATCTTCAGATGCCCAGGTATTCAATGCTAGTCACCTCAAGGAGGAGCTGGAAGGCAATCTCATTGTGGGCTTCCCAGATCGTGGGGGATGACGTCTTCTCCCTCACAACCTACCTCATGAAGCCCTACACCTCCAGACTCCTCACCCGTGAAGAGAGGATCTTCAACTACAGGCTGTCTAGGGCAAGGCGGGTGGTGGAGAACGCCTTTGGCATCCTGGCCAACAGGTTCCAGGTACTTCTCACCACCATGCAGCATTGCCCAGAGACTGTGAGGAGGATCATGGAAGCTTGCTGCATCCTGCACAATCTCATGCGCACCCGCTACCCAGTCTTGCAGAACAGGCTTGTGGACCTCCAACAAGGCAATGGGGACATGGAGCCTGGGGAATGGAGGCAAGGGCGAAACCTGATCGACACTGAGGATGTGTAAGACCCCAACAGAGCCTCACATGAAGCGAAGAAGCAGTGCAACCTCCTGAGACACTGGTGCAACTCCCCAGCTGGAGCAGTGGAGTGGCAAGACAGGATGGTAGATGCTTAATGGATGCTTCCTTCAGCCTGTCTCATCACATGGATGAGATTGGGCCGTGTATGTTTGGTTGGCCTACAATGAACAGGGCGTTTAATAAAGAGTTGTGTTTATGTTGACATGCGTGGATAATTATTACATTATTATTGATAATAAAGGGCCATAGGTGTGACACCTGGGAGGGTGGACCATCCAGTCCCACTATGCTTGCACTGGAGGTTTATCTATCTCACTGCTATCCTAATCCATCCCACAGCTATTACCCATCCCACAGGTATCCTAACCCATCCCAAAGCTATCCTTACCTATCCCACAAGCATGCAAAAGCTTAAACCATTTCTAAAAGTTTCCACCAAGACTTTATTAAAAAAAAAGAAATGAAGCAAGTGTTTGAATCATAAATAGACTTTATTAACAACAAGCTATAAAACAAAAATGAGTCTCTGGCACTCCTCTTGGTCACTCAGTCTCAGGGCTGAAGGGTCCAGGTGCTGTGGAGGTGGCTGGTGCTGGAGTGCTTGTCATCAGCTCCTCCAGAAGCAGAAGCAGCAGAAGCACCAGCCCCAGAAGAGCGAGCCCGTGTTGCAGAAGCCCCAGCAGAACCAGAGTGAGGGCCAGGGGGTGGGATGGTAGCCCTGTCCCTCTTGCAAGGGCTGGCAGCAGATGGCTGAGGCTTGCTGTGCTTCCACATGGTTGTGGGGTTGCTGACTGGCAGGGAGGCTGGCAGGAACCAAGGCTGGCAGCAAGGCTTGCAGGGAGGCTGGCAGGAAGGCTGGCAGGAAGGCTGGCAGGAAGGCTGGCAGGAAGGCTGGCAGGCAGGCAGGCACCAAGGCTGGCAGGAAGGCTGGCAGGCAGGCAGGCGCCAAGGCTGGCAGGGAGGCAGGCAGCAAGGCTGGCAGGAAGGCTGGCAGGCATGTAGGCACCAAGGCTGGCAGGCAGACATGAACCAAGGCTGGCAGAAGGCAGGCAACAAGGCTGGCAGGCAGACCAGCTGGCAGCAAGTCTTGCAGGCAGGCTGGCAGCAAGGCTGGCAGCAAGGCTGGCAGTAAGGCTTGCAGGCAGGCTGGCAGCAAGGCTGGCACCAAGGCTGGCACCAAGGCTGGCAGGCAGGCATGAACCAAGGCTGGCAGCAAGGTTTGCAGGCAGACATGAAGGCAGGGCAGGCAAGGCAGCCTATCCGTCCGGCAGCAGGTCTTTCCTCTGAATGGCGACCTGCTTCCGAGCTGCTTCCGTTATATCCACAGGGCTGATGCAATGCATACTCCCTGCATGCGCAATTAACGCCAGGCATCCATTAGGCTTCCGCTGTACATCTGCTGTGCATCCGCTTCATCCATTCTGTGTCCGCTGTGCATCCGCTGTATCCATTCTGCGTTTGCTTTGCTGAGGTCCCCCGGAAGCCTAGCAGACGTGCCATCTGCTCCCATCCACTTCCGTTCCGCATCTGCTTTGCATCCGCCCTGCGTCCTCCCCGCGTTTGTGTTATCCCCTCCGGTTATGCAAATTTTTTCCCCTTTTGAGAGGGGATAACAACGGAAGGAACATTTTGCTCGTCCGTTGTGTCCTTTTTGTATCCGCTGGGCAGTGTGACATGGGCTTTAAATGATGAAGAAATTCATCATTGAATTGTTTAATCAATTGTTTATTCAAATTGGGATTTGTTTATAGTTAAGAGATGGGATAAGGGAAGAAGAGAAGTCTTTTTTTATTTTAAGAGAACGTGATAAGTTACTACAATTGTTTATAATTGTGATGAATAGGCAAGTTATTTCTTTGTATATGTCTTTACTTTTCTTTACTATATATTTTTCTTTTTTCTATTTTTAATTCCTGAACTATTTTATTATTTGCTTTTCTTAGTTTGTACCAGCTTTCATCTTTTTAACTGTAATTTTTAATGAACATTTCTTATTAAAATTAATTTTATTTCATTAATTTATTTCATCAATTTCATCATACATAATTGAGACTGAGATTGTATTGTTAAGGCCCGGTCCCACTGGCCAATGGACGCAAAACATATGCATAAAGGACACAGCGGACGAGCAAAATTTCGGGGGTGGCTCCATCCGTTGTCATCTGCTCCAAATAGTGGCGAAAATTTGCATGAACAGAACGGAAAAGAACAGAAAAGAACGGACGTGGGTAGGATGTAGCGGGGATGTTAAATGGATGTTCATAGGAAGACTAGTGGATGAAAGCGGATGGAAGCGGATGATACCTCCAAAGGGGTTCCCGGGGAGAATTTCGAAGCAGATGCATAGCAGATGAAGCGGATGCATCACGTACGTCTAAAGGAAAGAAAGGGGATGCCACGTGAATGTATATCAGATGCAAACTGTTCACTGCACATCCTTTCTATTTCTGTGCTACTAATGCTGTGTAGACATTCCCTGTACCTTTTGTTTCCTCCTTATTTCCATTTTCGGCTGCAGCAGATGTGAGTTGCGAGGATGCCCAGAGGATACAGCGGACGTTTAACAGATGATAAATGGACATAGAACATTTGTTGCTCATATGTCACGGATTTACATCGTACATGGCAGAAAGTTCATCCGTTCACAAAGTTTTGTGCAGCTCAAAACTTCTTCCGCAGATGAAATCGCAGTGGACGGATGCTCGATGGATCGAGCGTATGAAACATGTATGCAATGAGTACACAACGGATGCATAGCATTTTCCAACGGATGGCAAGCTTTCTTTAATGTTTTACAACCTCTTTGCATCCATAAGTGCAGTGGGACAGGGCCTTTTGTTTGAAAGATGATCAATGTCAAGAACTCAATGGTGGCAACATGTCTTGCTAAGTTCTCTTAATAGCTCTTGTTGGCTGTTGATACTGTTAACCATAATAATCCTTTTAATCATTACAAAGAACTGACTTACCTCTCCTTATTTGAAATATTCTTTTGATATAAAGGCTTCCTACCACAGGAATAGGGAACTACAGTTTTTAATATATTTTTTAATGCTAACTCCTAGAAGATTCACCAACATAGGCAACTGTAAGTGATGCTTGGAATTGTAGATAAGTGCAACGGTAGCTGAAACATTACAGGTGCTTCACTCTGATGTAATACAATGTAAACATTAAACAAGTTGCAGAGCTCAGTGGAAAGAGTGTTAGAATAGCTATTGCCAACATTTAAATGCAATTAAATGCAATTTATTTGAAGATTCCAGATTTTTTTAATGTCCACAGCAATGAGTGCCCAATTTTCATGTAGAAAGAGGCTAATGTTCTTCAGATAAATATTTCCACAATTTTATTTTGACTTTTTGAAAATTCATGCACTTCTAATTCTTTCTCCAGCCTACGTGGTATGGAACAAAGTGCCGAAAGATGCCAGCAATCATGACTGACTTCTGTTAATATATTTTGCTGCTGAGTGACAAGACCGATTGTGTGAAATCATTCCAAAGTGAATGAATTCCATCAAGCATCTTGCATAGAACTGAAGTTTCCACAAAGCTCAGGTGACTGTTCCTCACAGAGTCTAATATTGTTTTAATTTATTTCTTTAGAAGTGAAGCCAAGCCCGTTTCTCATTACTGTCTACAGTTTTATGGGGTTACAAAATACATACCTTTATCAATTGGTTGTGAACAGAGACAAAGATTCTAAAGGTAGAGTCAGAACTTCATAATAAATAGGAAAGCACAAAGCTGGGAGAGTTTCACTAGAGTGATATTATTTTGATTTACCTTCCCTTAATTACTTTATTTATTTAAAGGAATTATTAGTAAGGGGAGAAAAAGATCCTTTATTTTTTCTAATAGTTTCCACTCAGATTACAAAATGATTTGCTTCTGAAATTTTGTATGAACTAGAACAGAATTTTGTGCAATTATTGTGAGTGATTTTAGTTACAAGATGGACAAGAGAGGAGTGTGAATGCCTTCTTTTTCATTGCATAATTCTGTTCCCAGTAGTTTTGTAGCATTCCTGGTTCTTAATATTCACATTTGATTCCAAGTGAACTCCTCCTTCTTTCTAGACAAGGAAATGTGGGAAACAAGGGATATTTTAGAATAATGGAAAGGAATGTCCAAGGAAATATCAACAAAGAAGGTTTCAACTCAGAATTATTTCTAAATCATGTTTTGGAACATTTAGCCCACACAAATTGACTACCAAACAGAACTAAAAGGAGGAAAATTCAAAACAATAATTAAATATCAGGCCACACTATTAATAAAATAGACTTTCCTCTAAATCATATCTATCTATCATCACTGGAGGTTTTTAAGAAGAGACTGGACAGCCACTTGTCAAATGGTATAGGGTCTGCTGCAATTTCAGAAAAGGCAGGCACAGCTGCACACTTTTATGTAGTAATGACTCACCTGTGGAGGTGGTTTGTAGCATTAAGTTTCTGGGTGTGCAGCTAATGAGTAGGGTAGCTTAATCATTCAACAGTGAGACACTGACTGGTGAAGTGCACTCAGCAGCACCTACATTTTCTGTGTTTCATGAGAAAAATTCATCTTCCTTCCCCAGTCCTTATCATTTTCTATAGAGGAATGATAGAGAGCATCCTATCATATTGCATTACTGTCTGGTTTGGAAGCATTACTGCTTCAGACAGGTAGGCAGTGCAGAGAATGGTGAGGATGGCAGAAAAGATCATTGGCAGTTCATTTCTTTCTATCCAGGACATGGCACATAAGCAATGCTTGAGCTTATGTAATGTCTCAGACAATCCTGAGGGATTATCTAAGACAGGGGTCTCCAACCTTGGCAATGTTAAGACTTGTGGACTTCAACTCCCAGAGTTCCTCAGCCAGCTTTGCTCTAGCTTTGCTGGCTGACGAACTCTGGGAGTTGAAGTCCACAAGTCTTAAAGTTGCCAAGGTTGGAGATCCCTCTTTATGACTTGTTTTCCTTATTACCTTTTGGGAGGAGGCCTTGAAGTATCTAAAGCAGCACATCTAAATTCAGTCACAATTTTATTCCATATAGAATCAGCCTTGTGAACTCTTTCTCCTACGTATTCAATTTATATGCATATGGTGCATGTAAATATTTATGTATGTACAGTATATAGCATGTTTATAGGTGTGTTATATATATGTTTGGGTAGATATACTATCTCTTGAGAGCAGGCAACAGAAATTCATTTTTAATGTGGGCCAATATGCTCACAGTAAAACAATGACAATAAAGTTATCTAATCTTAATCTTATTTTAAGCAGGGGATTGGATTAAAATACCACAAAAGTCCCTTCAAGCTCTAGTCTGATTGATATCTTTCTAAAAGAGCAGCACAATGTCCAATATTTTTACATATACATCCATACTGATCCAGGACAAGAACCCAGTTTTCCAAGTTCAAATAGTTGTTTAAATTTCTGAATGAAGTTGAGAACCTAATCTTATAAAGTTTACAATTTCAGAACAGTAAATCTACTTCTATTATACATTTTCTTTTTTTTTTTTTTTATTAAAGTTTTTATTAATTTTCTACAAACAAACAAACATACAAAACATTAAAAACATCTA
>BLBF01000065.1:14827907-14862986 GCA_015471245.1 Laticauda colubrina | reverse complement strand
ATCTATCTATCTATCTATCTATCTATCTATCTATCTATCTATCTATCTATCTATCTATCTATCTATTATATCTATCTATCCATCATTTCCCTGAAAAAATATATAGGAAGGGAGAAGATACATTTTTATTCTTGTTTTGGATTCATTTTTAGAGGAACTTTTTTAACATGGGAGCCTTTCTCCTAATTCTTCAGAGGACATCTGGGTAGAAGCTACTTGAAAATAAAAATATAATTCTCTTTGTTGCCTTTTTCAAATGAGCAAATCTTGAAAACCTCTATTCTTGTTCTTGTAATAGACAAGCTTGAAGGTCAAAGAGGAACAGCTTGCAAAGCTATTGCTCAATAGGCATAAGCTTTTCAAATCCTTTCTCATAACAGATCCGATGATCCTTTAGTGTTTGATGTAGATCAGATTCTTACTGTCTAGCTATCTAATTATGAAATCACATTTTGATAAAATAATCAAGGTGCCCCGGTATTAAATGCTGTCAAATATATTCTACCTAGATTTCACTTATGAATCTACTTTTAGCCCCAGAAATCTTGGTTGGTGCTTGGTTTAGAGTATCTGAAAGCTTTTATTTACAGTATGAAAAATCTTCTTACCCACTCTGCTCACAATAATCCAAACATTGGCTGACAAATTGCGTTTTTCTTTCAGGGTGAAAGAAATGAACATTTATAGAGGCCTTGTCACATGTTCTAGTAGGGAACCCAGTTTGACCCGCCAGCTTATGTCTTGGGCCTGGGTTCATACCTGCAACCAAAATAAGTGTCTTGGTTCCAAGTAATGCTCCCAAGCAATTCAAGACTCTGAGGCCATAGCTTCCTCAAAAATCTTGTTTGTTGGGCACATCATATTAGCACAGTCAAATGTGAAACCAACACCAAATCATTCCCATGTTTTTGGTATAATTAAAGAATAGATTCTGTCCTTGTGTCAAAGGTCAAATTAACCAATAAAGCAGGTGATGAACTTCTCAGTACTTCCTCCTGCCATTGCTAGGGCATGTTGATTTGACCTTGGTTCTCAGAAACCTTATTATTGTTATATCTAGCACACTGGAGGAAAACATTGCACATCCCATAAGTCCCCCCTCCCCCCCATAAGTAGGGAAACTAAGAAACAAAGCAAGAAAAATATGGCTTCAGCTAGAGTTAACAGTCAGCTCCCCTTACATGGAAAAGAACATGTATAAGATATAAATCACAAGCAATAATTAAACCCTTTTCAATCATCGCCCTTATCTATTGATGCTTTGAATTTTTGAGGGTTCTTATCATGGGGTTTTCTTTACCAGCCCATGCACTCTCACATTGGTGCATTTAACCCAGGTGGCCTTTGATAAAGGATATCCTTTCCATTGCACTAAATATTGTAACTTGTCAGAGTTTGAAGCAATCCAATCAGCATACTAGTAAATAATTCAGCAGGATTCATTTGTAGAAGAAACTTGTTTATATCCAATAATATAAAGTTTGATGCATGTATACAATACCCAGAACCAGAACTCAGAATCCAGAAATCATAATCACAGAAGCAACATAATCAGAGAAGCAAAGATACAAGGACAAACTAACTCATATATAGACAGTAAGCTAAGCCACACCCAGGTTCCACACTGTCTGGTTCACAACAGGTGCTGATCCTTAAGCCCCTGCCACACTGCACCAATGGATGGAAAGAGGATGTAAAACGGAGAAAAACACTTGCCATCTGTTGGTTAACGCGATGCTTCCGTTTTGTACTCACTGCGTCCATTTTTCTTCCTCTCTATCCGTCCAGCATCCATCGACTGAGGTTCCATCCGCTCAAAAAGTTTTGAGTTGCTCAAAACTTTTTGAGCGGAAAATGTATCCAACGTGTCTCTTCTGCATCCGCAAAGCATACGGGGAACATCCGTTCTGCATCCGTCGTCATCCGTTATGCATCCGCTACATCCACTAGGCATCCGCTGCGCATCCATGCAACTCAAATCCACTCCAGCAGAAAGTGGACACAGGGAGGAAGCGGAACAGAAGCGGAACAGATGCACAACATTAGTAGTATGGACGGAGAAAGGATGAAAGCAGATGCACCTCACAAAGAAAGCATTTTAAACAGAAAAAATGTTCGCAGAGGGGACCTGTCTCGGATATTAAGGATGTCTAGAGGATGCCTAGAGGATGCAAAAGGACACACAGGGGAAAACCTATATTGCCTATAAAAAGGGGGAGGAACTCACCTGGATCTCACTTCCAGAACAGCAGCCCTGCTGTGCAGACCTCTGCAGCCTTCATCTGCCTCTTGCTCTTCCACAGCATCCAGTCATGTCCAATATAGATCATAACACAGTCCCTTTGGTAGCCACCAAAATTCTGCAACAGTGCGAAGCCATCTACAGGCTCTTTCAACTCTACTACAGGAAGAAAAGGAGGCGGCCAAGAAACATCTGGGTCCGAAGATGGATCAGGAGAAGAGCAGAGTATGGACTGTACAACGAGCTGATGGTGGAGCTCAGGAACGAAGACCCTCGTGCATTTCAGCACTTCATGAGGATGCCTCCAGCCATGTTTGACGAAGTTGTGCAGCGGCTGACACCCAGGTTGACCAAGGCAAACACCAACTTCCGGCCCAGCCTGGACCCTGGGCTCAAGGTGGCACTCACTCTGCACCACCTGGCCTCCGGGACCACCTACAGGAGCATGCAGTACGGCTGGAGGGTGCCACACAACACCATCAGCATTGTGGTCAGAGAAGTGGTGCAGGCCATCATCGAAGAATACCTGGAGGAGCTCTTCCAGTGCTCCTCCACTGAAGAAGGATGGAAGAAAGTTGCAGAGCAGTGGTATCAGAAGTGGAACTTCCCCCACACCGTTGGACCCATAGATGGCAAGCACGTGGCCTGCAAAAGCTCCAGCCAAGTCGGGGTCCACTTATTTCAACTACAAGGGCTTCTTCAGCATCATCCCCTTCGACATGGTCGATGCTGACTACAAGTTCATGTACATCGATGCTTCAGGCAAGGGCTCATCTTCAGATGCCCAGGTATACAACGCCAGTCCCCTCAAGGAGGGGTTGGAATGCACCTCATCATGGGCTTCCCAGATCCAAACCCCCTGTCCAATGACACACAAGATGTGCCCTACTTCAACGTAGGGGATGACGCCTTCTCCCTCAGAACCTACCTCATGAAGCCCTACACCTCCAGATGCCTCATCCGTGAAGAGATCCTGGCCAACAGGTTCCAGGTACTTCTCACCACCATGCAGCATCGCCCAGAGACCGTGAGGAGGATCGTGGAAGCTTGCTGCATCCTACACAATCTCATGCGCACTCGCTACCCAGTCTTGCAGAACAGGCTCGTGGACCTCCAACAAGGCAATTGAAACATGGAGCCTGGGGAATGGAGGCAAGGGCAAAACCTGATAGACACTCAGGATGTGCAAGGCCCCAACAGAGCCTCACATGAAGGGAAGAAGCAGCGCAACCTCCTAAAACACTGGTGCTACTCCCCAGCTGGAGCAGTGGAGTGGCAATACAGGATGATAGATGGTTAATGGATGCTTCCTTCAGCCTGTCTTATCACACTGATGAGATTGGGCCATGTATGTTGGGTGGGCCTACAATGAACAGGGCATTTAATAAAGAGTTGTGTTTATGTTGACATGTGTGGATCAATGATTACATTAGTATTGATAATTAAGGGCCATATGTGTGGCACCTGGCAGGGTGGACCATACAGTCCCACTATGCTTGTACTGGAGGTTTATCTATCCCCACAGCTATCTCAACCCATCCCACAGCTATCTTAACCCATCCCACAGATATCCTAACCCATCCCACAGGTATCCCTGCCCACCCCACTGCTATCCTTACCCATCCCACAAGCAGGGAAAGGCTCAAACCATTTCTAAAAGTTTCCACCAAGACTTTATTTACAAAAATAAATGAAGCAAGAGTGTGAAGCAAAGATAATCTTACGGCCCTGTCACACTGCCCAACTGATGCAAAATGGACACAACGGACGAGCAAAATTTTCCATCCGTTGTTATCCGCTCTCAAAAGGGGCAAAAATTTGCATAACCAGAGCAGTTAACACGGACGCGGGGAGGATGCAGAGAGGATGAAAAACAGATGCGGAATGGAAGCCTAGCGGATGGAAGCAGATGAGAGCGGATGGTACATCCGCAGGCCTTCCGGGGGGCCTCAGCAAAGCAGACGCGGAACAGATGAAGCGGATGCAGAGCGGTTGCACAGCGAATGAAGCGGATGCAGAGCAGAAGCCTAGCGGATGCAGAGCGGAAGCCTAATGGATGCCTGGCGTTAATTGCGCATGTGGGGGGGATGAATTGCGCAAGCCCCCCAGATATAAAGGGAAGAAGCTCGCACGTGGCCAGCAGGATACATCGAGTCCTTGCCTGCCCTGCCTGTATGCCTGCCTGCCAGGCTTCCTGCCAGCCTGCCTCCAAGCCTCCTGTCCAGCCTCCCTGACAGCCTTGCTGTCTTCCTGCCTGCCAGCCTTGCTGCCAGCCTACCTTCCAGCCTCCCTGTCAGCCAGTCTGCCTGCAAGCCTTTGTGCCTGCCTGCTTGCCAGCCTTGCTGCCTGCCTTCCTGCCAGGCTTCGTGCCAGCCTTCCTGCCAGCCTTGGTGCCAGACTTCCTGCAGCTTTGGTGCCAGGCTTCGTGCCAGGCTTCCTGCCACCCTTGGTGCCTGCCAGCCTCCATGCCAGCCAGCAACCCCACAACCATGGGGAAGAACTGAAAGTCTCAGCAACCTGCCACCATCCCTGGCAAGAGGGACAGGGTCACCCTCCCGCCCCCTGTCCCTGACTCTGCTTCTGCTGGGGCTTCTGCTGAAGCGGCTCCTGGCAGTGGGGCTTCTGCTGCATACTCTGCTGAAGCTGCTGCTGGTCCTGCTTGTCCTGCTCGTGCTCCTGGACTTGCTCGTACTGCTCGTGCTCCTGGTCTTGCTCGTCCTGCTCATGCTCCTGGTCCTGCTTGTGCTCCTGGTCCTGTTGGTGCTGCTGGTGCTGCTGCTGCTGCTACTGCTGCTGCTGCTGCTGATGATGATGATGATTATTATGATCCTGCTGGTGATGATGATGATGATGATGATCCTGCTGGTGCTGCTGCTGCTGGTAGTGTGGAGGAGCATCCCCTACCACCTGGGAGCCTCTCTGATGAGGGCCCATCTGGTCCTCCCAAAGGGAGGAAGAGGCGTATGCGGGGACGGGAGAGAAGGCAATACTTCATTGAGGAGGAACATGAGGTTGAGGTGCTGCAGTGGCTGAGAGAGAATGACTATCTGGGGCGGAAGGGACACCGGCTGTACAAGGACACCAAGTGGAAGCATGCTGCTTGGAGAGAGAGGGCGGAGAGTATGGGTTACACTTCGGAGGTGCTCCTCGGCTGGTGGAAACATGTGCACACCTGGTACGGGAAGCTGCACCTGAAGAAATCTGGCCAGGCCACAGTAAAGCTGACGGACAGAGAGACCTACGTCATGGACAGGTGCAGCTTCCTGGAGGGTGAGATCCACCACCGAGGAGCACCAGGAGCCCCTCTGTCTACCCTCTCTCTCTGGCAGCCTGCTGCGACCCAGTCCTCTTCCGGCCGAGAGTCAGTCCCTGTCTCCAGGCAGGTTTCTGTGGAGCGTGCCACGGCAGAGAACCCGCGGACAGCTGTTGTCACCGTGGTGGAGCGCGTGGAGGACTCCCTGGTGCGGTGGGAGAGAGGAGACATTGAGTCCACCACAGTCGTACCCGCATCCACCCCCCCAGCTCTGCCTCCACAGAAAGGCAGAGAGCCAGAGAGCAGGAGGGGCAGAGCCACACTGTCCTGCTGGAGATCAGGGACACCATCCGGAGCAACATAGATCTCCTCTCTCAGCTGGTCCACACCGACTCCTCATCCTCCAACCGCAAGCCCTTCCTCATCTATGTCAACCAGACCCTCGTGGACATGGCGGAACCCCAGTACCAGGTGGTGAAGGACCGGATCACCGAGCTGCTTCACAACCCTCCAGATCCAGAGGAACCTGCTCCCACCCAGTCTTCTCCTCCACCCCAGGTGATGTCCCTCCCATACCAAGGCATCCCACAGCCCCTCACCTACCAGGGCTACGGCTACCAGGAGGTCCAGCAGCACAGGCAGCAGCCCTTCCCAGCCCAGGCACAGAGTCATCGGGCGACACCGTTGCCACCAGTGCCACTGATGCCACCGATGCCACCCATGACAATGATGCCACCGACGCCACCGATGCCACCCACGTCACTGATGCCACCCATGCCAGTCCTCACACAGCTGCAGACCAGACAGCCCCACTACACTACTCCTTCCTCCACCCCACAGCCAAGGCCGACCTCAGTACATCTCTCATTAGTACTGGGGCTGACACCCCATGGCAAGGAGGAAGGACCTCTCAGCATCGCGGGTCTGAGCCAGCTGTCTGAGAGCTTCCTCAACACACCGTCCCCTGTTGTCCTCTCAGTGCCAGGCACCACAGTGGGGTTTCAGACCAGTACTCCAGCAGCACCCACCTCCACAGCACCTGGACCCTTCACCCCTGAGACTGGGCACACCTCCGAGTGACCAATAAGAGTGCCAGAGACTGGGTATCTGGCTACCTGTAAAGTTTATTTGGACACTTGACTTGGGTCATTTTTGTTTTACAGCTTGTTGTTCAGTAAAGTTTATCTTTGATTCACACACTTGCTTCATTTCTTTTTTTTAATAAAGTTTTGGTGGAATCTCTTAGAACTGGTTTAAGCCTTTGCATGTTTGTGGGATGGGCAGGGATACCTGAGGGATGGGTAATAGCTGTGGTATGGGCAGGGATACCTTTGGGATGGTAATAGCTTTGGGATGGGTAAGGATAGCAGTGGGATAGATAAGCCTCCAGTGCAAGCATAGTGGGACTGTATGGTCCACCCTCCCTGGTGCCACACCTATGGCCCTTTATTATCAATAATAATGTAATAATCATCCACACATATCAACACAAGCAACTCTTTATTAAACGCCCTGTTCATTGTAGGCCAAGCCAACATACATGGCCCAATCTCATCCGTGTGATGAGACAGGCTGAAGGAAGCATCCATTAAGCATCTATCATCCTGTCTTGCCACTCCACTGATCCAGTTGGGGAGTTGCACCAGTGTCTCAGGAGGTTGCGCTGCTTCTTCGCTTCACGTGAGGCTCTGTTGGGGCCTTGCACATCCTGAGTGTCTATCAGGTTTCGCCCTTGCCTCCATTCCCCAGGCTCCATGTCCCCATTGCCTTGGAGGTCCACGAGCCTGTTCTGCAAGACCGCGTAGCGGGTGCACATGAGATTGTGCAGGATGCAGCAAGCTTCCACGTTCCTCCTCATGGTCTCTGGGCAATGCTGCATGGTGGTGAGAAGTACCTGAAACCTGTTGGCCAGGATGCCAAAGGCGTTCTCCACCACCCGCCTTGCCCTGGACAGCCTGTAGTTGAAGATCCTCTCTTCACGGGTGAGGAGTATGGAGGTGTAGGGCTTCATGAGGTAGGTTGTGAGGGAGAAGGCGTCATCCCCCATGATGAAGTAGGACACATCTTGTGTGTCATTGGGCAGGGGTTCTGGATCTGGGAAGCCCACGATGAGGTTGCCTTCCAGCTCCTCCTTGAGGTGACTGGCGTTGTATACCTGGGCATCTGAAGATGAGCTGGCAGTGTAGGTGTCCCTTTGCATCCTCTAGGCATCCTCTGGGCATCCTCTAGGCATCCTCTAGACATCCTTAATATCTGAGATAGGTCCCCTCTGCGAACGTTTTTTCCATTTTAAACGCTTTGTTTCTGTGCTGCATCTGTTCTACATCCGTTCTGTATCCGTTCCGCTTCCTCCCTGCGTCCAAGCGGATGTGAGTTGCGCGGATGCAGAATGGATGCCGAGCAGATATAGCGGATGCGTAACGGATGCAGAACAGATGCGTTGCGGATGCGTAGCGGATGCAGAACGGATGAATTGGATACATTTTCCACGCAAAAGTTTTGGGCAGCTCAAAACTTTTTGAGCGGATGAAACGTCAATAGATGGATGCTGGACGGATAGAGAGGAAGCAAAACGGAGGCAGTGAGTACATCACGTTAACCAATGGATGGCAAGCTGTTTTGTCCATTTTACATCCTCTTTGCAACTGTTGGTGCAGTGTGACATGGGCTTAACAAGCTCTCAAAGAAAAATGACCCAACTCAAGTGTCCAAATAAAGTCTACAGGAAGCCACCCAGTCTCTGGCACTCTTCTCTGGCACTCAGAGGTGTGCCCAGTCTCAGGGGTGAAGGGTCCAGGTGCTGTGGAGGTGGGTGCTGCTGGAGTACTGGTCTGAAACCCCACTGGGGTGCATGGCCCCGAGAGGACAACAGGGGACGGTGTGTTGAGGAAGCTCTCGGACAGCTGGCTCAGCCCCGTGATGTTGAGAGCTCCTTCCTCTATGCCATGTGGTGTCAGTCCCAGTACCAAGGACAGATGTACTGAGTCCGGACTTGGCTGTGGGGTGGAGGAAGGAGCAGTGTAGTGGGGCTGTCTGGTCTGCAGCTGGGTGAGGACTGGCATTGGTGGCATCGGTGGCATGGGTGGCATCGCTGTCATCAGTGGCATCATTGGCGTGGGTGGCATCGGTGGCATTGGTGGAACTGGTGGCAACGGTGTCGTCCAATGACTCTGTGCCTGGACTGGGAAGGGCTGCTGCTTGTGCTGCTGGATCTCCTGGTAGCCGTAGCCCTGGTAGGTGAGGGCCTGTGGAAAGCCTTGGAATGGGAGGGACATCACCTGGGGTGGAGGAGCAGACCTGGACTGGGTGGGAGCAGGTTCCTCTGGATCTGGAGGGTTGTGAAGCAGCTCGGTGATCCGGTCCTTCACCACCTGGTACTGGGGTTCCGCCATGTCCACGAGGGTCTGGTTGACATAGGTGAGGAAGGGCTTGCGGTTGGAGGATGAGGAGTCGGTGTGGACCAGCTGAGAGAGGAGATCTATGTTGCTCCGGATGGTGTCCCTGATCTCCAGCAGGACAGTGTGGCACTGCCCCTCTTGTCTGGCTCTCTGCCTTTCTGTGGAGGTGGAGCTGGGGGTGGATGCGGGTAGGACTGTGGTGGAAGTGCCATCTCCTTTCTCCCACTGCACCAGGGAGTCCTCCATGCGCTCCGCCATGGTTGGAACAGCTGTCCGCGGGTTCTCCATCGTGGCACGCTCCACAGACACCTGCCTGGAGACAGGAGCTGACTCTCGGCCAGAAGAGGACTGGCTCTCAGCAGGCTGCCTGAGAGAGAGGGTTATGAGAGGGGCTGCTCCTCGGTGGCGGATCTCACCCTCCAGGAAGTTGCACTTGGCCATCACGTAGGTCTCTGTCCATCAGCTTGACCACGGCCTGGCCAGATTTCTTGAGGTGCAGCTTCCCGTACCAGGTGTGCATATGTTTCCACCAGCTGAGGAACACCTCCGAAGGGTAGCCCAGGCTCTCCACCTTCTCTCTCCAAGCAGCCTGCTTCCTTTTGGTGTCCCTGTAGATCCTGTGTCCCTTCTGCCATAGATAGTCATTCTCTCTCAGCCACTCCAGCACCTCATCCTCATGTTCCTCCTCGATGGAGTATTGCCTCCTCTCCCATATGCGTTCTCGCATATGCCTCTTCCTCCCTTTGGCAGGACCACATGGGCCCTCATCAGAGGGGCTTTCAGGTTGTAGGGGCTGCTCCTCCACATCACCAGCAGCAGCAGGATCATCATCAGCAGCACCAGCAGGACCAGGATCAGCAGCAGAAGCAGTGCCAGAAGCACCAGCAGGACCAGGATCAGCAGCAGCAGAGTAAGCACCAGCAGTGCCCGCAGGACCAGGAGCACGAGCAAGACCAGAAGCATGAGCAGGACCAGCAGGACCAGCAGGACCAGCAGGATGTGGAGCAGTTTCAGCAGAGTAAGCACCAGTAGAAGCACCACCGCCAGAAGCAGCTTCAACAGAGTAAGCACCAGCAGAAGGGAGGCTGGCAGGCAGACTGGCAGGCAGGCTAGCAGGAAGGCTGGCAGGAAGGCTGGCAGGCAGGCAGGCAGGCAGCAAGTCTGGCAGACAGGCAGGCAGCAAGGTAGGCAGCAAGGCTGGCAGGCAGGCATGCAGGCAGGGCAGGCTGGCAAGGCAGTTGATGTGTCTGGAAGCAGGTCTTTCCTCTGAATGTTGACCTGCTTGGGAGCTGCTTCCCTTTATATCTGCGGGGCTGACGCAATGCATCCTCCCTGCATGCGCAGTGAATGCTAGGCATCCGCTAGGCTTCCGCTAGGCATCCGCTTCATCCACTCGGCGTCCTCTCTGCATCCGCTGTATCCATTCCGCGTCTGCTTTGCTGCACTCCCCCGGAAGCCCTGCGGATGTGCCATCTGCTCTCATCTGCTTCCATCTGCTAGGCTTCCATGGAGCATCCGCTTTCCATCCACCCTGCGTTCTGCCCCCGTCCATTCCTTTCCATGTTGTCCGCTCTGTTTATGCAAATTTTTGCCCCTTTTGAGAGCAGATAACAATGGATGGAACATTTTTCTCATCCGCTGTGTTCTTTTTACAAACGTTTTGTATCCGTCGGCCAGTGTGACAGGGCCTTTAGTCACCAAACAATTCCCATTGGCTTACTTGTTGTTATGTATAAGCCAGCGCATACTTTCTCAAGTACTGACATAAGTTCCCCTTATAAAGCCTAGAATCTAAAATCTGGAATCTAAAATGCATCTCCACTTCAACCACTTTGGACTTTGATGCCACTGAAGCTATCAGTTTCAATATAGAGCTGACTACTGGTTTAAACAAGCAACTCTGGAACACCAGGTTCACCTTCCCCAAAAGGCAGGGGAGTTTTAGTGGATTGCTTACCTTTACAATGGGGAATGGCCCACAAAACTTAAGACCTAGGATTTTTTTCAGGCAGCTTTAGCCTTAAGTACTTTGTGGAGAGATAAACCTCCCTCACCCAGAAGGATCTCTGCAGGGCCCATTTCTTATCAATCTGCTCTTTATAGAGGCTTCTGTTGCTTTTGTCAGTGCTAGCCGTACATTTCCCCACACATCCTGCAATGAGTCAACCCACTCTGTTAGACTAATAGAAGAGGGAGGTTCCTGGTAATATTCTGTCATAGGGCAAAGTCTACCTCATTGACCAGCTTGAAGGGGGTAAGCCCAGTGCTACTGTGCACTGCATTATAATATGACACTTCAGCAAAAGGCAGTCATTTTTCCCTACTTTGTTCCTTTGCAAATAGCCTTTTCAGAGTTTCAAATGCCTGTTAGTATTCCAACATCCATTGGAGTGGCTGGCTCATCCAAGGTTTAGTCCCAGTTTTCCCTGTTTTCAGCAATTCTATGACCAGCAAGGCAAAGTATGGGATAAATTGCCTAGAGAAGTTAGCAAACTCCAAAAAGCTTTGTAACTGTTTATGGGTTTGAGGAGCTTGCCATTCTAAAATGGCTTTCACTTACCATGGGTCTATTTCCACTCCTTTGCTCGATACTCAATAATACCAGTTGTCTAGTCGGGTCTGGTGGAACTCACATTTCGACAACTTAGCATGCAGATTTACTACCAGAAGCTTCTTAAGGACTTGGTTGACTAGTTTGACATGTTCTTCCATCATCTTGGTGAAGATGAGAATGTCACTCAGGTAAACTAGGACCCCCTTATAGAAGTGCTCATGCAGCACCTTGTTGACCAACTGCTTGAACACTACCAGGGCCCATTGTAGTCCAAACGGCATCACTTTGAACTGGAAGCTTCACAGAAGGCAATTAAACACCATCTTCCATTTGTCACCCTCTTTGATTCTGACACAGTAATATGCTTCCCTCAAATCTAACCAAGTAAGTATCATCTCCTTGGTTATGTGAGCCAGCATAACCTTCATGTTGGAAAGTGGTTACATGTTCTCCACTCACACCCCATTGATTCCTCTAAAGTCTACACATAGTCTCACCATCCCATCCTTCTTTTCCTTAAACAAGACTGGGGCTGCAACTTTGGTTTTAGCTATCTGGATGAAGCCCCTGGCTAGGTTCTTGTCAATATAGTTCCTCAGTTCCTTCATCTCCTTGGGAGTCATGGAGTACATCTTGGGCTTAGGTAGTTTTGCCCCTGGAAAGATCTCAATTGCACAGTCCATGGACCTGTGAGAGGGTAGCACATCACACTCCTCAACAAACACCTCTGCCAAGTCCTGGTATTCCCCTGAGGATGGTCTGGATCCCTGGTGGCTGATTTTACTCAGCCATTCAGTGTTCTGAGTACTCAGCTCCCATCCTCTGTGGGGAGGCTTGCATGACTTAGTTATGAGGGGGAGGGAAGGAACCTTTTCCCAATCTCAGTTTCCTGTTTTTTCTTTCCCACCATATTATTAGGTGGGAAACTTGTTCAACAAAACTTGTTCAACCAGGCTAGTCCCAGGGTCATGGCTTCTGTCATTTTTGAAATGATCATAAACTGGATCATCTTCCAGTGCTGACCCATCTCCACTTTCAAGGGCTTGGTCAAGTGTGTTACTGGGGCCCTTCCTTTTTGAAAAAATGTAAAGGGTTTTTTTTTTTTTTACACATCTCTTCACATGAGCAACATGATTCCAGATTACAATATCTATACATAGTCAAAGTTACACTTTCAACTTTCTTAATTAATATCACTTCAAATTATTATCCATTCAACTAATCTTTAGAGAAATTTCCTTTTTATATTTCAATTCATTAATTCAATATCAAAATCATTTCATCCTCACATATATTTTCAGTTCTTTATCCCCTATTATTTCCATTTTCAGCTTACCACCTATTTTATGTTATCTTATGTAGTATTATCATCTATAACTTTCTCAAGAACAATTTATAATTAGAAAGTCAATGAAAAAAAAACAAGTAAAAGTAAAGTAAGATTAAAACATTTAGGATCCACATGGTATATCCCTCCATCTACACTATATATCATATCTATTCCAGAGAAATTCACATAATCATTTCATATTTTTTCTTTGTTTTCAAAATTTACCTATATAATTTTAATAAATTTTAATTCCCCTGCTTTTGATTATAACATAATTCATTCATTATAAGTATTTTACATTCCCACATAATCCCTTCTAGTTCATTATATTTTCTATTTTCTCATATCCTTTGTATTTCATATATACCACAAAGAAAAATAAAATAAAATAAAAACAGAGTTAATTTCCTCTTTGGCCAATTACAACCTATAGCATTTATTTAACCCTAATTCACACTTTTTAAAAATAATTAATACAGATTTTCACCCAAGTCATCATATTCTCTGTTTTCCTAATATCATTTAAATAGTCTTTAGCATATTTTGCAATATGTATATGTATGTATGTATGTGTGTATGTGTATGTGTATATTTATGTATATATATTTGTTTTTTTAAGATTTCGCGGGTACTTACATGAATGCAGTTCAGCTTCCTTTGGGTATTATCCCACTTCATTGTAGTGCATTTAAAGTTGTAGCAATGTTTCAGCAGAATCTCATCTGCCATCATCAGGCTTCTGTATTGAGTTTGTATGTGGGTCAGGGTCTCACAGCCGTTGGTTTTAAATTTGAGGCAAGCCTATTGTTGTGCCAGGATGTTTTTTTCTACATCCTGATTGGTTGGGAGTCTTGGTCTATGTTTATTGGACTTGGAGTTTGTTTGATTGGTGTTTCTGGTTTCTTCTGTCTGTTTTGTGGCTTTGATTGGCTGGCAACACTGTATTGGAGGCTTTCAGTGTAGCTTGGCTTCACGTGAAAGGACGGCTATTATCTATTAGGAAGCTAGGTTTCATCTGGGTGCCTGGTGGGGGGGTGTTTAAGCTGGAGGTATCAGAGGGAGTCTGTTTGTGCCCAGGTGTTTGCCTTGCTTGTGGCATGGAGATCTTTCTATTTGAGAGTGCAGGCTTCCAAATGATTGACAGTCTGGTGGAATCATCTCTTCTAATCATGCTTTCAGGTCTTTTTTCAATCTCTATGGCTTCTCTGATGATTCTGTGGCTGGGGTTTTCTATAGTGGTTAGGGTTTTAGTGCCATTGAAGTTGATGTTGTGACCTGTGGTTTTCATGTGTTGGAATAGTGAGGAGGTGTGTTCCAGCTTTTTTACTGCATTTCTGTGTTCATCCAGGCAGGTACTTATTCTTCTATTGGTCTGTCCAATGTATGTGGCCGGGCATGATGCACAGGGAACTTCGTATATGCCTTGGTTTTCCAGGTCAATTTTGTCTTTGGGGTTTTTAAGGATGGCTGCTATTTTTTTGTCTGTTTTGAAGGCAGTCTTGATGTGATGCCTGTGTAGTATCTTACTGATTTTGTCTGTAGTACCTCTTATGTAGGGCAGGACAGCTGTTCCATGGGTCTGTTGATCTTCTAGGTCTCTATTATATCTTAGTGTGTTTTTGTGGATCAAACTAGTGATTTTGTTTTTGTGGAAGCCGTTGGCTGTCAGTATTTTAGTCAGGGTGCATAGTTCAGTCTTTATATGTGTCTTGTCTGCCAGGCATTGGTTCTGGCAATAAGTGTTTTGGCCACGAAATTTATCTGTGCTGGGTGGTGGAGGGATTGGGCGTTGAGGTAGCGGTTGGTGTGTGTTTTCTTCTGGTATATGATGTGTCCTAGTGTGCCATCTGTTCTTTTGTAGATTAGTACATCTAGGAAAGGTAGTTTGTTTATTTCCGTTTCCATGGTGAACTTGATTTTTGGGTGTGTGCTGTTTAGGTGTGTTAGGAAATTGTTTAGGTTTTTTTTTCCATGGAGCCAAATCACAAATGTGTCATCGATGTATCTTAGCCATAGTTTGGGTTTATGGGTGGCATTATCCAGGGCTCTGGATTCGAATTCTTCCATGAACAGGTTTGCAATGACGGGTGACAGTGGTGATCCCATAGGGGCTCCTTCAATTTGCTTGTATCTTTGTCCTTTGTATATGAAATATGTCTTGGTTAGGCAGTGTTCTGTTAGTCCCATGAGGTCTTTAGCTGGTTGGTATTTATTTTTGATGATTTCAAGAGTTTCTTTTATTGGAACTTGAGTGAAGAGTGAAACCACGTCGAAACTTACAAGCAGATCTTCTTGTTCTACGTGTAGATCTTTAATCATTTCTAAGAAGTGGTATGAGTTTTGTACATATGAAGCTGCGGTTTCAGCATGGGGCTGTAGTTGTTTTGCTAAGTATTTAGCTAGATTTTGTAATGGTGCTCCTATGGAGCTGACTATGGGTCTGAGAGGTATGCCTTCTTTGTGTATTTTTGGGAGGCCGTATAATTTGGGGCATCTAGAAGATTTTTCTCTTGGGATGATCGTCTGTTGGATTTCTTTGCTTATGTGGCTGGTTATAATTTTCTTCTTGGTTGATTTTTCTAGATATGTGGTTGGGTCTGTATTTATAGGTTTGTATGTGGAGTCTTGGAGTAGGTCTGTCAATTTTGTTTCATAGTCTTTTCTGTCCATTACTACTGTGGCATTTCCTTTGTCTGCTGGGAGTATTATGATATTATTATCATTTTTCAGGGTTTGTAACGCTCTGAATTCATCTTTTTGCAAATTATTTTTGGGTGGTTTCATTGTGCATAAGATGTGAGTAACCTGGTGTCTTATTCTGTCAGCTTCATCTGTATTTAATTTGGTTAGGCTGGATTCTACTGCACATATGATGGATTCTGTGGGGATTTTTTTGGGTGCTATGGCATAATTGAATCCTTTGGATAGGACATCTGTTTCTGTTTTGTTGAGTTCTCTGTTGGAAACGTTGTATACTAGTTGTTTCAGGTGTTGTGGTGGGTTATTGGGAATTTTCTTGTCATTTTCTAATTTTTTCAGTTTTTTTGAGAGTTTATCATTTTTATAAGTATTTTCAGTTTCAGCTCTCCAAGTTGTTAGTTGTTTGATCTTATCCCAAAGTAGAGGGTGGATTTTGCTGCTCAATTCCAGGTGTAGTGTGAGCAAATCTTTGTTTAACTGATCTAATTGGAATCTTTTACTGCGAACTTCATTTCTGAGTAGAGATATCTCTGTCCTTTTCAGGATACGTTTGGTAGCTGCTGTGTTCTTATGAAATGTTAATTTCAAGCAGGTTGGTGTTACATTGTTGTCTCTACAGCTGCATAGGAATTTTAGGTCACATAGTATTCCTGCTCTTTTAACTTCCAGTTTCTCATAGCTTCTGATCTGGCTGTTTATTTCCTCCCCGTAGAGGTCAGATATTTGTTTTCTTAGGTTTTCGCGGGTACTTACATGTGTGCTGTTTAGCTTTCTTCGGGTATTATCCCACGTCATTGTAGTTCTGTTAAAGTTGTAGCAACGTTTCAGCAGACTCCCTCTGATAGCTCCAACCTAACCCCCCCACCAGGCACCCAGGTGAAACCCAGCTTGCTAATGAACAGCAGCTTGCTAATGAAGAGCAGCCGTCCCTTCACACGGAGCCAAGCTGCACTAAAAGCCTCCAACACAAGAACAGACTGTTGCCAGCCAATCAAAGCCACAAAACAGACAGAAGAAACCAGGAACACCAATCAATCAAACTCCAAGTCCAATGAACACAGGTCCAGGCTCCCAGCCAATCAGAATGGACCAGCCTCAAATTTAAAACCAGGAGCTGTAAGACCCATATCCATACAGAAGCCTGATGATGGGGTAGAGGGCACCTCAATAGCCTGGGCTTTCACCTCATCTTTGAATCTTGTCCTCAGATCTCTCAGAAATCTTCCAGCATCCCTCAGCTTAGGGGTGTCCTCCATCCTGGAGGGTAGCTGCTTTCTCCCCCTCAAGCTTTGCAGTTATTGCACTCACCACTGACCGCTGGGTTGGGTAGGCCAGGTGGTAATGATCTAGCCGAGCCAGAACATTGTCAAGGAAGATTGCCAGCAGTCAGGGTTCCTGTTAAATGTGATAGATTGGGGGGGGGGATGCTCCATGTAGTGGGATGATTGTGGTCAATATCCCAGGTGCCACCCAGGCCCCAAGGGGGAGGGTAAGTGAGCCTGATACCCTGGGCCATGGGGCAGGGGCTGCCAAGCTAGGCTGATCACTCCTGGTCATTTCTGAGGGGCTTGGCTGGGATCAGGACTCATCCTCATTGCTGCTACTGGTAAGGATCAGAGGCTTCTCCTGGGGTTTGTCCCCATTACTGTGGCTCCCTGCTGCATTGGAGTGGCTTGCTCAAGGCTCCCCCCTTCGTATCAGTCAAAACTTTGGGCTGGCAAGACAGAATCTGACAGGAGGACTTATGTTCCACTGTCTCAGAAGCAGCTGAGTAGCTTGGTGGATCGCCTCCTCTGTTATTTCCATTCAGTACAGAGGTTTCACACCCTGGATGCCTGTGTGGTTGAACTGATCTCTTAGCTGCTTTACTGAAGAGCTCCAAAGTGTGGCCAAGTATTTCCACTACCTTGGCTCATCCCAGCCTCCTGCTCTCCTTTCCCTCCACTGTGAGGACATGGGTGCTACTACAGGGAGTTCAACTTGCACTGCTCCAGGGGCTCTCCTCCATCAGAATTAATCTGCTACAAGGAAGAGGGTTCCCCCAATTGCTGTTTTTTCCCATGTCAGATTGGGCTACCTCAGCTGACTTTTGGCTGTGCGATCACCAGCAGGATGGCCTTGCTTGCTTGGGCTCCTGCTTCTTTTGTCACCAGATCTTCCACTAGCTTGCCAGTGGTCACTTTCTCTTTCTTCTCAGCCATCTCTTCCAGAAGATTTCCCCTTCAACCTAAATTGAGCAGGTGGAGGTCGGGGGTCAGGAGTCCTGGAGGTTTAGTGAGTTTTAGGAGTGTTGGTTTAATGCCATGGTTCTGAGTAATGCTCCCAACCAATTTGAGACTTTGGCTTCCTCAAAAATCCTGTTTATTGGGACAGTCAAATGTGAAACCAATACTCAATAATTCCCACATTTTTGGGATAATTAAATAATAGATACTGTTAGGAATATAAGTCACCTAACAGGTATTTGGGTTAGAAATATATAAACCAGGATAGACATTTTAATACTGTCTCTTTAAGGGAATGCAAGAGCATGTAATTGGGTGTGGTTTCTCAAATGGCCATAAGATGCAGCCAGAAACCTGGGTTGTTTAGTCTGAGTCTCAGAAGCGAGTGTATCTCTGTTTCCTTCTGTTGGAAAGTATTGCAGTTGCTCTATTTTTCCTAATTGACTGATATTACTGGATTTAATGTAAGTCTGATACTGAACTGTTTTTGACACTGGACTTTGATATTTGGATTATCCCTGGATTGCAAACTGACTAATTTTACCTGTGAATGACCTTGGACTGCTTATCTTGGACTTTGCTTAACATTTCTGGAAGTAAAAACCTACATTTATTGTGCAGTGTATCTGTGTGCTCTGTGTGTGTATTATTCAAACACTTCTCTCAAAATACGTCACCCTGTATGCGCTCATTCTAACGGGGAATTACCTCAACAGATACTGTCCATCCCCCTTCTGTCAAAGGTCACGTCAGCCAACCAAACAGGTGATGAACTTCTCAGCACCCCCTCCTGCCATTGATAGGGCACTGATTTGGCCTTGGTTCTCAGAAGCCTTATCATTGTTATGTCTGGCACACTGGAGGAAAACATTGCACATTCCATAAGCCCCCCCTCACCCCCATAAGTGCGAACTAAGAAATGAAGCAAGAAAAATATGGGTTCAGCTAGAGTTGTTTCGAGAGTTGACAATAAGATTGTGTGGCTGATATAGAAAGACAAAAAAGGAAATCTCATCCAGCAAGTCAGCAAGGAACAGAAATCATTGTGATATACATTTTCATGTTGACCTTTAATCTGTTATTTGCATGCCAATGTTGTATGTGTCTACATGATATATATTAGAGAAATATTCAAATATATTATCAACTCCTTGCAATCAATGTTATATTCTTTTTATTTATGTCCCCCTAATTGGCTCTTCCCTTCCACTTTGTTTCAGCAGTGCCAAATTATAGATTGCAAAGTCCTCAGGGCAGTGATCTGTTCTCTTGTAAACAAAAAGGGGGAAATTTGTTTTCCATTTCCCCCTAGGATAGTAAGATGTATGGGTGGATTTATAGATGAGACAGTATTGAAGAATCTTGTGTTTAGCAGTTAAACTGATTTTTCCCTCTATTGCCCTCCAACTCCTGGGAAAAGATTAATAAGCCTGGCATTCATTATACAACCTCTCTCATGTTCTGTTCTTTCTTTTGAATATTGTTGCTTTTTTTACAGGACTTATCTTTTAAAGAAAGCTTTCTACTTAGTTTCCAGTTTATAATTTTATAAATTTGTTCTGATTGAGACCTTTAATGACATTTTCATTTTTTTTCCCCAAGTGACAATTTAGGGTAAAAGTCTATTTGATAGACCACATGTAAAAGAGACAGAACTAATTATGCAGTTTGTAAATGTGACAGCTCTGATGTTGCTGGCATGCAAGTCTCTGTGGTTACATTAAAATTATAACAACAGTAGTAATTACATTAATTAGCCTTTTTTCCTCTTGTTTGTTACCAGCAAAGTTTTTGCACATTTGCACGAGTAACATCTATCTTTGTGTCTCTGGGAAAAGGGTACTGTGACTTAACAGCTGGTTTACTTGGGAACATTCATTTACATGTTGCACTAGAGAAAGCAGTGGGAATGGGATTTAATATCTCATTGCCATTTCTTTTTTCTTTTTTTATATTTAAATGCATAGTCTGTAACATTTCACACATTTAGTACAACTTAAAGTTGCTAGTGTATGTAGTAGCACTGCTATGAGAAGTCAGGTGGAAGCAACTGAAACACTATAAGGAAGACATTAGAGAAGACAATAGATACAGTGATCTAATTCTTCATCAAACTTCAGAGCTTTGTGGTGTTTCAGTTTGCTTTCATCTCTTGGTGACCTTGTCCACGTCATTTTGCCAGGATTTTCTTTCAGTAACTTCTACTTCTCTTGAGCTCTTGTAAGTTCATTCTGGTAATGATATCTAGCCAGTATTGTCTTTTGCTGCCTTTTTTATTTTTCCATACATGACTTTTGCTTCTCTTTGTATGCCTGAAAAACTTAATACATTGTTCATGTTTCATGCCACCGACTGGTACATCACACAGAGATTCACACAAACACACAAATTCTTCCAACTGTATTTCTCCAGCAGGTCTATATCAACATGATAATAATAATTCTAGAGCAGTTTCTTTCACATCAAAATAGACTTGCTCATTTTTAAAGCCCATGTCACACTGCCCAACGGATGCAAAAAGGACACAAAGGACGAGCAAAATGTTCCTTCCATTGTTATCCACTCTCAAAAGGGGCAAAAATTTGCATAACCGGAGCGGATAACAAGGATGCGGGGAGGACGCAGGGCGGATGCAAAGCGGATGCGGAACGGAAGCCCAGTGGATGGAAGCGGATGGGAGTGGATGGCACGTCCGCTAGGCTTCCGGGGGACCTCAGCAAAGCGGACGCGGAACGGATACAGCTGATGCACAGCGGACGCGGAACGGATGAAGCGGATGCACAGCGGATGCACAGCGGAAGCCTAATGGATGCCTGCCGTTAATTGCGCATGTGGGGAGGATGCATTGTGTCAGCCCCGCGGATATAATGGAAGTAGCTCGGAAGCAGGTCGCCATTCAGAGGAAAGACCTGCTACTGGATGGATTGGCTGTGTTGCCTGCCCTGCCTGCATGTCTGCCTGCAAGCCTTGCTGCCAGCCTGCCTGCAAGCCTTGCTGCCAGCCTGCCTGCAAGCCTTGCTGCCAGCCTGCCTGCCTGCCAGCCTTGCTGCCTGCCTTCCTGCCAGCCTTGGTTCATGTCTGCCTGCCAGCCTTGGTGCCTGCCTGCCTGCCAGCCTTCCTGCCAGCCTTGGTGCCTGCCTCCCTGCCAGCCTTGGTGCCTGCCTCCCTGCCAGCCTTCCTGCCAGCCTTGGTGCCTGCCTTCCTGCCTGCCTTCCTGCCAGCCTCCCTGCCAGCCTTGCTGCCAGTCTTGGTTCCTGCCAGCCTCCCTGCCAGCCAGCAACCCCACAACCATGTAGAAGCACAGCAAGCCTCAGCCATCTGCTGCCAGCCCTTGCAAGAGGGACAGGGCTACCATCCCACCCCCTGGCCCTCACTCTGGTTCTGCTGGGGCTTCTGCAACACGGGCTCGCTCTTCTGGGGCTGGCGCTTCTGCTGCTTCTGCTTCTGGAGGAGCTGATGACAAGCACTCCAGCACCAGCCACCTCCACAGCACCTGGACCCTTCAGCCCTGAGACTGAGTGACCAAGAGGAGTGCCAGAGACTCATTTTTGTTTTATAGCTTGTTGTTAATAAAGTCTATTTATGATTCAAACACTTGCTTCATTTCTTTTTTTTAATAAAGTCTTGGTGGAAACTTTTAGAAATGGCTTAAGCCTTTGCATGCTTGTGGGATGGGTAAGGATAGCTTTGGGATGGGTTAGGATACCTGTGGTATGGGTAATAGCTGTGGGAAGGGTTAGGATAGCAGTGGGATAGATAAACCTCCAGTGCAAGCATAGTGGGACTGTATGGTCCACCCTCCCAGGTGTCACACCTATGGCCCTTTATTATCAATAATAATGTGATAATTATCCATACATGTCAACATAAACATAACTCTTTATTAAACGCCCTGTTCATTGTAGGCCAACTTCCACGTTCCTCCTCACGGTCTCTGGGCAATGCTGCATGGTGGTGAGAAGTACCTGAAACCTGTTGGCCAGGATGCCAAAGGCGTTCTCCACCACCCGCCTTGCCCTGGACAGCCTGTAGTTGAAGATCCTCTCTTAATGGGTGAGGAGTCTGGAGGTGTAGGGCTTCATGAGGTAGGTTGTGAGGGAGAAGGCGTCATCCCCCATGATGAAGTAGGGCACATCTTGTGTGTCGTTGGGCAGGGGTTCTGGATCTGGGAAGCCCACGATGAGGTTGCATTCCAGCTCCTCCTTGAGGTGACTGGCATTGTATACCTGGGCATCTGAAGATGAGCTGTTGCCTGAAGCATCGATGTACATGAACTTGTAGTCAGCATTGACCATGGCGAAGAGGATGATGCTGAAGAAGCCCTTGTAGTTGAAATAAGTGGACCCTGAGTTGGGTGGAGCTTTGCAGGCCATGTGCTTGCCATCGATGGCTCCAACGGTGTGTGGGAAGTTCCACTTCTGATACCACTGCTCTGCAACTTTCTTCCATCCTTCTTCAGTGGAGGGGTACTGGAGGAGCTCCTCCTTGTATTCTTCGATGATGGCCTGCACCACTTCTCTGACCACAATGCTGATGGTGTTGGATGGCACCCTCCAGCCGTACTGCATGCTCCTGTAGGTGGTCCCTGAGGCCAGGTGGTGCAGAGTGAGTGCCACCTTGAGCCCAGGTTCCAGGCTGGTGTTATGAGTCTGCAGAGTTCAGAGAACTGGTAAATCACACCACTGGCTGGCCCCACCCCTTCCTGCCCACCTACTTGCCCCACCCCGCTGTCATTCCTCATCTTGTCTGCCATTGCTAACTTGCCTTCACCCGCCATTTCTGCCTGCCTTCCACTATATCCCTGATTCTCCCTGGGTGAGTGAGCCTACGAGTAACCCCGGGTCAAGTTGACACCCAGACCAGCCTAGGCTGCTGCACTGTCTCCCAACACTCCACCCCATACCTGTGCTTGCCTGGCAGCTGTACTTGCCAGGGAGAGGAGAGAGATTCTCCTCCTCCCACTGGGCAGGAAGAAGCTGCTGTGGGACTGGGGCCATGCTTGCCAGGGAGAGAACATCCTTCTCCTCCCACTGGGCAGGAAGAAGCTGCCGTGGGGCCAGGACCATGCTTGCCAGTGAGAGGAGAGAGCATTCTCCTCCTCCTTCTTGGCAGGAAAAAGCCACCACTGGGCCAGAGCCATGCTTTCTGGTGAGAGTTCTCCTCCCACTGGCAAAAAATAAGCTACCATGGGGCCAGATTCATGCTTGCTGGTGAGAGGAGAGAGCATTCTCCCCCAAGCCACCACGGGACCAAGGCCATGTTTGCTGGCAAGAATTTTCTCTTCTTTCCCCAGCCAGAAGTTAATGTCAGCAAAGCACCCCTTTATCAAGTCCAGGACAGCTGACAGTGGCTGTGGGGAGCAGAGCCTGGAAGCCCTGATGCACCACATGTGCAACCGAATGGATGGCATGGGAGGAACTGATCCCGGAAGCCCTGATGCTGCCGGAATCGCCATTGCTGCCTTGCTGCTACTGCATCCCCCACCCTCTGCAGGACTTTCGGTTTACCTGGCATGTGAACAGGTGAACTTTCCTGCATTTTATAGACTCTAGTGTATTTAAAGTTCATAAATAATGACAAGAATTATAAGGATTCTCCAGTATTATTGGAATGGATCATGTGTTAAAAGACAGACTGATGGCCAAACATGCACAGTCCAAATGTGGGATCAGAGGTGGTATTCAACTGGTTTGCACCTATTCAGGAGAACCTGTAATGGTGATTTGGCATGGGTTGCCAAACTGGTGGTGACCCCTGGCTGGCCACACCCCTGAACCAGGTCACCTGGTCACCCGCTTGTCCCAGTCTCTCTCCTAGCTTTCCCTACCATGTAGTGGCCATGGTGCAGCTTGGGCGGATGTACAAGGCTGCTGCATGTGTGTACTGCATGTGCAGCTGCTACATATGCAGTATGCATGTGCGACAGCCTTGGGACATCCGTCTGCCTGCCTGCCCTCCCAGAGCATATTTTCTTCCTTCTCCTGGCTGAAGTGCCTCTTCCAGCCCAGCCTGGCCTTGCCTGGCCTGGCCAGCCAGCAGGTGGGTGGGTGGATGTCCCAGGGCTTCACGCTGTCTTTGTCTCGATATGCCTGCAGCAGCCCCTTGGGCTGGCTGAGCCAGGAGCCACCGTTCCCAGGCTTCAACTCACCCGTGCTGGCTGGATGCCACTTCACCTTGCCTGAAGCGGCTGGTCCTCCTGCCCCTCACCCTCCCGTCCCTTGCATGGCTTGAGAAGGTAAGGGTGATAGCAGGGGATAGCGAAGTGGCCGGGTCCCTATCTTCCCCTCTCTCTCCCCCACTCTGTGTGTGTTTGTGTGTGTGTGTGTGTGTGTGTGTGTGTGTTTCCCTCAAAACCGCAGTTAGGCTTTCCTTGGTGCTCTTTGCTACTTTCATTTCTTCTTTTTGGAATCCAGACTGGCTGAATAAGAATTGTCTCCCCCTCCTCTCATGACTGGCAGCCATGACAGGGCCAGGAGGATGGTGCACACATCTGAGGAGAAGGAGGAGAAGAAGGGTCAGTTGAAGGGATGCTTTCAGCATGGCTGGCAATCCTTGTTCAGTCAGTCTTGATTCCAAAAAGAAAAAATGAACGTAGTGAAGAGTACTTGGCCAGCCATGGCTTTGAGGGGGGGGTGAAGAGGGAAAGAGAGAAAAAGAGGGAATGAGAGAGGAAGAGAGAGGGACAAGAAAGAAAAGAAAGGGAAAATATAAAGAAAAAAGAGGTCCGGGGGGTCATTTGTGCAAAGCGCCGCTGTAGCCGCTTACATGGGGCACCAGAGCCAGTGGATGGTAGCGATGGCCTTACTGTGCAGGAGCAAAGCGCAACTTCCCTTTCTTTCTTGGCTTTTAGATTCCAATTTGCAATGCAATGGGCAGCAAAGCTAGTTATAGGTTGTCTAGGTCTAGAATTTTGAGTCTGGTGGCATAAGGTATTCTGCAATGAGTAGAGGAGTGTAGAACTCTTCTTGTGAAATATTTCTGGACTTTCTAAACTTTATTAATATCAGATACGTAATGTGGGTTCCAGACTGATGAGCTGTATTCAAGTATTGATCTAGCAAATGTTTTGTATGCTCCAGTTAGTAGTGTGATATTACCAGAGAAAAAGCTACGTAGGATTAGGTTAAGAACTCTTAATGCCTTTTTGGCTATGTAATTAGGGTTAGGGTTAGGGTTCTAGCACATAGAACATTAGAGATGAGTACTCCAAGGTCCTTGACAGAGTTTGGATCATCAACAAGGTCTTGACTATTCAGCTTGTATTTTATTTTCTGATTTAATTATTTCTTTTTTGCCAATATGTAAGACAGAGCAATGTTAAGATTTGAAGTTGCCGTTTGTTTAACCATTCTGACATATAGTCAAGGTCTTTTTGAAGTCTGTGGTGTTGAATCATCAGAGAAGAGAATGCAGTTGCTCTTAATATGATCAGAGAGGTCATTTATGCAGAGTATGAAGAGAGTTGGTCCGAGAAAATTGCCTTGGGGGACACCACTGTTGACAGGTACAGAATTTGATAGGATGCTCCCAATTTTGACCGTTTGTTGCCTGTTTGACAGGAATGCTTCTATCCAGTTATGCAGGTGTCCAGAGATACCATAATATCTCTTTTAGGAGTAGTGTATCAATGTACCACTGAATCAAAGGCTTTACAGAAGTCTATGTAGTTTGCGACTATTGCTTTGTCCTGATTGAGTTTTTGGAGTATAAGAGTTGGAGATTACAGGATAGTTTTTTTCTGAAACCAAATTTTTTATTAGAGAGTAGGTTGTCTGTCTCCAAGTGGAGGATAATGGATTGGTCAATAATTGATTCTATGACTTTAAGCCCATGTCACAATGCACCAACGGATGGAAAGAGGATGTAAAATGGAGAGAAACACTTGCCATCCGTTGGTTAACTCGATTCATCCGTTCTGTACTCACTGCCTCCGTTTTTCATCCTCTCTATCCGTCCAGCATCCGTCGACTGAGGTTCCATCTCCTCAAAAGGTTTTGAGCTGCTCAAAACTTTTTGAGCGGAAAATGTATCCAACGCGTCCATTCTGCATCTGCAACACATACAGGGAACATCCGTTCTACATCCGTTGTCATCCGTTACGCGTCCGCTATATCTGCTAGGCATCTGCTGTGCATCCGAGCAACTTAAATCCACTCCAGCGGAAAACGGACACAGGGAGGAAGTGAAACGGACGCAGAACGGATGCACGGACGGAGAAAGGATCAAAGCAGATGCAGCTCGCAAAGAAAGCATTTAAAATGGAAAAAACGTTCGCAGAGGGGACCTATCTCAGATATTAAGGATGTCTAGAGGATGCCTAGAGGATGCAAAAGGACACCTAGTGGAAAACCTATATTGCCTATAAAATGGGGGAGGAACTCACCTGGATCTCACTTTCAGTCCAGCAGCCCTCCTGTGCAAACCTCTGCAACATTCATCTGGCTCTTGCTCTTCCACAGCATCCATTGATGTCCACCATGGATCATAACACAGTTCTTTTGGTAGCCACCATCGTTCTGCAACCGTGCAAAGCCATCTACAGGCTATTTCAACTGTTCTATGGGAAGAAAAGGAGGTGGCCAAGAAGTGTCTGGGTCCGAAGATGGATCGGGAGAAGAGCAGAGTATGGACTGTACAACAAGCTGATGGTGGAGCTGAGGAACGAAGACCCTCATGCATTCCAGAACTTCATGAGGATGCCTCCAGCCATGTTTGACGAAGTTGTGGAGCGGCTGAAACCCAGGTTGACCAAGGCAAACACCAACTTCTGGCCCAGCCTGGACCCTGGGCTAAAGGTGGCACTGACTCTGCGCCACCTGGCTTCAGGGATCACCTACAGGAGCATGCAGTACGGCTGGAGGGTGCCATCCAACACCATCAGCATTGTGATCAGAGAAGTGGTGCAGGCCATCATCAAAGAATACCTGGAGGAGATCCTCCAGTGCCCCTCCACTGAAGAAGGATGGAAGAAAGTTACAGAGCAGTGGTATCAGAAGTGGAACTTCCCCCACACCGTTGGAGCCATAGATGGCAAGCACGTGGCCTGCAAATCTCCAGCCAAGTCGGGGTCCACTTATTTCAACTACAAGGGCTTCTTCAGCATCATCCCCTTCGACATGGTCGATGCTGACTACAAGTTCATGTACATCGATGCTTCAGGCAACGGCTCATCTTCAGATGCCCAGGTATACAACGCCAGTTCCCTCAAGGAGGGGCTGGAACGCACCTCATCATGGGCTTCCCAGATCCAGACCCCCTGCCCAACGACACAGAAGATGTGCCCTACTTCATCATGGGGGATGATGCCTTCTCCCTCAGAACCTACCTCTTGAAGCCCTACACCTCCAGAGGCCTCACCCGTGAAGAGAGGATCTTCAACTACAGGCTGTCCAGGGCAAGGCGGGTGGTGGAGAACGCCTTTGGCATCCTGGCCAACAGGTTCCAGGTACTTCTCACCACCATGCAGCATCACCCAGAGACCGTGAGGAGCATCGTGGAAGCTTGCTGCATCCTGCACAATCTCATGCACACCCGCTACCCAGTGTTGCAGAAGAGGCTCGTGGACCTCCAACAAGGCAATGGGGACATGGAGCCTGGGGAATGGAGGCAAGGGCTAAACCTGATAGACACTCAGGATGTGCAAGGTCCCAACAGAGCCTCACGTGAAGGGAAGAAGCAGCGCAACCTCCTGAAACACTGGTGCAACTCCCCAGCTGGAGCAGTGGAGTGGCAAAACCGGATGATAGATGATTAATGGATGCTTTCTTCAGCCTTTCTCATCACACTGATGAGATTGGGCCATGTATGTTTGGTTGACCTACAATGAACAGGGCATTTAATAAAGAGTTGTGTTTATGTTGACATGTGTGGATGAATGATTACATTATTATTGATAATAAAGGGCCATAGGTGTGGCACCTGGGAGGGTGGACCATACAGTCCCACGATGCTTGCACTAGAGGTTTATCTATCCCACAGCTATTACCCATTCCAAAGGTATCCCTGCCCATCCCACAGGTATCCCTGCCCATCCCACAGCTCTTACCCATCCCACAGGTATCCCTGCCCATCCCACTGCTATCCTTACCCATCCCACAAGCATGCAAAGGCTTAAACAATTTCTAAAAGTTTCCACCAAGACTTTATTGAGAAAAATAAATGAAGCCAGTATGTGAAGCAAATATAATCTTTATTAATAAGAAGCTGTAAAAGAAAAATGACCCAAGTCAAGTGTCCAGAGCAAAAATAAAGTCAACAGTTAAGCCACCCAGTCTCTGGCACTCTTCTCAGTCAGTCTGAGGCATTCCCATCATCTAAGGGGTGAAGGGTCCAGTTGCTGTGGAGGTGGCTGCTGCTGGAGTGCTGGTCTGAGGCACCACTGGGGTGCCTGGCCCCGAGAGGACAACAGGGAATGGTGTGTTGAGGAAGCTCTCAGACAGCTGGCTCAGCCCCGTGATGTTGAGAGCCCCTTCCTCCATGACATGGGGTGTCAGCCCCAATACCGATGACAGATGTTCTGAGGCCGGGCTTGGCTGTGGGGTGGAGGAAGGAGGAGTGTAGTGGGGCTGTCTGGTCTGCAGCTGTGTGAGGACTGGCATCGGTGTCATCGGTGGCGTGGGTGACATCTGTGGCGTGGCTGGCATGGGTGGCATGGGTGGCATAGGTGGCATCAGTGGCACTGGTGGCGTCCAATGTACCTGTGCCTGGACTGGGAAGTGCTGCCTGTGCTGCTGGACCTCCTGGTAGCTGTAGCCTTGGTAGGGGAGGGCCTGTGGAAAGCCTTGGAAGGGCAGTGACATCACCTGGGGTGGAGGAGCAGGCCTGGACTGGGTGGGAGCAGGTTCAGCTTGGTCTGGAGGGTTGAGAAGAAGATCGGTAATCCTGTCCTTCACCACCTGGTACTGGGGTTACAACATGTTCATGAGGGTCTGGTTGACGTAGGTGAGGAAGGTCTTGCAGTTGGAGGATGGTATGTCAGTGTGTACCATCTGAGAGAGGAGATCTACACTGCTCCTGATGGTCTCCCTGATCTCCAGCAGGACAGTGTGGCTCTGACCCTCCGGTCTGACTCTCTGCCTTTCGGTGGAGGTGGAGCTGGGGGTGGGCTGTGGTGGAAGTGCCATCTCCTTGCTCCCAATGCATCAGGGGGTCCTCCATGTGCTCCGCCATGGGTAGTAGTTCTGTCGGGGGGGGGTCTCCTTCATGGCACGCTCCACAGATACCTGCCTGGACACAGGAGCTGACTCTTGGCCAGAAGAGGACTGGCTCTCAGCAGGCTGTCTGAGAGAGAGGGTTGTGAGAGGGGCTGCTCCTCGGTGGCGGATATCACCCTCCAAGAAGCTGCACTTGGCCATCACATAGATCTCTCTGTCCATCAGATTGACCGTGGCCTGGCCAGATTTCTTGAGGTGCAGCTTCCTGTACCAGGTGTGCATGTGCTTCCACCAGCCGAGGAGCACCTCTGAAGTGTAGCCCAGGCTCTCTGCCTTCTCTCTCCAAACAGCTTGCTTCCTCTTGGTGTCTCGATAGAGCCTGTGTCCCTTCCGCCAAAGATATTCATTCTCCCTCAGCCACTCCAGCACCTCCTCCTCATGTTTCTCTTCTATGGTGTATTGCCTCCTCTCCCGTTCACGCGTCTGCCTCTTCCTCCCTTTGGCAGGGCCATCTGGGCCCTCATCAGAGGGGTTTCGAGGTTCTAGGGGATGCTCCTCCACACCACCACCAGCAGCAGCAGCAACAGTTGCAGCAAAAGCAGGACCAGCAGCACCAGTAGCAGCAGCACCAGCAGCACCAGTAGCACCAGCAGCGCTAGCAGCACCAGGAGCACCAGCAGCACCAGCAGGACCAGGAGCAGGACTGGGAGCACCAGCAGGACCAGCAGGACCAGGAGCACGAGCAGGACCAGGAGCACAAGCAGGACCAGGAGCACCAGCAGAAGCACCAGCACCAGGAGCAGTGCCAGCAGAGTAAGCACCAGCAGGACCAGTAGGACCAGGAGCAGTGCCAGAAGAGTAAGCACCAGCAGCACCAGGACCAGCACCAGGAGCAGTGCCAGCAGAGTAAGCACCAGCAGAAGCACCAGCACCAGGAGCAGTGCCAGCAGAGTAAGCACCAGCAGAAGCACCACCACCAGAAGCAGTATCAGCAGAAGCACCATCACCAGAATCAGCATCAGCAGAGTACGCACCAGCAGAATCACCATCACCAGAAGCAGCATCAGCAGAAGCACCACCTCCAGAAGCAGCATCAGCAGAAGCCGCAGCACCAGAAGAGCGAGCCCGGGCAGCAGAAGCCCCAGCAGAAGCAGAGTCAGGGCCAGGGGGTGGGAGGGTGGCCCTGTCCCTCTTGCCAGGGCTGGTAACAGATGGAAGAGGTTTCCGTTTCTTCCCCATGGTTGTTGGGTTGCTGGCCGGCTGGCTGGCTGGCTGGCTGGCAAGCTGTGTCTGGAAGTAGGTCTTTCCTCTGAATGGTGACCTGCTTGCGAGCTGCTTCCCTTTATATCCGCATGGCTGATGCAATGCATCCTCCCCGCATGCGCAGTGAACGCTAGGCATCCGCTAGGCATCCGCTAGGCATCCGCTAGGCTTCCACTAGGCCTCCACTCTGCATCCGCTTCATCCACTCTGCATCCACTCTGCATCCGCTCTTTCTGTTTCGCATCCACTTTGCTGTTTCTCCCCCGGAAGCCTTGTGGATGTGCCATCCACTCCCATCTGCTTCCATCCGCTAGGCTTCCATGGAGCTTCTGCTTTCCACTCGCCCTACGTCCTCGCCCCGTCCATTCCTTTCTGTGTTGTCCGCTCTGCTTATGCAAATTTGGGGCACTTTTGAGAGCGGATAACAATGGATGGAACATTTTGTTCGTCCACTGTGTCCTTTTTACAAATGTTTTGCATCCGTCGGCCAGTGTGACAGGGCCTTTACAGGTGATGCAGCATAAAGAGATTGGTCTGTAGTTTTCAACTTGGCTGGAGTCTCCCATTTTGAAAATGGGGTTTGTGACCGTAGGTTTGGCAAGCTGGTCCTGAAAGATTTTTCAAAGGTTATGCTTACAGGTTCGGGTATGGCAGTGGGTAGCTTTTTTAAGGAGTAGGCACATATTCCATCCGGTCCAATAGATAGAGGTGGTTTTAGATTGCGTAGTGATTTTTCAACATTGTCTTCTGTAAAATCGATATGTATTAGATCACTGTAGTTGTTTGTGGTTTGACTAGGAAATATTGGGTGATCCATTGCTGTTTGCAAATACTGAGCCAAAGAATGTCGGTTTTTTTTTTTTTTTTTGGTTAAGTTTTATTGATTTTTAAGGACAAACAAAAACAAACAAAACATAAAAACATCAACTTTCTTCCATAAGTGTACAAACAGTGTGTTGGTTGGTTTACAAATTTTTGTGCATCGATTTCATACTCTCAATTAGTTACATTACATAATAATTCATATTATCAGAAATTGAATATCCTAGTATTATTATTAATCAATCATTTGACTTTAATTTTGTTCATTCATACTTTGCGAGATAGCTAATACTTTAGTTTATTTTACAACAATTAATATAATCCTTCCAAATCTAACCTAAAAACATTTTATATATGTTATAATAATAATAATAATAAAATAAATACTTCTTATTATATTTTCTATAATTCTACATATTCTATTGTTATATTTTGTTATCTAGCCATTGATAGAAAAGGTCCCAAATTTTGTAAAATTTTTTATCCTCTTGTTCTCCAATTTCAAATGTCAATCTACTCATTTCAGCACATTCCAGTATTTTCTTAATAATTTCCTCCTGCAATGGTATTTTCTCATTTTCCCAATTTTTAGCAAATACAATCCTAGCTGCTGTTAATACATTTACAATCAAATGTTTTAAATCTTTGCTATATGTATCAGATAGAATTCCCAATAAAAATATCTCTGGTTTTAAATCTATATGCTTTTTAGTCATTTTTTCCAACCACGTGTGGATTTTACTCCAATATTTTTTGGCATCCGCACAAATTCACCATATATGGTAATATGAGCCAGGTATCTGATGACATTTCCAACATCTTTCAGATTAATTCTTGAACATTCTTGCTATTCCTGTCAGGGGAAAAGGCCACCTGTAAAACATCTTATAGAAATTTTCTTTAAATGCTGTTGACATTGTCATTTTATAATTTTGAGACCACAATTTTTGCCATTTCTCTAGATCAATCCCATATCCAAAATTCTTCCCCCAAGAAATCAGTTTCTTTAACTCGTTCTTCTTCTAGTTTAATTTCTAATAAATATCCATACAATTTTTTAAATCACCTTTTCATCAGTACCTGTCAAAATCTTATCTAAATCAGTCAATTTATTAAAGAAACCTTCTGTTTTAGAATCTTTTTCATACCTTGAATGTATTTGCGCATAAGAAAACCAATTCATCTTTATACCTTATTCCTCTAGTTTTTGCATTGATTTAAGTTCACCCTTTTCATTCAAAATTTCCCCATATCTAAGTATTTGTTCCTTCTTATATGTTATAGGATAAGAAAATGCTTCAGTCGTCGATAATCAGACTGGACTTTTCAAATAACATTGTCTTTTAATTTTCTCCCAATTTAACCACAGAGACTCCCGTATATGATGTCTTCTAAAATAACCCTGTATTTTAGTTCCCTTATACCATAAAAAGGCATGCCACCCCAACAACAGATCATGTCCTTCTAATGGCAACGATCTAGTATTTCTTATTGTTATCCATTCCTTAACCCATGTCAGATTTGTAGCTTGGTAGTACAACTCCCAATTAGGCAGACCAAATCCTCCTCTAATTCTAGCATCTTGTAAGAGTTTTAACTTTATTCTTGCTTTCTTACCTTGCCATATATATTTCAACACAATTTTGTTTAAATCTTCAAAGTAGTCATTTCCAAGCCTCATTGGTATTGTTTGAAACAAGTATAGAATTTTGGGTGAAATATTCATTTTGATTGTTGGAATTCTCCCTATTAGTGGCAATTGTAGGTTTTCCCATTGCGTCAAGTCTAGTGCTATCTGTTGTTTAAGTTTAATGTAATTGTTCTCTTTTAATGTACTACATCTTGCTGTCAAATGTATCCCCAAGTACTTAACCTTATTCTTAACTTGAATTTTCAATACATCTGCCAATTCTTCTTTTTGTCTTAGTTACATATTCTTTGTCAAAATCTTTGTCTTATCTTTGTTTATTTTCAAGCCGGCCACCTTGCCATATGCCTCTATCTTTTCCAATAGTTTTGGTGCTGTTTCTAGAGGGTCTTCTAAAATAAAGGCCAAGTCATCCGCAAAAGCTTGCAATTTAAATTCTTCCTTTTTAATTTTCATTCCTTTTATACTCTTCATCTCTAATGTTTCTATTTAACACTTCCAGAGTTAATATGAATAGCAAAGTTGATAGTGGGCAACCTTGTCTTGTACCTTTTCTTATATTGATAGATTCTGTTAATTCTCCCTCTATCATTATCTTTGCCGCTTGCTTATAATATATGGCTTGTATTGCTTGGATAAATTTTCTGGCAAAGCCCATCTGTTCCAATAAAAATAACATGAATCTCCAGTTCACATTATCAAATGCCTTTTGTGTAGTCCATCTGGGCCTGGTGCCTTCCCATTATTTTGTTTCTTAAGTGCTTCAGTTAATTCCATCATAGTTATATTGCTTTCTAACATTTTTTCAGTCTCTTTCGATATCTTAGGTAGATTAGCATTCTGTAAATACTGTGTAACTCTGCCCTCATCAATATTCTCTTGCTCATATAATTTCCCATAAAAGTCTTGAATGATTTCCTTCTTCTCTTTATTGCCGTGGGAAAAATTAACCTTGATCATCTGTTAACTGCGTTATTTTCCTTGATTCTTTTTCCTTTCTCAGTTTGTATGTGAACCATCTACCTGGTTTGTTTGCATCCTCAAAATAATTCTGTTTAGCACTTCTAGTTTTCTGTGCTAATTCTTCTTTCTCTATTAAACTCATTTTATGTTTAATTGTATCCAGTTTTAGCTTAATGTCTTTTTTCTGTGGCGTTTTCTGTAGTTCTTTTTCGAGTCTTTGATACTCATCTTCTAAAGCTTCCATGGCTTGCCTTTTCCTAATGTTCCTTTTCCTTGTGTAGTCGATTATCAAGCCTCTAGCATATGCCTTCATTGTGTCCCATACGTTCTGGATTGAAGAATATTCTTTTTTATTTTCTCAAAAGAAAAAAAAACAATTCTTTCTCCATCTGCTGTATAAAATCCTTCTCCTTTAGAATAGTATTATTTAAAGTCCATCTCGATCTTCTATTTTGTCCTTTCCATTTAATTTAATTGTCATTGGATTGTGGTCTGCCCAAGTACTTGTTTCGACATTTGTTTCTTGAATATTAGATATTAATTCTGTTGAAGTCCAAATCATATCTATTCCGAACCATGTTAACTGTCTATTTGAGTAAAAAGTGTATTGTTTGGTTTTAACATTTCTTTCTCTCCATATATCTTTTAAATTTATTTCATCTATCATTTTTGTTAAGCCTGGGTTCCCCAACCAGGGTTAGGTAGACAAGCTAAACAGAATGTGCAGCGTTAGTCAGATAGGCACACAGATAAATGAGTGAGCTAAGCTTGTATGTTTATTAACATACAGTAAAAATAACAGATACGCTTGTGCTATCAAGAATATATTTTATTCCAGTATAAGTTTATAGCATAGTCAAAAACAGTCCAATATTCAGTTACCATGTAGTCAGTCCATCCAGGGATATTCAGTTAGCAAAGTCCATGTAGAATATCCTATTGTCAGTTCACATAAATCAGTCCGTTGTTGTCTCTCCCGTTCAAGCAATGCAGTCTTGCTCCCAAGCAGTAATCAGGGATCATCAAATCCAGAGAGAGAGAGAGCAAGCCGTAGCCTTGCTACTTTTATATGGTTTTCATAACCACACCCACAGTTGCTATTTTACAGTTAAAGCTGCATACACTAACTATGATTTATAGTTAGTATTTCACCTAAAACAGTTAGGGTGAACAATGTTATCCCTAACATTCTCCCCATTTTAGGTTACAATAATAACTATGAAACATTTACAACTTTAAATTATATTTTTCGCAACTTTCTTTAAACTTAGTTGCTCCTTGAGCTTTTGTAAATTGGTCTGCTATGTTTTCCTCTGACATGCAGTATTCCAATCTTATCAGTTCATTCTTCACTGCTTCTCTTACATTCAAATAGGTCAGTATGTTTTGATCTAGTTTTTACAGCAATACTAGTAGTTAACTTTATAGCTGATTGGTTATCTTCATATACCTTAATGGAATCTTTTATTGTTATTCCCATGTCCAACAACAACTGTTTGTAGAAAATCAAATCAGTGCATAATAATGA
>BLBF01000065.1:14813284-14827897 GCA_015471245.1 Laticauda colubrina | reverse complement strand
TAGTATTTCACCTAAAACAGTTAGGGTGAACAATGTTATCCCTAACAATTTTAAAAAAGGATTTGGGGAGAGTCTTCCTATTTTGCTTTGTTTTTTGTTGTTTTTGTTATATAGTCCAGTTTATTGTCTACAGTTCCATTGAAATCTCCCATCATAACTATGTTGACATAGTCCAGTTCAATTATTTTCATGTGTAATTTTTTATAAAATTCTTCTTGTTTATCATTTGGAGCGTAAATTGCAATCAAGAGTGTTTTTGTATTATTGTCCATTATTTCCACCATTAATACTCTTCCATCTTCATCAGTATAAATAAATTTTGCTGAAATGGTCTCTTTGATATATAAAACCACTCCTCTTTTCTTACATTGAGTCAAAGAAGTAAATATTTTCCCTAATTTTGGCTGTATCAACAATTGTTCATATTGTTTTTGAATATATACTTCTTGTAGACAAATTATATCAAATTTTAGTTTCTCTAATCTGTGAAAAATTTTCCTTCTTTTAACAGCTGAATTAAGTCCATTTATATTCATTATAATCAGTTTTATCTCTTCCATAATTATGGTTTATAATTAGGTTTGGCAGCTCTCATCCAAAGAATGTGTTTAGCAGCTCTCACAGCCAAAGAATGTGTTAAAGAGGTTGGCTTTAATGGTGTTGTTGCAGTCTTTACCATTAGGTCCTTTCAACGGTGGGATGGACCTTGAATCTTTTGATTGCAGGCAGAGCCACGTTGCCCTTTCCAAGCCCACTGTTGGTGAAGCTGGGTGCCAATGAGGGCTGTCTTTTTGGTTATCTTTATCTGGCTGTCAGAGGGAAAATGGATGGGGGCCTGGGGAGGAATCCATTCTCCCCCCTGATAGCTAGACAAAGCTATGCAAAAAGCCAGCTCTCACCGGCACCCAGCTTCACTGACAACAGGCTTGCAAAAGGCAGTGTGGCTCTGCCTGCAATCAAGATAGACTGGGGAGGGGGAGCATGAGCAAGCACTGAGGAGACCGGAGGAGGGAATCCAGGCAAAGGGGCAAGCGAGGGCATCCACAGCAAACTTCACTTTCCTTCACCTTCTTCTTTCAGAGGGCTCTGATCGGCTCCCCTTCTCTGCCTCTCCTCTCACTCCATTAGCCAGCCTATCAGTAGTAGGTGAGTGGGTGGGCTTTAATGTGTCCCAGGTATTTCCCACCTGAATGGCATGTCCATTTGCAATTCCCCCAATGGGGAAGGCAGCGGGGGAATTGGGTGGGTGTGGGTAACAGAGGAACTGCTTTCAAGCCATTGGCTTTTGCGGGTTGGAGAGTCTCCCTCTAGTTATGCAGGCAGAGGCATGCTTCCCATTTCAGTAACTTCCCGTAGGAAAAATATTTTTTTTAAAGTAACCCTGTGGCTTTAGCAAGACTGCTGGGCTAGCATGCAGAACTTCTGTTCCCTGAATGGACTTGCCCATGCCACCCATAAATGTACATCTGCCGGCAGCAGATATTTTGTACAAAATGAGAGGCTTTGCCTACCCTGGCCTGTAGAGCCGCATCTCTCATTAGTGCTGAGAGGCTGAGGAGAAGGCATTGCATGCCTGCCAAAAGGTCTTTCTGACAGCCTCACCTGTAGCAGACATGACAATGTCAACTGTCTCTAGCCCATCAGTCTCCTTAAGCATTGCCAAGTGAGGAGCAGCACTGGGAGACTTTCTAAGCCTAATGCACAGAGCGAGGGAGAGAGATATCCAATCCAACCTCTGGTGCATGTGTGTGTGTGTGTGTGCGCGCATGTGTCTGTGTGTGTATGTGTGTGGAGGGCAGAGGGATGTGGCTTCTTAAGGCTAGGTCACACTGGCCGACGGATGCAAAACGTATGTAAAAAGGACACAGCGGATGAGCAAATTTTCCATCCATTGTTATCTGCTCTCAAAAGTGCTGAAAATTTGCATAAACAGAGCAGACAACAACGGAAAGGAATGAACGTGGGGAGGATGTAGTGGGGATGTAAAGCGGATATTCGTAGGAAGACTAGTGGATGGAAGCGGATGGAAGCGGATGACACATCTGCAGGGCTTCCGGGGGAGCACAGCGAAGCAGACGCGCAACGGAAGGAACGGATGCAGAGTGGATGCGTAGTGGATGATGCGGATGCATCACAGACGCCTATAGGATGCATAGCGGATGCCTAATGGATTGAAAGCATTCACTGCGCATGCGGGGAGGATGAATTGCGTAAGCTCCGCAGATATAAAAGGATGCAGCTCTCAAGCAGTTCACCATTCAGAGGAAAGACCTGCTGCCAGAGACATCTTGAGATAACACCATGGGGAAGAAGAGGAAGCCTGTGCCTACTCCTGCCAGCCCTGGCAAGAAGGACAGAACCACCATCCCACCCCCTGGCACTAACTCTGAAGCTGCTGGTGCTTCTGCTGCTGGTGCTGGTGCTCCTGGTGTTGCTGCTGCTGGTGCTTCTCCTGCTGGTGCTGCTGCTGGTGTTGCTGGTGCTACTGGTGCTGCTGGTGCTGCTGGTGCTTCTCCTGCTGCTGCTGCTGCTGCTGTTTCTGGTGCTGCTGGTGCTTCTCCTGCTGCTGCTGCTTCTCCTGCTGCTGCTGCTCTGGTGGACCAGCCCCAAGGCCCTCAAAGCCCTGCTACTGAAGGCCCTGAAGCCCCTGCCAGAGGGAGGAAGAGGCAAGGCCAGGAGAAGGGGGAGAGGAAACAGTACTCCATTTCTGAGGACCATGAGGAGGAGGTGCAGGAATGGCTGAGGCATAACGAGTACCTGTGAAGGAAGGGCCAGAGGCTCTATCGTGACACCAAGTTGAAGCAGGCAGCATGGAGAGAGAAGGCAGAGAGCCTGGGCTACACTTCAGATCTCCTCCTAGGGTGGTGGAAGCATATGCACACCTGGTATGGCAAGCTGCACCTGAAGAGATCTGGGAAGGCCACTGTCAAGCTCACTGACTGGGAGACTTATGTCATGGCCAGGTGCAGCTTCCTGGAGGGTGAGATCCGCCACCAAGGAGCAGCCCCTCTGTCAACCCTCTCCCTCAGACAGCCCACAGAGAGCCACTCCTCTTCCAGCCAGGAGACAGCTACCGTGTCCAGGCAGGTGTCTTTGGAGGGCCCCACGACAGAGACCCTCTGACAGCTGCACTCCCCATGCCAGAGGACATGGAGGATCCCCTGTCTCAGATGGAGCAAGAAGAGGCAGCCATCAGAGACTGACCCACCCCCACCCCCAGATCCACCTCCACAGAAAGCAGGCAGAGAGGCAGACCAGAGGGACAGAGCCACACTGTCCTCTTGGAGATCAGGGACACAATCAAAGCCAGCACAGATCTCTCCCAGCTGGTCCACTTCGACATACCATCCTCCAACTGCAAGCCCTTCATCACGTATGTGAGCCAGACCCTCATGGACATGCCCGAGGCCCAGTACCAGGTGATGAAGGAGAGAATCACAGTTCTTCTGCACCACCCTCCAGGCCCAGCTGAACATGCTGCTACCCACTCCAGGGTCTTCTCCTCCACCCCAGGCAATGTCACAGCCCTTCCACAGATTTCAGCAGCCCCTCGCCTACCAAGCCTACCACTACCAGGACTTCCCACAGCAGAGGAAGCCCTTCCCAGTCCACACCCAGGTTCCTTGGATGCCACAGACGCCACAGATGCCTCAGCTAACCCAGCTGCAGACCAGACAGCCCCACTGCACTCCTCCTTCCTCCACCCCACAGCCAAGCCCTTCCTCAGAACATCTGTAATCAGTCTTGGGCCTCACATCCCAGGTCCTTGAGGAGGTGCCTCTCAACCTCATGGGACTGAGTCAGCTGTCTGAGAGCTTCCTACATGCACCATCTCCTGTTGTACTCTTGGGGCCAGGCACCCAAATGACTCCTCAGACCAGCACTCCAGCAACAGCCACCTCCATAGTCTCTGGCCCCTTTACATCTGAGACCATGGGCACTCCTCAGAGTGACTGAAAAGAGTGCCAGAGAATGAGTTGTTACCTGTTCACCTTATCTTTGCTTAAAGGCACTTTACTTGGGTCATTTTGCTTATTAATAAAGGTTATCTTTGCTTCACACACTTGGTTCATTTTTTAACTTAATAAAGTGTTGGGGAAAACTTTGAAAAAAGGATTAAGCCTTTGCATGCTTGTGGGATGGGTAAGGATAGCTGTGGGATAGATAAACCTCCAGTGCAAGCATAGTGGGAATGTATGGTCCACCCTCCCAGCTGCCACACACATGGCCCTTTATTATCAATAACAATTTAATCATTGATCAACACATTTCAATGTAAATAAAACTCTTTATTAATGCCCCATTCATTGTAAGGCCACTCAACATACATGGCCCAATCTCATCAGTGTGATGAGACAGGCTGAAGGAAGCATCCATTAAGCATCTACCATCCTGTCTTGCCACTCCACTGCTCCAGCTGGGGAGTTGCACCAGTGTTTCAGGAGGTTGTGCTGCTTCTTCCCTCCACATGAAGCTCTGTTGGGGCCTTGCACATCCACAGTGTCTATCAGGTTTAGTCCTTGCCTCCATTCACCAGCCTCCCTGTCCCCATTGCCTTGTTGATGGTCCACAAGCCTGTTCTGCAACACTGGGTAGTGGGTGCACATGAGATTGTGCAGGATGCAGCAAGCTTCCACGATGCTCCTCACGGTCTGTAGGCGATACTGCATGGTGGTGAGAAGTATCTGGAACCTGTTGGCCAGGATGCCAAAGGCGTTCTCTACCACCCATCTTGCCCTGGACAGCCTGTAGTTGAAGATCCTCTCTTCACGGGTGAGGTATCTGGAAGTGTAGGGCTTCATGAAGTAGGGTCTGAGGGAGGTGTCATCACCCATGATGAAGTAGGGCACAACTTGTGTGTTGTTGGGTAGGGGGTCTGGATCTAGGAAATCCATGATGAGGTGGCATTCCAGCCCACCCTTGAGGTCACTTGTGTTGTATATCTGGGCATCTGAAGTTGACCCGTTGCCTGAAGCATTAATGTACATGAACTTGTAGTCAGCATCAACCATGGCAAAGAGGATGATGCTGAAGAAGCCCTTGTAGTTGAAATAATTGGACCCTGAGTTGGTTGGAGCTTTGCAGGCCACGTGCTTCCCATCTATGGCTCCAACGGTGTGGGGAAAGTTCCACCTCTGATACCACTGCTCTGCAACTTCCCTCCAGCCTTCTTCAGTGGAGGAGATTCTCCAGGTATTCTTCGATGATGGCCTGAACCACTTCTCTGACCACAGTGCTGATGGTGTTGTGTGGCACCCTCCAGGCATACTGCATGTTTCTGTACATGGTCCCAGAGGCCAGGTGGCGCAGAGTCAGTGCCACCTTCAGTCCAGGGTCCAGGCTGGGCCAGAAGTTGGTGTTTGCCTTGGTCAACCTGGGTCTCAGATGCTCCACAACTTCGTCAAACATGGCTGGTGGCATCCTCATGAAGTGCTGGAATGCATGAGGGTCTTCATTCCTCAGCTCCACCATCAGCTTGTCATAGAGCCCAAACTCCACTCTTCTCACGATCTATCTTCACACCCACACAGCTCTTGAACGTCTCCTTCTTCCCCTTGCATAGAAAAGGTGAAACAGTCTGAAGAGGGCTTGATTCTGGTGTTGAATGATGGTGGCTACCAAAAGTAGCATGCGATTATCCATGGTGGAGATCAGTGGATGATGTGGAAAAGCAAGGGCAAGGCTGAAGAGGTCTGCACACCAGGGCTGCTGGACTGATTTTGAGATCCAGGTGATTTCCTCCCCCTTTTTATAGGAAATATCAGTTTTCTGCTAGGTGTCCTTCCATATACTCTCAACATCCTTCAGACATCCTAAATATCCAAGATACGTCCCATATACGAACGTTTTGTCTGTTTTAATGCTTTATATACAAGATGCATCCACTTACATCCTTTCTATGTCTGTGCTACTAACGCTGTGTGGACGTTCCACGTACCTTTTGCTTCCTCCCTCTTTCCGCTTTCAGCTGCAGCAGATGTGTATTGCGCGGATTGCCAGAGGATGCCAAGAGGATACATCGGACGTGTAATAGATGACAACGGATGGAGAACGTTTGTTGCCCGTATGTGTAGCAGATGTAGATCGTACGCGGCGGAAATTTCATCCACTCAAAAAGTTTTGTGCAGCTCAAAACTTTTTGAGCAGATGAAATAGCAGTAGATGGATGTTTGATGGATAGAGCGTATGAAACACATATGCAGTGAGTACACAATGGGTGCATCACGTTTTCCAAAGGATGGCAAGCTTTTTTGTCCATTTTACATCCTCTTTGCATCCATTGGTTCAGTGTGACATGGGCTTTAGGGGTGCATTTTGGAGAAGCATCAAGGGAAATGCTAAAAGGGCAATCAGTTTGGGATTAAATTCCAAATGAAATTGGGTCTTCAGGGTAAGGAGATATAAAGAACTTTCAACTGCAGGTTTCTAAAAATCTTATTAACCCATTCGACTAGAGGGAGCAAAAGTGAGAGTGTCCCAATGAGGGTCTTAGCTATTTAATTTAGGAATAATGGAATAACAGAGTTGAAAGGGACTTTGGAGGTCTTCTAGTCCAACCCTCTGCTCAGGCAGGAAAACTGAAGAAGCCAAGTCTGAATGAAGGGCCAGGCAAAGGTGTCAGAATAATCTTTGGAGGGACCCTATACCAGTGGTCTCCAACCTTAGCAACTTTAAGACTTTTGGACTTCAACTCACAGAATTCCTCCCAGAATTTTGGGAGTTGAAGTCCACAAGTCTTAAAGTTGCCAAGATTGCCTGCCCTATATCATTTCAGAGAAATGGCTGTCCAGTCTCTTCTTGAAAACCTCCAGTGTTGGAGCATCCAGAACTTCTGGAGATAAGCAGTTCCACTGGTTAATTGTTCTCACTATCAGGAAATTTCTCCTTAGTTTTAGGTTGCTTCTTCTTTGTTCAGTTTTGATCCATTGCTTCTTGCTTTGCCTTCTGCTTCTTTGGAAAATAAATTGCCCCCCTTCTTTGTGGCAACCCTTCAAAGTCCTGTTTTGTAACCTGCCTATCACACTCTTGGGCAAAGCATGTGAGCCATTTCCTCCTTTCAGTGGTCCATAAAAGTACATCTATAGTATATGATGCAGATAATAAAGTCAAAAAAAGGTGAAATTTTTTACACAACTATAGATATATTGAGGCTGGGGGTAAAAAGGAGTGGCTGGGGGGGGAGGAACTGGATGAAACGCACCTTGACATGAGTGATATCGAGTTGGCCATGCCCACCCAATCACATTACCACCAAGCTACATGCAACCAATCACATGACCACCAAGCCATGCCCACCCAGTTACATGAACACCAAGTGTCAGCCTTCAAGATCTTCTACTATCGCTTTGCATCTTTCAGCTGTCATAAGAAACGGGGGGAAGGGGAGGTAGGGATAAGTCTGGGAAGTGAGCTGGAGGTGTTACATTCTTCTGTTGTGTAAATGAGGGGGGGGGAGCATACAATAGAGTTAGGTTTCTATTTCTTGCTTAGCTTTCTTTTCTCTGCGCAACTGCAACCCATTATCAAAGTATGCCAAGGTCAATGGACAGAGGCCTCATCATCACCTGAAGATGCCCACATGATCATATGCACAATTTCTAATTGGAAGTTTCATCTGAACTATTGAGGGTGGGAACACTTCCATCACTTTGTATATGTGAATTGCGCACCTAATTTCTCAGATTCAGAATTCTTTGGTTGCTACCACTTCACTTCCAGTAAAAGATCTCTTTTCTCTAATTTAAAGAGTCTAAGTATTTCTTTCTTGGATTTTGAATGGAGCTCCTTCTGACATAATTCTGAATCTCACTCTACCAGCCCACCCAGAGAAAACACCCAATTTTCTTCTGAGGGGGCCTGGACATCATGTCATCTTCAATTAGTGATGAGGAAGATCTGGGAGCCATCGGGGGGCAAGATTCTTTGCTGGTGCAAGAAGCCCAATCGCTAGCAGAGCTCAATCTGGAAGAGGATCCAGCTGTGAAGCCCAGATGGTCAGTGGGGGTTGGCTTGAAACATCTGGAGAAGGACACACACCCCCGGGACCACAACTAACCGCCGGCGTGGAAAAGAGGAGCCATGGCAAGAGAAGGAAAAGAGAGAACTCTCACTGAATCAAGCCAGGAGACTCCTTGATGAAGCCTTTGAACAACTCCAAGCTGCAGAAAGGTATGAAGGGGAAGGGGAAGTAGCCCCAGCTAGAAGAAGCAAAGCAGCCCCCTCTCCCATAAATCAACCTGAGCCAGCAGCAGGCCTGGGGCCCTCAGCGGTGGGTGTAATTCCTAGAAGGCATAGAGCTCCTAGACTGCCTCCATTAGAAGTAAAATACGAGAGAAATCCCAAAACCTTGGGATTTTTCCTAGCCCAAGTTTGGAGCTATATGGAAGAATATGGGGAGGATTTTCCCTCAGAAGCAGCCAAAGTGAGATGTGTTACCAGGGCTCTGGAGGGAACAGCTGCAGAGTGGATGGTGACCTTGCATAATGATAACGCTCCCCAGTTGATGAACTATAACCTGTTCATGACTGTGCTGCGGGTGAGGTTTGAGGACCCACTGGCAGAGTGCAAAGCCCGGATTAAGATGAAGACCATGAATCAGGGGTGGAGGTCAGTGGCTGACTACAACCAAGAATTTAGACAGTTAACTGGTCATATCCGAGGCTGGTCCCAGGAAGCCCTAATAGAAGCCTTTAAAGATGGTTTAAATGAAGATGTGTACCAGAGATGCACTGCTAGAAGAGACTCAAATGACTTGCAGATGTGGTATTTGCTGGCAGAAGAAGTGGAAATTGATATAACCCGAAGCAGACGGCGGGGAGGTTCTGGGTGGAGCAAGCCTTCCCCCCCCACGTCCTCAAGAGGTCCCCAAACCTCAGAGGGGAGGAGTGGTGGTAAGACCCAACCCCTCGGCCTGCTTTCGATGCAGGAAGGAAGGTCACCGGGCTGTGAACTGCAAAGTCAAGCTGGAACCAAAGGGGGCACCAAAAGAAGGGAAAAAAACCTGAAAAATCCCCAGCCAAGCCTCGCAAGGCAGCACTAAAGTCGAAATAGATGGCAGAGGTTGCCCCTCCTGCAGGAGAGGAATCAGAAACCCCAGTTACCCCTGAGGAGGATGATTTCGACTCAGAAGACAACTTCCTGGTAAGTCCAAGCGTGGGCCCTATGACCATTCCGGTGAAGTTGAGGGGACCCAATTCAGGGATCAAAGGGGAAATGCTAGCCCTGTTAGATTCCGGGTGCACAAGGTGTATAATCAACACAGAAGTAGTGGAGAAAATGGGCTTAAAACTAAAACCTTTGAAGATGCCCATTTCCTTTTGCCAATTAGATGGATCAGTGGCTGGAGGTTGCCCTGCACGTTTTATCACAGAACCTATAGAAATGATCATGGGAGAGCATGATGAGACTCTACGTTTTATTGTGGTCCCTGGGATGGAGCAACCATTCATACTGGGATTGCCCTGGCTCTGGAAATGGAACCCCCAGGTTAACTGGAGAAAGGGGTTGTTTCGCATACGCACCAATCAGCGTCCGGGAAAAGAGGGTAGATCTCAGCTGAAGCTTCAGATTCCAATTGAAGTAGCTTCCACAGGCACTGAACCCGTGAAAGGGGAGGAGAAAATTCCCAAAGAGTATTGGGATTTAAAAGAAGTGTTCAGTGAGAAGGCCTCTGATGAGCTTCCGCCTCACCGGCCAACAGATTGTGCTGTTGAGATTTTTCCTGGGGTGAAGCTCCCGAAACCGAAGTTGTACTCAAGGACACCATTGGAATTGGAGGAGCTAAGATTGTTTATCGATAAAAATCTGGAACGTGGTTTCATTCAACTTGCTAGGCCCCGGATAGCAGCCCTAGTGTTGTTCCGTGAAAAGAAAGATGGTTCCAAATGCTTGGTGGTGGACTACAGAAATTTGAATGTCATTTCTGTGGAAAACGTGTACCCCCTTCCTTTGATGAAGGACATGTTGGCCCACCTAGTGAAGGGGAAGATTTTCACGAAGTTGGATTTGAGAGAAGCATACTACCGAATTCGAATTAAGGAAGGGGATGAGTGGAAGACCGCTTTTAACTGCCCGATGGGTTGCTTCCAATTCAATGTTCTTCCTTTTGGCCTACAAGGGGCCCCAGCTGTATTCATGCAAATGATCAATAAAGTGTTACATGGACATTTATACAGGGGGGTTCTGGTTTATCTTGATGATATCCGTATCTACATGGAAAATCTGAATGAACATGTGAAACTGGTGTGGTCGGTTCTACAGAAACTGCGTACCACTAAGTTGTATGCTAAACTTTCCAAGTGTGAATTCCATCAAGAGAAAATTGACTATTTGGGATATCACATTTCATCTGAAGGCTTAAAAATGGACCCAGAGAAAGTGCGTGCCGTATTGGAATGGGCTCCACCACATACCAGAAAAAAACTTCAAAGCTTCTTGGGATTTGCAAATTTTTACCGGCAATTTATCCCGACATTTGCTAGTATAGCAATGCCCATCACAAATCTCTTAAAAACAAATAGGAAGGTGAAGCCAAGGCCGGGCAAGCCGTTGGAGTGGTCCATGGAGTGCCAAGCAACTTTTGAAAAGCTAAAATGACTGTTTGCTGCAGAACCAGTGCTAAAGCACCCGGATATGGAAGCTCCTTTCGTGATTCAAGCCTATGCAAGTGATGTGGCTGTTGGAGCGGTGTTACTTCAAATCAACGAGAAAGGGACCTTACAGCCTTGTGCATATACCTCCTGTAAGCTGTCTCAAACCGAGAGAAGGTGGGCCATCTGGGAAAAAGAAGCTTTTGCAGTTCGTTGGGCCTTACTGACCTGGAGACATTTCCTGAAGGAGCAAAACATCCATTTCAGGTATGGACTCAGCATAAAAATTTGGAAGCCTGAAAAACACTTTGGAAGCTGTCCCCTAAACAAGTTCGCTGGGCCCAGTATTTCAAGCAGTTCAATTTTTCACTGAAGTACATTCCAGAAGGGAAGAACTTCATGGCGGATGCTCTCTCTAGACTATGCACCAGGAGGTGATAAGTCCAATTGTCTCAACCAAACATCGAGCTACCCCAGTGATCACCAGAGCCCAAAAGAAGAAACAAGAAGTGGATTTATCGAATGACCTAACCTAGAACTAAAAGAAGCTTTAAAACTGGATGAGTGGTTCCTGGCTCATTCAAATGACAATACAGTTAGAGATGGTTTGGCTTGGGTGAGGACCAGGTTGTATGTGTCACAGGTGCTAGGGGGCCAAATACTGCAACAAGCTCATGATTCTAAAGCAGCTGGTCACTTTGGATTTGTGAAAACCTTACACCTGGTTAAGCGGCAATTCTGGTGGCCTACTCTGAAGAAGGACATTGAAGCTTATGTTGCTAGCTGTCCAATTTGTGCTTCTGCAAAGAGACCTCCTGGTAAGCCAGTAGGATTGTTACAAAATGTAGCTAGACCAACAGCCCCCTGAAAGGAAATCTCTATGGACTTTATAGTAGAATTACCCCAAAGCAGTGGAAACACGGTTATCTGGGTAGTAACCGATTTGTTTTCCAAACAAGTACATTGCATACCTTGTGCCAAGATTCCATCTGCTAAAACGCTGGCTAAACTGTTTATTTCACATATCTATAGGTTACATGGCATTCCAGAATGCATAATCTCTGACAGAGGGGTCCAATTTACCTCAAATTTTTGGAAAGAGTTCCTGAAGTTGATAGGCTCCGCCCAGGGCTTAAGCTCCGCCCACCACCCTCAAACCAAAGGGACCTGTGAGAGGACTAATGCAGTGTTAGAACAGTATCTTAGATGTCACATAAATTATCAACAAGATAACTGGTCCGACTTACTACCATTTGCCGAAGTGGCATATAACAACTCCGAACATAGTAGTACTGGATTTACTCCATTTAAATTAGCTTCAGGACAAGATTTTGTACCCATACCTGAACTTCCTCATGAAAAGCCTAACATCCAACTTAACTGGCCAGTGACACGCAAAGCATTAGATGAGGCCCACCAAGCTCATAAGAAGTTTGCAGACAAGAAAAGATCTCCACAGAAATTATGTAAAGTGGGTGACAAAGTTTTCCTGTCCACCAGATACCTGCAAACCACTCAAAAGTCAAAGAAGCTTGGTCCTAAATATGTTGGTCCTTTCACGATTGAACGGATTATAAAACCTGTAACAGTCCAGCTGAACTTACCGAAAACTCTTCGACAAATTCATCCGGTGTTCCATGTTAGTTTGCTAAAACCTGAACATACTTCTTATTTAAGACCCATCTAGGCTGACTCTCCCATACCAATACTGATTGAAGGTGAACAACATTTTGAAGTTAAAGAAATTCTAGACTCTCGCAAATGGAGGGATCGGCTCCAGTGTCTTTTAGCCTGTAAACATTTCCCTTCTTCACAAGCCGAATGGCTTAACGAAACCAAAGTTAATGCCCCTAAGTTGATCAAAGAATTTCGTTCCAAGTATCCTGATAAGCCCTAGGAGTGTATTCTTTTGTAATTGTTTAATGATTAATAATTGTCTTTATATTTTCTCCTCTATTTCTTCTAGGACTGATGGTTTTCCTTTTTCTAGGAGGGCCGAATGTCAGCCTTCAAGATCTTCTCCTATCGCTTTGCATCTTTCAGCTGTCATAAGAAATGGAGGGAAGGGGAGGTAGGGATAAGTCTGGGAAGTGAGCTGGAGGTGTTAAATTCTTCTGTTGTGTAAATGGGGGGGGGAGCATACAATAGAGTTAGGTTTCTATTTCTCGGTTAGCTTTCTTTTCTCTGCGCAACTGCAACCCGTTATCAAAGTTTGCCAAGGTCAATGGACAGAGGCCTCATCATCACCTGAAGATGTCCATATGATCATATTCACAACTTCTAATTGGAAGTTTCATATGAACTATTGGGGGTGGGAACACTTCCATCACTTTGTATATGTGAATTGCGCGCCTAATTTCTCAGAATCAGAATTCTTTGGTTGCTACCACTTCACTTCCAGTAAAAAATATCTTTTCTGTAATTAAAAGATTCTAAGTATTTCTTTCTTGGATTTTGAATGGAGCTCCTTCTGACACCAAGCCACACCCAACCAAATAAGCCACACCCACAGAACCAGTAGTAAAAAAATTTGAATCCCACTACTGGGTGGGATCCTACCAGCATAACAACTGGTTCAGTGAATGTGCACTATTTCACTTTAGGCAAAAGCTTATCTTTCAACATCAAGCATTTTTCAAGCCCAGCATGGGAACAATACTAATTTATTTTACAAACCAGAATAATAGCCCCGGTTCACACAACTGACATAGTCCTAAATTTGGATTCAGAAAACTTAATTGCTGTTTCACATAGCTTCTTATGTTCAATCAACTAGTTTATGTTTTCTCACAATGAATTCAAATAGCTAGTTAAAACAGCTGCTGGGTTACAACAGCACACTGACCCACTAACTACCCAACCTTATTCTAATTTTAGTGCATTATGCAAACTCAGACAAAGAATTAGAGCAACGGTGCTCTACACACAAAAAAACTAGGTTTATAGCATCCAGCATAAAACTTGAATTGATGAAGTAACCATTGCCCTTGCATTAAATTTGTTCCATTAATCTTAATATTCTTCTATATTTCCAAACTTTATAAGGTAAAACCATTATATCTCATCCTGCTGAGTTCTATGGATAACCTTTTTATGATTTTGAATAATGGTTTATTCTTTCTGTTTAGTCTCTTTAGTTCTCCAGTATAAACATGCTCATTCTTTCCCCATATGACTAGTTTTCAATAATCTAACACTGGGCTCACTTGAAACAGTCCTAATTTGTCAAACAGAGAATGGAACGTTTATGCATTGCTGAATGGGTTGTTTAATATGAAGGGTATATTGCCATCATAATCTATCACTTAATGAACAAACTTTTCAAGGAAGAATCAATAATTTCAAAGCCAAACAAAATTGTTGGGAGGTGGTAATTTCAAGGCCCTTAAAGAGAACAGCTGGATTTCTGCTGTCCTATAATTTCTGTTGATCTGTAGTAAGCAGATGTTCTGGGTTCATTTGGCTTCATTCTTGTTGTACTTAAGCATTTGATCTAGCTGTGAGCTTCAGCTGTCGGCAAGCTTCGAAATATGGGATTAAATCTCTAAAGAGTTTAGATTTATTGCCATGTCTGGCATGAAGCTTTATATTGCCTATTTCCAGGAACTTAAACTGTTATCATCATGCTTACTGTAGAATTTGATGAGAATAATTTATCTTTGGCCAGTGGTGGGATTCAAATAATTTAACAACCAGTTCTCTGCCCTAATGATTTCTTCCAACAACCAGTTCACCAAACTGCTCAGAAAGTTAACAACCGGTTCTCCTGAAGTGGTACGAAATGGCTGAATCCCACCACTGGATAAGGTTCACAAAGTGTCTTGTTCAACATAACCCAATGAATTTTATACTGAGGGTTGGTGTTAACCTGGGTTTATTCAATTCTAATACAACCCTCACTAAACCATACTAGAATTTTCTATTCCTCTTGTGAGCAGAACCGAAGTCATGTTGGATGGCCCATTGAATTAAATAAAGAAGTGTGTCTCAAACTCAGTAGCTCTGCTAAATAAGAAAGTGTTCC
>BLBF01000065.1:14802589-14813274 GCA_015471245.1 Laticauda colubrina | reverse complement strand
AAACAAGATGAGGGTAGAACAATGAGGAATTGTAATAAAGTGCTGAGTTGTCAGAAACCGTGTAACTGCTTTTGCTAAATAGGGAGCCAGCATAAACCTTCAAAATATATGTGTCAATTTGAAAACAGAAAGAATGTGAGCCAAGCCCTCGTACGAGGGGGTGGACAGTTAGGGTATAAAAATGCTGCCTGAATTTTGCTCTGGGTTCCTTCAATGCCTGAGGGAACCCGTCTCTGCAGACTCGTGAATAAAACCTTGTTTTCCTTGGATCAACGAATCTTTTGGTGGTTTTTTATCTGCTTCCACCTCACACTCTTAAGAGATTGGTTAACCTCTTGATAAATGCTAGGGCTCAAAGGTGGTATTCAACCAGTTCTCACCAACTTGGGAGAACTGGTAGTGATAATTTGGCATGGGTCACTGAACAAATAGCAACCTCTGGCTGGCCACACCCCCAAACCGGTTCCCAGTTGCAGCTTGCTCACTTGTCCGCCCTACACTTGCCCCACCCAGTCACTTCTCACTCCACACTGGGTCCTCGTGCTTTCCCACATGGTGCCTGGCCCTATGTACCAACTGAGCAGTTCTGATCTTCCTGCTGAAAGGTAAACCTGCAAGTCACGCTAGCCCCTCCCCAGCATCCCCAGAACTTGCCTTCCCTGTTCCTACCATCCCTTGAGCTTGGCAAGCCCCCCCCCCAGCTGTTCCCAGGCTTACTTAGCTTGCTTCATTGCTAGCGCGGTCTAGGTAGCATGTGCATGCGCACATGTGTGTATGTGTGTGCATGAGAGAGAGAAGGCTGGAGGGGAGGGGCGCCACCCATTTCTTCTTTTTCCCTGCCTGCTGCTGACTGGAGATCGTCCCAGATCAACCGTGTGTGTGTGTGTGTGTGTGTGTGTGTGTGTGTGTGTGTAAAACAATGCTGTCATGTTTCCCCCTAGTTCTTCTTCCCTCTGCTGGTTGATGCTTCTTTTCTTCTTTTGGAGAAAAAATATTATGGTTCCTTTCCCTACAAACTATGGAAATTGGATGGTAGAAAAAAAAAATCAGGATGATGGCTTTATCTTTGTGAGTGTGTTTGTATTTCTGTGTTTGTATACATGTGAAAGAAATGCCCCCTCGCATTCTTGCAACTCCTTTCCACAGCTTCTTTCGTCACCTCAGTCTGTCCCTGATAAACAAGCTGGCTGGCTAGAGCATTCCCTCCCCCTCTCTTCAGATTAAACTCTCTTCTAAACTATTAAGCCTCTAAACTACTTGGCTGATATTGATGAAGTTTTTCTTTTGATGAAGCTATCTCTTCGGTCCGCAATCATGCTGCTGTCGGGCAAGGATTCCACAGAGCCCGGTAGTTTCATTATTTATCATGTGTTAATATTTTACACTGTCCCTACACTACATCTGGAGTGATTTTACTGCTTTTCTTTTGCCCAGGGCTACCACATATTTTTCAGGTGTTTACATCAATGTCTAGTCCAGAGCATAAATATGTGTGTGTGTATTTTGTACATCAGGTTGCATAATTCCAGCTTAATATGCTATTCTTTGTATGTGATATTTTGTATATATACAGAGAAAGAAGCACTCTTATGATCTTTGACTTAGGCTTGCTGTCAAACATCAGCCGTAATAATTACTGTTGTAATTATAATAAATACAGGTTGTATTACATGAATGGCTATTTTATATGTGAAATTATGAAATAAAATAGAGTAGAGGTCCTGGGAAAGTGTCAGAATAACAGAATAACACTTAGAGGGACCTTGGGGGAACCCTATACCATTTCAGAGAAATGGCTCTCTAGTCTTTTCTAAAAAACTTCCAGTGATTGAACACCCAGAACTTCTGGGCACAAGCAGGTCCACTGGTTAATTGTTCTCACTGTCAGGAAATTTCTCCTTAGTTTTAGGTTGTTTCTCTCTTTGTTCAGTTTGCATCCATTGCTTCTTGTTTGTGTTCTGCTTCTTTGGAAAATATATTGCCCCCCCCTTTTTTTTTTTTCAGGCAGCCTCTTAAAAGCCTGTTGCCTATCACAGTCTTGGACAATGCATATGAGTCATTTCTTCCTTTCAGTGGTCTATGAAAGTACATTTATAGTATGTAGATAATAAAGTCAAAAAAGGTGAACAACATTTTTACAGAACTATAGATAAGTTGAGGCTGGGTGACAAGGAATGGCTGGGAGGGGAGGGGAGAGTACCAGTGAGGCATCCCTTGATGTGAGTGACATTGAGTTGGCCATGCCAATCCAGTCACATGACCATCAAGCCACACCTACCCAGTCATATGATCACTAAGCCACACCCATCCAGTCACATGACCACCAAGCCATGACCACCAAATAAGCCACGCCCACAGAACCAGTAGTAAAAAAAATTGAATTCCACCACTGCTATGGCTATTTACATTAAATTTATTTATGGTTAATTTGTAAAATGGACTCACTGGAGCAATTCAAATTAACCCCATATGCTTGTCATGAAATTATTGTCTTTTAATTTCCACAGGTTCAATCTGTTAGAAAGAAATTTGATGTAAGAATAAGCAATCACTACAATTCCTTCAATTTTTTTACTAGAAACTCTCCGAACATTACAAAAATGTGTTAAAATCATTACCTTTTTTTTCAGGAACATTTGGCCCATGTTAACAATACTGCATAGTGTATAATTTTCACTTTCCTTTTTTAAGAATCACAGTTGTTTCTTTTGAAATAGCTAATTGCTATGCAAATAATTAAAATGAAAATACAAAATGGTGGAGCTTCTATTAGAATGTCACAGTGGATGTTTTATTATTTTCAGTCATAACAATGATGTACAGATAGGGGTGATTATTATGATGTCCTATATATCATCCAGATCCTTACACAAACAAAGCAGTTGATATTTATTGAATGCTTTGCAAATCCCTTTCTATTTCTATTCATGGTATCCAGAATCCTAATATGTGGTTCTTTTTTGATAAATATGCAACTAATGTTCATCCTCGGAATTATTAATGTGCAACTATAGGTTATTTTACTCTACCTGTTCAAGTATGCTCCCATCAACTCGACAGCGGCATTCCTCTCTGGGGCCTACATGTAATGATGAAGTCATTATTGACAAACAATTGTCTTCTGGTTCTACATTTGGCCGTGCATTGGCAGGAGCCGTTACAGGAGTCCTTACTCTAGGCTTTTATCCTGGCATAATTGCTCAAGAAAACAGACAATCTATTCTTGGTCTCACCTGCAGACTTGAAAAATCCATCAATGTTCCCACTGCTAATCTTTGTGATTTACAGCATGAAATAGAAGACTTAAATCAAGATGTCTTACAGCAGCATTTTGCCAAAGACTATCTTTTAGCCTGTCAGGGATGTTCTGTACATTAGTTGGATGCTGTGGATGTGCTGTGCATTTTCATTCTTTGAATAAAACTATAGAGGATGAGCTTGCCGATTTACAATCATACATTCAAAATAATACCCATGCTCATTACTCACCTTTTGAGTGGCTAACCAATTGGCTCCCTGATTGGTCTTGGCTCAGACAATTTTTCTTTTGCGCTATAATTATTATTATTGTACTAATTGCAACCTGTTGTTTTATTCAATGTATTCCAAATTTATTTGTATTGTTGTGTCCCACTTCCCCCTCTCTTAACCCTTTTCAACTGAGATACATTTATAAATCTTTGAATCTTCCATTTAAAATAAAAAACGAGGATATATAGAGTTGTAATTGCAGGAATGTTCCAATCTCGGATGACAAACCTCAGATAAAGAATGTTTCCAAGCAAATACAACTCAGGCAAACAAAGTCACTAATCTATGGATAAAGGAAGATTAGAAAGGGGAAGTAGACATATGTTAGACTTTAACTAGAGATAATTAATTGTGTGGATTACTGTACTAAACAGTAATGAAAGTTAAGCAGTAACCAAAGTTAACCAATGATGGAGGATAACTAAAAATGTATATAAATACAAAGACTGTACTCCAAAAAAGATCATCATCATAATTCAGTTGTTCATGATCAAACAACTCAACTGCCTCGTCATTACAACACTGGATATACCATAAGATTTTAGTTTTAAAATATTAATTTTAGTTAAGAAGTAGTTTGGCATGTACCACTGAATCAAAGACCTTACAGAAGCTTTTTTAGTCCTTTATAGTTCTTTTTTTGTCCTCTTTAGTACTTTTATTAAAAATGAAGACTAACTAATTGTTCATTAACTTCTCTCTCTTTTTAAATTTAACAAAATGAGAAGAATAAAAAGGTACAGAAATCTACTCTAAAGCTAAAGCCCCTGTCACGCTGCACAAACAGATGCAAAGAGGATGTAAAAAGGACAAAAAAGCTTGCCATCCATTGGTTAACACGATGTATCCGTTCTGTACTCACTGCCTCCATTTTGCTTCCTCTCTATCCGTCCAGCATCCGTTTATTGACGTTTCCTCCACTCAGAAAGTTTTGAGCTGCTCAAAACTTTTGAGCGGAAAATGTATCCAATTCATCCATTCTGCATCCGCTACACATCTACTAGGCATCCGTTCTGCATCTGTTATGCATCCGCTATATCCGCTAGGCACCCGCTGCGCATCCGCGCAACTCCATCCACTCCAGCAGTAAACGGACGCAGGGAGGAAGCGGAACGGATGTGGAACGGATGCAGAACAGATGCCTAGCAGATGCAACACAGAAACAAAGGAAGAACTTGAGGAAGATTCACCCAAATCTGAATCATGAGGATACCAGTGTAATCTGAATCTATTACCCCAGGCACAACAAAATAGCCCTTTTTGTGTGCAGAAGAACAAGTCAAAATTAAGCCAACTAATCCCAAAGGAAGAGGACCTTTAAATTGAGATGGAACTATTTTAAGTTCCATGGGAAATTTAAACTCAATTTCCTCTTGAGTGATTAAATCGATCCCAGCACTACCGGCTGTGACTGGGGAGGAATGAGAGAGACTGCTGGAGGAGTCAGAGTGATGGGAAAGGCATGCTTTGGATTTTGGGTGGGTGCCACACCCATTGGCAAGTTTCCCGACCGAAACTGACATTGATTGGCCCAATGAAATCCCTTTTTACAAATAGGGCACTTCTTAGAAGGACGATTCTTAGGCATAGAAGGTGTAGAACAACAGTCCTTCTGAAAGTGGCCAGGCTTCTTACACTTAAAACAGTTACCAATTGGTTGCTGTCCTTTCTGAATAGCAGCTGCTAACATATGCATTTTATAAGTTTGTGATCCAATATCCTGGCAGACTCACAGTATATCTGCCAGAGTGTAATGAGCAGTAGCCTTTAACGGCTGTAAAGCTCTTTTACAATCTGCATTAGCATTTTCAATAGCTAACTGGCAAAGAAGTTCACCAGCAGCTTCCTGATGATCAAACTGCTGTCTAATTGCTTTGGACAGACACTCAACAAAGTCAGCATAAGGCTCATTGGCATTCTATCAAATGTTTGAAAAATTTGCTCTAGGTTCTCCAGCTTGGGGTACCTTAAGAAAAGCATGAAAGGCACATTCAGAAACAATAGTTAACGTAGCTAGAGGAAGAACAACTTGAGTAGGAATTGTACCAAATGGTCCAGAACCAAATAGTTGCTCAACTGTACTTGCTCCTCCTCCTCCTAAAGAAGCAGCTTGAGCATGTCTCATATATTCACTCCCCCAAATCACATATTACATGGATGTTAAAATCATGTGAAATATTTGCTTCCAATCTTCAGGGATCATTGTATAACCATTTTTTATTTCTTCTACAAGTTCTCTTGTAAAATTACCACTAATCCCATCATCTGTAACTGCCTTTTTTTTTTTTACTCTCTTAAGATTTGATAAAGCAGACCCTCCCATTCTGCTACTTGCAGCCCAAGCTGTGGACTCTGACCAAGACGATATTGTATTGGACAAACAGACAGTAATTCTGCAAGTTCTGTTCCTGAGACAGAGGCATCCCTTTTATAAGTCTCTACCATTTTCTGAAAAGAAGACTAAACAATAGAGTCAGGAGGCTTTTGCCCTGTATCTGCAGGAGCTGAGAGAATTGAAGACATATATTTAGGTGAAGAAAGGGGACAAATGACAGCATTAGTACAATGTGAAGGAGGAGGTGTTAAAAGAGAAAGTTCATTGTGATGAAATGTTTCAATTGCATGCCTACATAAATGCCACACATGCAAAACTTCTATTTTTGCTCAAAGTTCAGTATGCAATGTTTTCCCAATACATTACCAATCAGTTAATTTTAAAGACCCCTTTTCTAGGTAATCCTAGAAAATCCCTCGGGATTATTTTTCTTCAACAAATAACCTAATTCATCTGCATGCTTCCTTTGTTCCTCAGAAAGCGAAGATCCCATACTTACAGAAACCAAAAGGTTGAAGAAACCACAAAGGGTTGAAGGTGCACCAAATCCTTGCTGGACGAAGTAAGTGGGCCCCTGTTCAGGCACCACTTCTTGTAATGACGAGGCAGTCAAATTGTTTGATCATAAACAACTGAGTTATGATGATCTTTATTGGAGTATAGTCTTTGCATTTATATACATTTTTAGTTATCCTCCATCGTTGGTTAACTTTGGTTACTGCTTAACTTTCATTACTGTTTAGTACAGTAATCCACACAATTAATTATCTCTAATTATGTAATTATCTAACATATGTCTACTTCCCCTCTCTAATCCTCCTTTATCCATAGATTAGTGACTTTGTTTGCCTGAGTTGTATTTGCTTGGAAACATTCTTTATCTGAGGTTTGCCATCCGAGATTGGAACATTCCTGCAATTACAACTCTACATTCCGGACACCTGCATAACTGCATAGCTGCATTCCTATCAAACAGGCAACAAATGATGAAATAGGGAGACCCCTATCAAATTCTGTACCTGTCAACAGTGATGTCCCCCAAGGCAGCATTCTGAGACCAACTCTCTTTTATACTTTACATAAATTACTTTTGAGCAACTGCATTCTTTTTGCTGATGATGTAAAGCTATTCAACACCACTAACAATACTGCTACCCTTCAAAAAGACCTCGACTATGTATCAGAATGGTCAAACAAATGGCAACTTCAAATCTCAACAAACAAATGCTCTGTCTTAGATATTGGCAAAAAATCAGAAAATAAAATACAAGCTGAATGGTCAAGATCTGGTTGATGATCCCCACTATGTCAAGGACCTCGGAGTACTCAACTCTAATGATCTAAGTGCTAGAGCCCACTGTAACTACATAGCCAAAAAAGGCATTAAGAGTTCTTAACCTAATCCTGCATAGTTTTTCCTCTGGTAATATCACACTACTAACTACAGCATATAAAACATTTGCTAGACCAATACTGAAATATAGTTCATCAATCTGGAACCCACAGTACATATTACATATTAATAAAGTCAAGAAAGTCCAGAAATATTTCAGGAGAAGAGTCCTCCACTCATAACAGAATACCTTATACCAGTGGTCCCCAGCCTTTTTTGTACCAGGGACCGGTTTCATGATTATTCATTCTTCCACGGACTGGTACCTGAGTAACGCGAGACTCCACCACCATCGGGGCAGCTCTTAGTTCAAAGCTGCCCCCACCTTCAATGAAACTAAGGTGCGAGGATTCCTTCAGCACCCAGACGCCACTTTCCAACTGAAAACCTGGAAGCACTTTCCAACTGGAAACCCAGAAGCAACCAAAAACCCGGAAGCACCATCAAAACAAGATGGCGGCGCCCAAGCTTTGCGGCCCAATACAAAATGATCCATGGACTGATACCGGTCTGGGGACAGTTGGTTGGGGACCCCTGCCTTATACCACACTTGAAATTTTAGGCCTAGACAACCTAGAACTACACTGCCTTTATTCTGACCTAACTGTAGTACATAAAATTATCTATTGCAATGTCCTACCTGTCAATGAATAATTCAGCTTCAACCATAATAATACAAGAGCATACAATAAATTCCAACTCAAGGTAAACTGCACCAAACTTGATTGCAGGTAATATGACTTCAGCAACAGAGTGGTCAATGTCTGGAATATACTGTCTGACTCTGTGGTTTCTTCCCCAAACCCCAAAAACTTTAACCTTAGACTGTCTGCTGTTGACCTCACCCCTTTCCTAAGAGGTCTGTAGGGGGTGTGCATAAATGTACCAAAGTGCCTACTGTCCATGTCCTAATGTTTCTTTTTATTCTTTTTATTCGTATCCATTTCATGTATCATGTTTATACTTATACCTGTTATCTAGTACTTGCTTGACAAATAAATAAATAAATAAAAATAAAACAGGGTGAGAAATTATTCTAAGTTAGACTCTTCATCAGATAATGAACTCATTCATCGGAGACTCAGAAGGCAACAACTGAATTAAATGGTTTTCCAGTTAATCAGTTAATATAATAGATTAAAACTTCATTATTTTTTGAGACCTATGAATACATTGTATTTATGAAGCACATTTGCACCTTTTATATATTTTTATTATTGTTATCCAAGTCCAGAGCAGGTTTATGGAGTGTAAAAACTTCCAATACAGCCATGAATGTTTGTTTTACTTTTGCATAAATATGATGCTGTATTTGGAGTTACATTTAAAAAAATCAGTGGTTGAATTACAGAGCAAATGAGTACTAAAAGTATATGAAAAAGGAAGAACTTTCTGATCCTCTTGGTTATTTTTTTCCCTCCGAGACGGGCATGAATTTTTTCCAAAAAATTTCATAGTATTCCTGCAGTAGAAATAGACAGGACCTGCTAAAATAGATAATGAACATGCTGTTAGCTGCCATTACTGGGAGAAATTGTAGGCTTTTAAAACAATGTTTAAATGGATTCCTTTTGACAAGACCTGAGAATAAATGTCTTATTCCCAGATCTGTTCATCTTGTCATTTTACTGAAATGAGGCTACTTATTTGTTGTAGAAATACTGAAACAGTTAACATCACATGATTAAGGCTCAGATTAGTTCTACTTTGGGAATTTATGGCAATTTGAAGACATTTGGAAAATTGAGAAGGACCTAACAATAGCCTTGTTCCATATGTAAAAACTGAAATGTCAGTAGTTGATTGGTTTCAACACTGCCAAGTGATATATAACTGTTCCAGGTCGTTTGAAGAGAGCAGGTTGAGGAATGGGACAACTCTCCATGGCCAACACACTATGGCCAACTAATCATTGCCAACTCACTGCAGGACAACTCTCCATAGCCAACTCACCATGGAATAACTCACTGCAGAACAATTTAACAATTTTATTTGATAATTTAAAATAAAGAAAAATATTTTAACTTTTGCCATTCACATTTCATTCTGTCCCTCCTTTTGCATCCTTTCTTTAATATTAGCATAACAATTGACCCTCAGTAAGCTGTCCTGCAGCGTGTTGGCCATGGAAAGTTGACTGTGGTGAGTTAGTTGGCCATGACAAATGGTTAGTTTGGTTATTTGGCCATGACAAATTGTCATAGATACAGCAGAATGGTTTAACATACCAGGATGAGATTCCTTGTGTCAGCCAGATCTCGAGCATATGTTTCTGCAGTGTGCTTGCTGTTGGCTGCCATAAAAATGGGGAGAGGGGGGCTTGGGCATTTGGGATGAGGAAGTGAGATGGTGTGTAGCAGTCCTATGAAAACTGGAAGGGAGATTTGCATTCATGAATTATGGTGCTGCTGAGTGCAGTTGTTTATTCTCCATCAAGGCCAACACTCCTGAGACTCCGATGTGAGAAATACCTGAAGAGAAACTTTCCCATAACTTCATACTAGACATGATTGGACTTTCAGTGCTGGACCCTGGGGGGAGGGATTTGGAATGATTTTCAGTGTGTAACCTTCACATGTTTTATGTCAGATTTTGCTGTCAACTTTGAAATGGACTCATGCTGCCACAGCCATCTTTTCGTTTCTTGGCTTGCCACACAGTATGTTGTGAGGGAGAGGTTTGGAATGTCAGACCAGACAATAAAAACTCATCATCAAGGTCATCTCAGGTGCTGGCCAAAGACTTGAAGGAGTTACCAAGGAGATGCCAGAACACACGATTGGACAATGGGACCTGTGACAAGGAAGGAGGGGGATATCTATTCTTTAATTATATGAAAACCATGGGGAAAAGTTGATTTTGCTTTCATGCGTGCCAAAATGGTGTGCTCAATAAAACATTTCTTTGAGAAATCTAATTGTTTTGGAGTGCTGATTTGGTTGAGTTTGGCAGTTGGAACCTTGACACTTGTCTTGCTTTTGCTGCTATCATTTCAAACTTAATAAAAGTAATTCTTCTCTAATTCAATAGAGTTAGGGGTTTTCTTTCTTGAGTTTTGAATGGAGGCAGGTCTGAAATTAGCCAAGATATGCTTTATCAGCCAACCTGGAGACCCTAATCCAGGAGTATCAAACTTGATTTCATTTAGGGCTGCTCTCCTTGGCCAGGTTGTTCATTGTGTGTACAGAAGGGAGGCCCACTCCCTCTTCATGCAAGAGACTCGGCTTTGTAACCAAAGCATCCTCAGTGATAGGATGGAATACAACCAGGAGAAGTCAGGAGGAGGGTAAAAAGGGATAATGAAAGGGCAGCAGGGTTGCTGGTAGCCAAGTGCTAAGGCAGGACTTCCCTAAGACCCCCCTTCTCTCTTATTATAATCTCCTTCCTTCCTTCCTTCCTTCCTTCCTTCCTTCCTTCCTTCCTTCC
>BLBF01000065.1:14785837-14802579 GCA_015471245.1 Laticauda colubrina | reverse complement strand
TCCTTCCTTCCTTCCTTCCTTCCTTCCTTCCTTCCTTCCTTCCTTCCTTCCTTCCTTCCTTCCTTCCTTTTTCCCTTTTCTTCTTTGTCCTTCCCTCTTCATTCTCCTTTCTTCCTTCTTTTTCCTTCCCCTCTTTCCTTCTTTTTCCTTCCTTGCACTTCCCCTCTTTCCTTCTTTTTTTTTGCTTTTCCTCTTTCCCTTTCTCCTTTCTTGTCCCTTCTTGTATGCTCAAATGCAAAAGGGAAAACATTTCTTGATGCCTCCTTGCCTTGTGATCAAATGCCTAGTATTTGGCTAGTCGTTTGTGGCCACTTAAAAGACTGAGAACAAACCAGGCTCCATTTATCCTGTGCTTGCATTTATTGGGAGCATCCACAGAGAATAGTACAGCAAAACTGTCAAAATGGTGGTTGGGATAGTTGATCAAAGCTCCTCTGCTTTTATGTGCAACAGCTTTAACGTTTAGGAATAAAAGTAAGTTAGTTGCTTTTCTATTAATACATAATCCTTAAAAGGGTTCTCCTGTAGAGACTCTGCCATGGTCTAATTCTGAAATATAGCAAAGGAAAATACTTTCCCCCACTCTGCTATGTCCTGTTTTCTCCACTGCAAATGGCTGTTTGCAAATGGCTGTTTGCAACACACAAGGGGGAGATATTTTCTTAAGAGCTCACAATTTAAGAATACCAGTGTTAACTTGGATTGCCAACAAAGTTCTGCCTGTGAAAAAACAGAATACAAAATTGCTTTTTCCTTTGAACTGGGGTATCTCCAACCAAGTTGCCTCTCTTTCCTTCCTTTTTCTTTCCCTCCCTCTTTCCCTGCCTCCCTTCTTTTCATTTCCTGGTTTAGCTTGCTACTTTTTGCCACCTTCTCTTGTTTTTGGATTGACCCTGTAAACTATTGGAACAATAAAAAGCTAAGACAGGGGTTACAGTAGACCTTATAGATTATAAATGTAATTGACTTTGACTTTGACTTTGCATTTTTTTATTTTGTAATATTAACCCTTTAGGTTAACCCTTTAGGTGTGAAATTATCAGGAGACAGCTGAACAATAAAGCAATTTAATAGACTTTTGCAAAAGAGACCTCCCTGTTCATATGGCGGAGCCAAGGAGGACATCTTTCCATAGGAACACATTGTTAAATGCAGTTTCAAAGCCCCGGGCTTGGTTACTACCCCTCTAACTTCATTGGTTAATTTCTGAATGGGCCCTGGCCTCTTCCTGAAACTCCATCCCATCTGTTTATTCATTTCCCATAATCTCCATCCCCTTGGCAAATCCAATTTATTGGCAACATTATTGACAACAGGACAACTCGACCTGCCAACAATTTCTTATGACCTGTCAAACTATGTCCTTGAAATTTGCAAAACAGTGAAAATAGGGGCTATTATATGAATCTGACTTAAAATACCAGTAAACTGTCTTTAGTTCATCTGAAGGCTAAATATGGTGTTACTATTGCTATGTATTTTTATAGAAATACTTATCTTACATATCACACCTTTTTTCCTTCCTCTTTGTTGAATATTGAACTATGAAGGACTGGGGATACAGCAGGCCCCATGGATTATAAATATTATAAATATTAACTGACAGAATATAAAAAAACATTTTCAAGGACTAACTATTCTCTTTCTTTTTCTATTTTTTTGATTCTTGCTTTTTTTTGCTTATTTTTTGTTGTTCCTTTTTTTGTTCATGGACTGATCCTCTAAACTACTGAAATAGTAAAGAGCCAAGACTGGGGTTGCAGCAGGCCTTATGGATTACAAATTGAATTGATTTTGATTATGACATTGAAATATTGAGACATTGAGGTACTGAGATATTGAAGAGTAATTACATCTGAATAGGAGGAAATTGAAGTTGTATTCAATTTCCTTCTTTTGATACATAGATTATTTCTACTGGACACGTCGGGTATTAGTTTCTAGTTGGTTGGTTTTTGGTTGCTAGTAGGAATAGGGGAAATAACCATTGTTAGCTAACAAATAGAGGAAGAAGGAAAGAAGAAATTAACACTAGTTGAGATGTCAAATTCAAATATTAGAATATGAAAGAAGGCATCATCCGTACTGTCATCAGCTCCCTCAAGTCCATCCAATTAGAGATCAATTGAGAGTAGTTGGAGAAAGTAAATACCTCTCAAAAAGAGGTATTGGTTGGTGATGTTCCAGGCTTTACAGGAGTGCATGACAGTGAGATAAGGAAAGATATAGGAGAAGTGAGAAATGATACGGGAGAGATGAAAGAAAAAAATCCCCCAAAAAATCCAATCAGAAAGTTGAGAATTTTCAACAAAAATAAGCAAAGAAACCAGATAATGGAGGAATAATCAGAACTAGAGAAAAAAGTGTATGGCATAAATTACAAGCTGATACAAGCAAATAAAGACCTAGAAAGTACTGTGATAATGTTGGAAACAGAAAAAATCTTCCCACTATTTGAGATTTCATAATATAGAAGAGGAGAAGGGGGAGGATCTGCTTGAGATAATGGAAGACTCCATTGAGGCATTAAAAATAGACAAGCAGGTAATGGAAATTGATGAAAATTTTAGAATACACACAAATTATGTGAGAAAACATAAGCTTCCAAGAAAGTTGCATGGAAGATTTATTTAAAAAATGATAAGAGATGAGATACTTAACAAGGCAAGAGATGAACCTTTGCAATACAAGGGAAGCAGCTGATAGTCTTGAAACCAGTTTCCAGGATAGTAAGGGACCTTCAAAAGCAATATCACTTTCTGACCAGAGTGCTGATCAAAATTTCAGATGGTTGATACCTGAAGGGATATTAGTTACCTGGCAGGAAAAAAGATATAGACTAGACTTTCTGGATAAAGCAATGGAATTTTATGATTGTCACTTTAACATGGAAGAGAAACAGGAAATGAGGGGAGAAACAGTGAATCAAGGACAAGAAGTACTAATAATGGAAGAGAAATAGCTACAACAAGATGAGAGTGAAAAGGAGAAAATAGAGTGGGCAGAATGAGAAGGAGAAGCAACAAAAGAACCCAGAGAAATAAGAACAATCTGGAGTATATGACCTGTATATAATTAAAACAATGCAAGAAGAAACAAAAATTCTATCAGTCAATATAAATGGACTGAACTCCCCTATGAAAAGGAAGAAAATGTTTTTTAAAATTAGAAAGATTAAAATTGGACATAATATCACTCCAAGAAGTACATATAAAAAAAAACTAGTATAAACTATTGGAGAATGCTAAATTGGGGGAATTGTTTTATTCACTATTGTAACAAAAAGAAGGATGGTACTATATACTCTGTTTCTCCAACAATACGGCCTCCACCAATAGGAAGGCCCAGCATGATTTCTAGGCATGAGGTGAAATTAAGCCCCTCCCCCAAAATTTAGGCCTATTTAAACCATGCATTTCCCCACCATTTCTCACATTGTTTGTTAGAACTTCACGAGGTGAACAGAAATGGGGGGGGGGAGGGAAAACTTGCCTTTAGGAGTGCCATGCAGGTAGCCTAGGCTAGAATACTCTGATCTACTACCGATAGAACATTGGCTGATAGAAGCTCCCCAAAGGCAGAATCACCATGCTTCTATCAGCCAGTAGAAGCAGCCTCAGGGCGAGCGCTTGTGTGCACTCCCCTCGCCACGAGGCCATTTCTATCAGCTGATGGAAACTCCCCAAAGGCAGAGTCACCAGTCGCTTCTATCCGCCAGTAGAAGCAACTGGTGACTCTGCCTTTGGGGAGCTTCCATCAGCCGATACAAATGGCCTCATGGTGAGGGGAGTGCGCATTAGTTGTCTTTGAATCTACCAGAGCGGCAGGAGAGAAAGCACAAGCATATCTGTGTCTGGATAAAAATTGTGAAATTGCAATGGAGGGAATGGGAGAAAAGGCCTTAGCCCAAATGTGCTTGTTTTGCTTTCTTGCTCATTCTCTGATCAATCTCTCTGGGGCAGTTTTTGGCCTAAAATCACCCAGGTCTCCCTCAGCTAAAGGAGAGGGGAGGTCTCCAAAGATTGTCCCTAACCTCCGTCATTTGAGAGGAACGAACACATTGCTTCTCAAAGTTAAACCCGCAAGTTTTCCAAAAATTCTTCTGAACGCCTCAGACATCCGATGAAATCCAGAAATGTCTTGTGATTGAACTCAATCAAAAAAAAAAAAAGAAGAAGAAGAAGAAGAACCTGCACCTTGTTGTCAAGCCCCTGGTTTTACAGCTCCTCTCTCATCCCGAATTATGCCAAAATAAGGGAATCTGAGGCTGGCGTAGGTAAATTGGTTAATGATGGGCACTCTTTCAGGCACTCAGAGAGAGAGAGAGAGAGAGAGAGAGAGAGAGAGAGAGAGAGAGAGAGAGAGAGAGAGAGAGAAAAGGAGGCATCACTGAAGTTCTCAGACTCCCCCCAACTGTTAGCAGCACCACCCATGAGCTGTGGCAGGATTGCCTTGGATCATGTGCAGAGTGCCTTCACTGTTCAACTCCCCCTCCCATGAGGAGGTTCATATAAAATTAGGCCTTTCCAACCAGTCCCTGCAAATATTTGGCCCTTACCAGAGCAACAGAAAGGATGGTTTAGCTTCTCCCTGGCCCTTCTTCGCTCCAGATCCCTCCCACCTTCCTGTGCCACAGCAGCGACCCTTTCACACTCACCCCACTTCCCCGTCGCATTCCCATGAGGACCGCTCCTGCATCTCCTTTTGGGAGCCCGCCTGACCTCCCTTCTAAGGGTAGCCGAGCTCTGCTACCTCCTCTTCCCTCCCCAGCAGCCCCCCTGCTCCCCAAACCAGTGGCAGCAGCAGATAAAGGGAGGTCGGCTGCCTTGGGACTTTGGCAGGGTGCCCAGAAAAGGTCTGGCCTAGGGAGAGGAGGGCGGTGGTGGAAACCCCACAGATTCTGAGACCTTCCCTCACCAGAAGGGCTTGGATGATTCAGAGTAGGGATGAGGCCTAGCAGGGGTGGTGTTTGTGTGTGTGTGAGTGAGTGAAAGAGAAACTCAGCTTGCTTCCCTTCTGCTAAGAAAAGTTTGCAGCTGCTCTCCCACATGCACTCCTCTTGCCACAAAGCTGTTTCTATTGGGCAATGGAAGGGGCTGGTAACTCTGCCTTTCAGGAGCTTCCATCAGCCAATAGAAACAGCCTTGAGGAGACTGAGCACGGGGCGCTCCTCTCAGGAGCGCCCTGCTGGCAGCCACGCCTCAAAGGCAGCGGCTGGTGACTCTGCCTTTGGGGAGCTTCCATCAGCTGATAGAAACAGCTTTGTAGCGAGGTGAATATGCATGGGTGCTTTCCCCAAGGCTGCTTCTACCAGCCGATAGAAGCGGCTGGTGACTCTACCTTTGGGGAGTTTCCAGTGGCAGCCTTATGGAGTGGTGAGTGCGCATGGGGCGCTCTAGGTGGAGGTGTGCATGGGGGAAGAAATTAAGTCACCCCTGAAAAGATGGCCTAGCTGTTTTGGGGGGCTCAAAAAAAAAAAAAAAAAAACAAAAGGCCCGGCCTTATTTTATGAGAAACATGGTATTAAACAAATATTAAATACTAAACAAATTTTCAAACATGAAGAAGGGAGAATTTTGATGGTGGAAGTGACTTTAAATCAAAAACAGGTACTTTTGGTTGCCATATATGTACCAAATAATGGACAAGAAGAATTCTACAAAAAAACTCCTCAAGAAGATACTTGAAACAAAACATGAAAATATTTGTCTTATAGGAGATTTCAATGGAATAGTTGATATGAAACTGGACTATAAAAGCAGCAAAATAAATAAATAAATAAATGAAGAAAGACTTTACCCAGAACTTTTTTAAAAAATGATAGATAAATCGATAGATTTTTATTCATAAAAGATTCATGGAGAGAAATGAACCAAGGGAAAAATCAGTATACATTTTATTTCAATATGTACCAATCTTGGACCAGAATAGATGTGATATGAATGACTCCAGAACTGAGAGTAAACATGCAAGAGATAGAAACAAACCTATGGGCCAACCATAATCCAGTAAAAATTAGCTGGAAAAGACAAAAAAGAAGAGTAAGATGGAGTTTAAATCAATCTATAATAAAAGATAAAAAAATTATACAGATGATGGAGGAGAAATGGGATTCTTTTTAAAAGAAAACAAGAAAGAGTAGACCACTACAAAATGTATGGAACACAGCAAATGCATATATTAGAGGATTTGCTATAACTTATATAGTGAATAAAAATAAGAAAAAAAAAACAATACCAAAAAACTTTGGAAGAAGAACATAAAAGTCTTGAAAGAGAACTACAAAAAGAACCACAAAAGGTATGTTTAAAACAAATGGAGATGATTAACTACAAGCTAAACATAATGGAAAGAGATGAACTAGCACGAGAAATAAAAAGAGTAAAAAATATTTTTTTTTGAAAATGCTAATAAACTTAGAAGATGGCTAGCATATAAACTGAAGAAGGAGAAAGATAAGAAATGGATAAGTAAACTGTGAAATGAGGAAGGCATACTACACTATCAAATGGAAAGAAAAAAGATATAATACAAGAGTTTTATAAGAAGCAATAAGTCCATGAAAAAATACCAGAGGAAAAAATAATAGAATACTTGGAAAAAGCTAATTTACCAAAAGTTCCACAATTGGTGAAAAATATGTTGAATGAAAGAATAACAATTGCAGAATTAATAGAAGCGATCAAAAGACAGAAAAACAATAAAACACCAGGACCAGATGGTTTACCAGCAGAAATTCATAAAGACTTACAAGATACACTGAGCTTGTCAATGTTAGAGAAATGTAAGAAACTTAGAAGCCAAGTTTCCAAATATGTGGACAGAAGCAAACATTACTTTGATTCCAAAAAAGATTCAGACATAACACAAATAAAGAATTATAGGCTAATATTTATATTAAATGCAAACTATAAAATATTTGCATCAATAATTGCTAAAAGATTAAAAAGATTTTTGAATGAGTTTATACACCCTGACCAAAATGGTTTTTTACCCAAGAGGCAAATTAGAAACAATGTTGGAATATTTTTAGACACATTGAAGTACTATGAAGTACATCGTAAAAAACAATTAGCATTAATCTTTTTGGATTCCCAGAAAGCATTTGATAACGTAAATTGGCAATTTATGTTGTAGCAATTAAAATTTATGGACTTTGGTGAAAAGTTTACAAATATGATAAAGGCAATTTACAAACATCAGAGAGCTAAAGTAATGGTGAATGTAGACATGACAGAAAACTTCTGTATAAAAAAAGGCATGAGACAAGACTGTCCATTATCCCCATTATTATTCATATTAACACTAGAAGTTCTGATCAGAAATATTAGGCAAGATCAAGAAATAAAAGGAATGGAGATGAAAAAAGAAAAATACAAATGACAAGCACTTACCAATGATTTAGTCTTTATATAAGAAGAACCATTAGAAACTGGTCCTAAACTCATAAGGAAAATTGAGGAATATCGAGAAGTGGCAGAGTTGAAATATAAATAAAGAAAAAACTAAAATGATAAAAATCTCACAGACAAACAAAAAAAAAAAAAGAAGAAGAAGAATTGACAGAGAAAATAGATCTGCAGATAGTAAAGAGAGTTAAATATCTAGGCAGCCAATTAACAACAAGATGTGCAACAATTAAAGAGGATAACTATACAAAACTAATGCAACAAATTAAGCTGGATTTGGAGAAATGGAAGAAACTATTGCCGGTAGGGAGGATAGCCACTATAAAAATGAATATATTACAGAAACTACTCTTTTTATTTCAAACAATACCGATAAGAGTTGAGAAAAAATACTTTGAGGAACTAAATAAAACAATTTTGAAATATATTTGGCAAGGGGGAAAAGCAAGAATAAAATTAAAACAGTTACAGGACTCTAAAAGCAATGGGGGTTTTGGATTACTAAATTGGGAGTTATACTATCAAGCATCTGTACTTACACAGGTAAAGGAATGGATAAACATGAAAAAGAGAAGATGATTACTATTGGAGGGACATGGTTTTCAATTAGTATGGCATGCTTTCTTATGGTATGGGAGGAGTACGATACATAGATATTTTCAAAGATATTATGTGAGGAATACTTTACTTCAGATATGGGAAAAAATAAATTACAAAACTACATAAAAATAACAGTCTGGCTTTCCACAATGGAAGCATTGATACATCCAAATCATATTAATTTGGAAAAAATTGTATTTTATGAAGACATTTTAAATGAGAATGATGAACGTAAAACTAGACAACAGTTAAAAAACCAAGGGTGGATTTAGCATAGTGGCTGCATTTGCAAATACAAACAAGATATGAGAAACATGCAAAAAAATGGGGTTTCTATAAAGAACCAACAGTACTTGGTAAGATATTATTAGGGATAGATGAAAAAACTTATTATATATATGGTATTCAGCTTTGTTCGGGTATTTTCCATGTCATTATAGTTGTGCTTTTAAAGCTGTAGCAACGTTTCAGCAGAATCTCGTCTGCCATCATCAGGCATCTGTATTTATAAATATATAATATTTATAAATATTAAATATAATAAATATAAACTATTGAGTTATAAAATGGAAGAGGAACAAGTCAAAGAAACAATGACTGTATGGGCAAAAATTTCTGTTTGTACTATAGAACTAGACAAATGGCAAAAACTGTAGGACAGGAACTAGAAACTGACAAAGGACACTGCATATAAGGAAAATCTTTATAAAATGTTTTGTAGGTGGCATTTGCAGTCAAGACTGGCAAAAATGTTCAGCAACATGTCTGCCAAATGTTGGAAGTGCAATCAAACTCAGGGTACTTATTATCATATGTGGTGGACTTGTATGAAAGCAAGAAAATATTGGATGAAAATACACAACAGTTGGAAAAGATGATTAAGGAACACATAGATTTGAAACCAGAAATATTTTTATTGGGTGTTATGCCAGAAGGATATGATAAAAGGACTGTATATTTAGTTTTGCATGTATTGACAGGTGCAAGGATTATATTTGTACAATATTGGAAAAAATGAGGATGTAATTCAAAAAATGCTAGACTGCAGAGATAGATAGATTGACATTAAAAATAAAGGACAAAGTTCGGAATTAGTAATAAACCCCAGCAGCTAGATAAAATTTTAATGGGATCAGGAAAAAAGAATATAACTAAATTTTGCAATTGTTTACTTGAAGTAGAATTAGAAGAAGAAATAGTAAAAGGAAATATGATTGCTTGGAGTAGGAATGTAGGACGTAATATCACTTTAAATGAATGGGAAAAAGTCTGGGGAAGTAATAATAAGATTACAAAATCGGCAGCATACAAAGAAAATACATATAAACTGTTTAATAGATGGCACCTTCCTCCTTTGAGATTGGCGAAAATGTGCCCCAGAATGAGTCCAAAATGTTGGAAATGTAAAAAGAAAGAGGGAACTTTTTTCCACATGTGGTGGTCATGCATAGAAGCCCAAAAATATTGGAAGATAATAAGAAATTGGCTAGAAGATATTACTAAAAAACAGATCGAATATAAACCAGAGTCTTTTCTACTAGGGATTTTTGACAAACAAATATCAAAAAAGACAAAATATATTACAATACACATATTAACAGCAGCTAGGTTGGCTTTTGCTCAGTGTTGGAAGCATCCACAGATACCTACAAAGGAGATGATTATCCAAAAAATTTCAAACTGCGCAGAAATGGAGAGATTAACATTAGCTCTAAAAAACAAAGAAACTTCAATATATTATAATAGCTGGAATTATTGGTATAAGTGGTTAGAACAAAGATGAATTTTATAATATAGGATAGAAAGAAGAAGATAAATTTATATGAGTGATGTATAAATTCTTGTAAAGATAAAGTGTTTAGAGATAGTAAAACCAAAGGAAGAAAAGATCTCACAAATTGCCAAAAGTAAGAATATTTTTAACAAATCTCTTTTCTGTATTTTCTTTTTTCTTTTTTTCGGTCCTCTTTTCCCATCCCCTTTTTTCCATTTTTTTTCCTACCCTTCAATTATGTACATGTTATTGTGTTGTTGTGTTTTTTTTAATTGTAAAATCAATAAAATTTGTTTTTAAAAAATAAAATAAATAAAGGACAAAGAAGACACAGAATATTACTTAACATGGAACAGTTTTTATGAGTGATTAGAGATAAGAGGTAGAAATTAGGTGAAGAAAAATTATTGTTATGTAAGAACTAAATACAAAGAGGATTGATAATTATAAACATGTTGATATAACTAACAGAACTATAAATAAGCAAATGCAAAGAAATTTAGTTAAAATTATTTTGTTACACTATCATTATTGTTATCAATGTGTATGTTTATACTTCTGTTTGTTTTTCCTTTGCTTTTTCATAAAAGATAAGCCCTGTCAATACACTGTATTCAAAATGTTTATGAATAAAAATAAAACATATACTAAAAAAAAAAAGAATTGTTCATCTTCTAAACTTAAGATGATGTAGGCCAGTGCCTTATCATGCTGCCTTTGATCTGCTGCTGCTTATGGTGTCCCAGAGCTCCTTAGCCTTCAATGAAGCATTCAAATTTTCCAACCCAAACAATATAATTCTTCTGTCCCAGGGAGAGAGCTCTCCTTGAACTCAACAGTCATCCTGTTAGCCTTCTCAGCCTTGTTCTCTTTTCCTTTTAACACAGCTGTCACAGGGGTGGGATTCAAAATTTTTAACAACCAGTTCAGTGGGCATGGCTTAGGTGGTGGGTGGTCATGTGACTGGGTGGAGGACATGGCTTGGTGGTCATATTATTGGCTGGGTGTGGCCAACTCAATATCACTCATATTGAGGCATGCATCTCCTTGCCTGGCTTCTCATGACTGTGGGGATGCTACAACAGTTGTTAGTGTGAAAAATGGTCATAAGTCACTTTTTTCAGTGCCCTTGTAACTTTGAATGGTCACTTCACATAAGCAAAGTAACAGCCAAGGAGGGAAAAAGAACTCCAGATAAGTTCTTGAGACAGGAAGACTAGTCCTGCCAAGAATGTAGTAAGGGTTAACAGAGAGGCAGTTTCTGTAAGCAACACCAGAATGTTTCCTTGCAGGATTAAGCCAGTAATTTCTTCTAACAACCGGTTCTTCAAACTGCTTAGAATGTTAACAACTGGTTCTAGCGAATAGGTGCGAACTTGTAGAATCCCACCCCTGAGCTCTCCTTCAGCTTAATTACAGTTCAGTCTTACTGTGTGCTTGGTGTGCTCTGGACCCATAACCTGTCGAGAGTTTGCAGCAATCCAACCAGCACATAAGTAAATAATTCAGTAGGATTCTTTTATAGAAGAAACTTGTTTATATACAATAATATAAAACATGATGAATGTATACAATACCCATGCAGCTCTTGCAATGTGGTAACAAGTATAAGAACAAGAAGCAGAAGCAATCAGACCTCAGAAGCAATATATAAAGCAAAGAAGCACACCAACTCTTATATACACAGCCCAGTTACCCTAAGCCATGCCCAGACTCTGAGCCATCTGGCATGGCTCACAACAGATGCTGTTTCTTAGTCGCCAAACAGTTCCCATTGGCTGACTTATTGTTATGGCTATCCCAACTCATAATATATACTGACAATCCCCCAAAAGTTGCCAAAGGTGGACAACACCCAAACAGTGGTCCACAGCATGCTTCAAGTGTGGTAAGGAGGTACACTGAGCAGCCAAACTGAGCCCCAAACCTGCGACTGCTGGGGGTAAGAAGCCTGAGAAGCAGCTGCTGAGCACTGCAAAACAGCCTTGAAGGCAGTGGAGTTTGCTGAGTTCACCTCTCCTGCCCAGGAGGAGCCAGGAATTCTGACCCCACCAGAGATCAACTCTGATGATGACCCTTTGGTAAGTGAAGATGTGATCCCAGTGACCATCCCAGTGGAGCTAAGGATGCCTTTGTTCGGCACCAAAGGGAAGATGTTTAGCCCTTCTGGATTCAGGGTGTACCAGCTGTGTGATTAGCCCTGAGGTGGTAGAGAAACTGGAACTGAGACAGAGAACACTGAGGGTACCCATAGTCTTTTGTGAGTTGGATGGGTCAGTGACAGGGAGGTAGCAGCTCATTTCATAATTGAACCTGTGAAAATGTGGATGGGGAGCCACAGAGATATTGAGTTTCGTTGTAGCACCTGGAATGGAGGGGACCATCCTACTTTGATTAACCTGGCTCCACAAATAGAACCCTCTTGTGAACTTGAGGAAGAGCCTTCTAAGAATCCATTCCCAAGTGGTGGGAAGAGGGGGAGATAAACCCTCACCAAGAGACAAAAGAGCAAAGATTACAAGGGAATTATCTACTGAAGTGCAGGAGTGCACAGAAAGAGAGGAGAAAATCCCAAAGGAAGATTGGGATTTAAGGGAGGCATTCAGTGAGTGGTGCTCAGATGTGTCCTGCTCCATCGCCCTACAGACTGCAGCATAGAAATCCTCCCTGGGGCAAAACTCCCCAAGCCAAAAATCTATTCAATGACTCCATGAGAGTTAGATGAGTTGCAGACCTTTATGGACAAGAATTTAAAGCAGGGGTTCATCCAACCAGTTACACCATGGGTGGCCCTGCCCCTTGCCCTACCTTGCTTGGCCTGAGAAGGTAAGGGCAATAGTGAGGGATGGAAAAGTGGCGGGGCTGATTCTCTGGTGCTTCACTCTTGCTGTTTGTTAGTGCTGGGTGTGCCTCACAATTGACGCTGGCTTTGCTAACAGGAGGGCTGGTGGGGTGGGAATGGGATCAGGGAGGAGGGAGGGGACTTTGGAAAGGGAAACAGGCCCACAGCACTCAGCTGCACCTTTAAGAAGCAGTGGGAAAAGGGGGCTGGTCTCACCGAACCTTGCATGCCCACCCTGGGGGTCAAGCCCAGAGAAAACCAGAGCACCCTTGTCAAAGACACTTGCCCGTCAGCCGGTTTTCCTCCCATGTCTCTCTCTCTCTCTCTCTCTCTCTCTCTCTCTCTCTCTCTCTCTCTCTCTCTCTCTCTCTGTGTGTGTGTGTCTGCATCTCTTCTCTCTTTCTCGGAAAGCCAAGGCTGGGCCAAGTCAGAAAAATATGCAATGAAATTGTAATCGTGACAGATAAAAGTATAAGTGTAATGAATATGATGACATAAAAATTATCGAAAGCTAAAAGAAATAGGCTAAGAAATGAACTGAAAATTTATTTGAGGAAAGTATTTGTGAAAAATTATGGAAAATATGTAAAGTAAAGGTAAGATATGAATTAAATGTGAAATATGAATTTATAATCTAAACTACATCTGTATGGAGATGTGAAAACCTGGAACCATGCTTTTCACTAAAAAGAGATGTTTCTTTAAAAATGTGGAAAACTGAAATAAAACTTTTATATATATAAAAAAGAAATTGTTGCCTAAGTAAGTTCATTGGGCATAATACTTTAACCGGTTTAATTTTACACTGCAGTACATTCCAAAGGGGAAAGAACTTTATGGCTGATGCTTTGTCCAGATTGCCTCAGTACAACAGCATTAGGCCTGAAGTGATACAACTAGTCATCCCTTCTAAGTAGCTAGCCACCCCTGTGCTTACCTGGGCTCAGAAAAAAATGGAGCCTGAGCTTTCCAGTGAAATGTGCTAGGAATGGGCATTGGTAGAAGTTACCATGAACGCCCTTTCTTTTTTCTTTTTTCAAAAATTTTATTGATTTTTAAAAGACAAACATATACAAACAAAACACATAACATAAAAACATAAAACATCTTTTTTGAAAGCAGCTTGATCCCGGATTACATCTCCTCATACAGACATTAAATTCAAGTTCATGCTCACTTTTATATATTTTTCCATATCTTATTACTATTCTACATTTTCACTCTCTTAATTCTATTTTATTTGTTTCATCTCAATTTAAATCATTATAGATATATCCTTTGTCTGTCCTGTTTCAGCTGTCTATTATCTTTTCTTTTTTATATATATAAAAATTTATTGATTTTCAATAAACAAACATACACAAACAAAACACAAAACATAAAAACATAAAACTTCTTTTTGGAAAGTGGCTTAGTCCTGGGTTACATCTTTTTGTACAGACATAAATTTGAATTCATGCTCACTTTTTATCCCATTTCATATCTTATTTACCATTCTACATTTTCTATATAGTTTCTCCCCTCTTTTCACTCTCTTAATTCTATTTTATTTATTTCATATCAATTTAAATCATTATGCATCTATCTTTTGTCTGTTCTATTTCAATTTTCTATTATCTTTTCTCATTAACACAAAAATTCTCCTGTAATCACTGATTGAAGTATGACGCCTTTAAATCTTTCCCCTAAATTTAACACTTAAAATAATATATACTTTTCATTCTGATTCTGCTTAGTACATTCTAAAGCTACTTACTATTTTATAAAATAAAAAAGTAATAAGTTTATAATATAATTAAAACAATACTCCATAGCAAATTAAGCTCTATTATTAAATCCAGTTTTCTAACATTATTTCAAATATAAATACAACAATACAATCTTATGTACTTTTGCAGAATCTCTTTTTTAATCATATTTTACCCACTATCTCTGAATAAATCTTGTTTCTTTACATCTTGTTTTAAACCTTTTTAACTTCTCTTCCCTTTCCCCCTTCCTTTCTTCTCAAATCCTGCCTTTTTATCCCCTTGTCTCTTGATCTCCACCTTCTTAATCTCCACCTTCTTCTGTGTTCCTCTTTTCTGTTGCTTTCTGACATTGTATCGATTTTTCACCTTATTTTTCCCTTTTTTGGTTGTTTTTTTAAGTCTTACATTCTCCATTCTCTTTCCCCTCTTTCCCTTTTCTTCCCCAGCTAAAGTTTCTTGTTCATTAAAGATGGCTTCTTCTTCATCCCAGTCTTCTTGTTCTTGTAGTTTCTGTTGGTATAAATCGCCATTTGTAAAAAATTGAAAACAGATCCAGAAGAGTCCTTCCCTTCTTGTTCCTCTTCTTTTAGCTTTTTAAATTCAGTTTTCAGTTCATCAACAAGTAGTGCCATTGTGAAAAGTTTTTTTAGACAACCCAAATGTTTTTAGTCTTTCAAATAATGATTTCCAAAAGTCCCAAAGTCATCAAGCAATCCAAATACACACAGTCTGTTTCATTTAGCACTTTCTTCTTTTTATACTTTCTCTTCCTGGGGTTATGGTTCAGTTACAAAACTCCAATATATCTTTTAGAAGTCTTGTTACAATTTAGCTCTGATCTTATAAATTCCAAGCAGCCTCCTCCAACAAAATCTTAATATTCATTATTTTCCTCTCCCTTCCCACTTATAGCAAAAAAAAAAAAGTTTTTTTTTTCAGAAATCTTTATTGTCCCCTTGGCTGTAATTTTCCAATTTAATTACCTGCTGATGCCAAAACAGGTTTTTCTGATTTCTCCATTCATTTGCTATCACTGTAAGGAAGGAGAGTGAGAAAAAACAAACTTTCCCTTTTTACTTTCATTCGCCGCTTTTTCCGTCTTCATCAGGAACGATGTATCTTTAATGAAACTTAAATTCCAGGGTATTTAAATGTTACTTGTTATCCCAGTTAGCCAAAAACTTTCACTTTCTCAGCTTCTTCCTGCACATTCTTATCCGGATGAAAGCTTCTTTGTGGCGGCCATTGTTGACTCCACTGCTTTCGGAAAAGGGAGTTAAGCCAGCTGAGGAGGGGGGGTTGCGATTCCCCCAGACCCCTGCTGGATCTCCCCTATCTTCAGTTACCTCTACAGGGTAACTATAGCCCCCAAATCCAGCTGGATCGGGGGCACTCTAGCAGTGAGTGCAGCAGAAACCATGCACATTTGCGGATTCCTGCTGCCGCCGAAGCCTTGCAAACCAGAAGTCACCATGAATGCCCTTTCTATCTATGCTGTGAGAAAGCCCAGGATGGGGTTGACTCCTTCCTATGATGTCATTTAGCTGAGTCTGTACCAAGATATAAAAACCAGCCCCCAGGAGAGACCCCAGCTTTGGCGAAGATACTTGACAGACTGAAAGGTGTCTCTGAAAGCCCAAAATAAATACAGAAATATGTTTTACCCTCTCTGGATGAAACAAGGGAGGGATTGGGCTCTCTCGCAGCATAGATAGAAAGGGTGTTCATGGTAACTTCTACCAACACCCATTCTCCTCCATGCTGCATCGAGAGCTCCGGATGGGACATACCACAGCTTGCATGTCCATGGGCGGGTCCTCATCCGGCTCATCACACCGACTGTGGAACCACTCATTGAAGCACCCATCTGCCGAAAGCTACAGTTGCTAAGGCAAAAGCATCCAGATGGTAGTGTCTGATGAAAAAAGATGGGGATGTCCACGTGGCTGCACGACAAATCTCCTCCAAGGATGCTTGAGTTGCCTAGGCAGCAGAAGTGGTCATGCTTCCAGTAGAGTCAGACTTCGGGGAACCGGAAGGGCCATAGCTTTGTAGGCCTGCTCAATGCAAGACCTGACCCACCTGCTAACAGTAGGAGAAGAGGCCTTGTGCCCCAAGAGAGAGGGGAAAAAGGAAACAAACATGGCTTCTGTCTTCCTGAAGGAGGAAGTGAGCTTAATGTATATTTTAAGAGCCCTTCTTATGTCTAGCATGTGCCACTGCTGCTCTAAGTCATGGTGCAGGAGAGGACAGAAGTCAGGCAAAACAATGTCCTGGGAACTAAAACACAGGGGTATTTCAGAAGACATTATATATTTTTGGTTAAATTGGGAGAAGATAAAAAAACAATGTTACCTGAAAATTCC
>BLBF01000065.1:14557203-14725837 GCA_015471245.1 Laticauda colubrina | reverse complement strand
TTTGTATGTTTGTCTGTTTGTAGAAAATTAATAAAAACTTTAAAAAAAAAAAAAGAAATCTAAGTTGCTTCTTTAATGAAGAAAAATTCCTCCAAATGGGGTTCATCTGAAAACTTAATTATGATAAAAGGGTCACTTTCTCCTGCATTATGATGATAATTCAGTATTAGGGGTGGCCCAAAGACTAATATATATTAGGAATATTAGCAAGTTAATCTTGAAACAAGCCAGTTAAGTGTACTAAATATTGAAATAAAAACATACAAAATTGTGGGGGTGGGACCATAGCTCATTGAACAAGCATATGGCTTGTACACTCACTCCTCCAAGTACAGATGGGGGTAATTTGTTTCATTCAGATTTGCAAACTCGCTGCTTTAATTTTCACATTTTTTAAACAATACATGGACCAAAACTAGTTGCCATAAAACAGTTCTCCAAATGTTGAATTGCAGTACATGCTTATGGGAAAATCTGAAGTGAAATGTATAGATAAGTACAAAAATGCTGGGGGGGAGGGGGAGAAGTCCTTTCAATTGGGGAAATGTGACTATTGTTGAAAGGCTCAAAGTACCTTTCTCTGAGGGTTCAAATTTTCCCGCTGGGAGAGCTCTGGTGCAAGGATACAGACAACTGCTTGAAGGCTGGATCTTTTTATTCTCAGGAAGGCTAGAGACACATCCCTGCATTCCTGGGGCGAGCTAGCTAACCCTTTTTTGATAAGTTCCCAATTCTTATACCTTTTTTCCTCCCTTTGTGTATAAGGTTTAGACATTCAAATCTTGTCAGAGTTTGTTTTTTTCTTTCTGCCAGAAGGCTATCTTAACGAGGTGCGAAAACAAATTCCATGGGGCAGGTTCCTGTGTTACCGGTTCTTTTTTTCTCTGATCTCTTTTAGTTTTGATGGCTCTTCTATTTGTAATTCCTGTCTTTTGGCTGGTTTGGTATGTTCTTAATTGTTTGGCTTTTTGTCTAGGGGCGCCTCTCAATTTCTTTTATAAATTTCTTTTCCTATGCAAACCTGTTCCATGGCTGGCCTAATGTTCCCCCTGGGCCTTTTCCCTTCTGGGTGACACCACTGTCCTCATGAAGTTCCCTTTCTACAATCCCTCATATATTTTTTTTCTTTAAGGGGTGATTTCTGATTGAATGTCTTGGTATACTTGGTATTCTTGATCAATCTGGGTCATCATCATAGCTGCCTGTCCCCTTTTTAATTTTCTCTTTTTAGAGGGAATACAGGCCTTCAAGCAGCTGAGGCAGGGTGGTATGCACCTACAGAGGCAACACATGAGGGCCCCAAAGACACAAATGTTGACTGTGGTTGTTATGAGGATTTTTAGCCAATGGAAATCTGGCATCCATGAGAAGAGCCATGAAAAGTCCAGGAATGATTGCTCCTGACCAATATTTTGAGCTAGCTCTTTCAGGTGGTGGATGTCCCTCCCTACGAGTTCTGAGGTTTCATTCAGATTGAAGCAACACATCCCTTTGAATGTTTCGCAGCCATAGTTATGCTTCAAGAGAAGGAAGTCTATTGCTGCCCTATTCTCCAGAGTGGCTTCTCTGACCTCCCTCAGTTCTCTGTTAAGGGCATCCAGGGCATGGGAGGTCAAATTCAAACTTTTTGCCAGGGTACATGCTAGTTCATTCAAATTTTTAGAATTTCACACTGCCAATCCAGGTACCCCTACCAAAGATATTGCCAATGAGATGTATTCTGTTTTGCTGGGAAGGGAGACTTTGGAGTCACAGTCTGAGTCTAGGGTTTGGAAGGCTCTCCTGTGTCGTCTCTGTAAGGATGGCATAAGCATGGTTAATCTTCCTAAGGTGCAGGGGCCATTTGTGGCATTTGCAGGAAGGTATGAGTTGGCTTTTAAGCCCCACAGGAAAAACCATCCGGGTAAGAGCTTCAGATAACTATATGAAAATGATATGGTCTCTGTGTAGTTGCATTTTAGGTCTGTGTTGCTAAGACTGGTGCATTTTGTGACCCTAGGTGAGCTGCACCCAGTGACATCAAAGCATTTCTCAGAGGTGGTTACTGCAGCAATGTGTAGGGCATACATGGTGTTGTCCTTGGTTTTTGTAGAGTGGCCCCAGCTAAAAATGCTTTGGTAGGAGTCAGGAAGGTTTCTAAATGTGGTGTAGTTAATGAAGTTATGTGGCCTAGTTGTTACTCCCATTAGGCATGTAGTTAGGATATCCTTGACTGATTTCCCTCCTGCTAGGCAGAAGTTAGTAGTGTTGAGTCTTTCTTTTGCTAAATATTCCCATATGTTTCCTTTCTCTGGGATAAGCTTTGGTTCCAGGAATGCAGTTGCTTGTTTTACAAGTATTACAATTGTTACAGAAAATAATAATAAACAGTGTATATTACATTTCATGTTTCCCATTGCTAGATTCTTTTCTTCCCTCTCCCCCCTTTTTTTTATTTGTACAATGTGAAAAATGTAAAAGTATCAAAAATTATAAAAGTCTCTTCTTTAAAAAAAAACATACAAAAAAAGGAAGAAAAAATGCAGAAGAAAAATAAAAAAAATATACACACACAAAAAAATAGAGTGTTATAACTTAGCACCTGGGAGTCCAGTTTTGTGTAATTCAGTGATTGCCCTTGGTTCCTCAGAGTTGTTTGGCTCAGTGGTGTTGAAGAATGCTGCAAGCATCCATTGATCTGTGTCTGGATTTTTCTTGAGTTTGATGGGTGGAATTGATTGTGGTGGAGTTTGGCTGTGGTCTATGACTGCTGGCTTTGCATGTGGCCAATGTATCCAAGAGTCTCGTTCTGCAATCTTAATGGCAGTGTGAGTAGTCAGTAAAACTTGATAGGGTCCTTTCCACCTGGGTTGTAGAGGTGAGGTTCTGGTGAAGAACTTGATTCACACCCAATCTCCTGGTTCATATGGATGCAGGGCTTCTTCCAAGGGTAAGGTCTGCATCAGTGCATTCTGAGTGCAGAGGGTCTGTAGTCGCTTTTGCAGGGCTGCAAGATAAGAAGAGAGAACCATATCCCCCCTATCTAGGCAGAGGGAATGAGGATCGAGACCTTGTAAGGTATCAGGAGGCCGACCAAAAAGGATTTCAAAGGGGGAAATACCTTTTTCCTGTCTTGGTCTAGTTCTGAGATAAAAGAGGGCAATTGGGAGCACTTGTGGCCAGGAGAGGTGTGTCTCTTGACAAAGTTTACCCAGTAGGGTTTTTATCTCCCTCTTAGCTCTCTCCAAGGCTCCAGAGGAAGTGGGAGAATAAGGTACATGGAGGTTTGGGGTAATGCCAAGGGCCTGAAATATGTGCGTGAGGACTTGGGCTATAAAATGTTTTCCCCTATCCATGTCCAGAATGGTGGGCACTCCAAACCTAGGCACAATATCCTTAAGGAGATGCCTGGCTGTTTCTAGAGCAGTAGCATGGTGGCATGGGAAGGCCTCTACCCAATGAGTTAGTTGGTTCCTACAGACAAGAGCATATTGATACCCATTTGCCTTAAGTAGTTGTACATAATCCATTTGGATCTTTTCAAATGGTTTCTGTGCCCAGGGTCTTCCTCCTTCATGAATTGTTTTTCTGGAGGTGGTATAATTTGCTTGACAGGTTTGGCATGTTGTGGCTGTTCTGGTAGCCTCACTATAGGCTCCAGGTGCATACCATACCCTCCTGATGGCATCCACCATAGCTTGCGTACCACAATGTCCCTTTGTATGTAATCTTTGGCAGATTAGCCTAAGGAGACGTCATGGGGCTATAGGTCTGCCATCGGGGACTCTCCAAAATCCTTGGTTAAAAACTGCTGAAAATTTCTTTTCCCATTGGTCAGATTCCCCTTTGTCTAGAAATTGCGTGTATGATATTTCTGGTGTTGTTGTCAAGGCTGGTGTGATGATGGTATGAGGTAGAGGTTTGGTGGCCACCCATTTGGCTGTTGCATCTGCATATTTATTTCTTTTCGTTATTGTAGAGTCATATGTTTGATGGGCTTTACAATGGATGACTGCTAGTGCTTGTGGTAATTGGATGGCCTCTAAAAGTTTGGCTACTAATGATGCATGTACTATTTGTTGTCCTGCTGAAGTTAAAAAACCCCGTTGTTTCCATAGGGCTCCTATTGCATGGCAGACTCCAAAAGCATATTTGGAGTATGTATAGATGTTGGTAGATCGGTTCCTAGCAGTTTCACAGGCTTTTGTTAAGGCTATAAGCTCAGCTGCTTGGGCACTATGGGAAGGAGGAAGGGGGGAAGCCCAAATAATTTCTTGTAGAGAGACTACAGCTGCTCCTGTTACTCTTTCATTCTGGTGCATGTAGGAGGAACCATCTGTAAAAAGTTCCAAGTCGGGGTTTTGTAGCGGGGTATCTGTTAGATCGGAGCGGGGTAGTTCAGCATCATGCACTAAATGGAGGAAATCATGGAGATTGCCTTCTTCCTGTTCTGTGGGGAGCAGGGTAGCTGGGTTTAGAGTATTATATCTTTCAAATGTAATGTGATCAGAGGTAAAAAGTTCAGCTTCATACTGAGCCAAACGCTGCTGAATAAAGGCTTGTGTCTGGCTCTTTAAGAGAATTGCAAAAACTTCATGGGGAACTTTTAGCAGTAGAGGATGCCCTAGTACCAAATCTTTAGATTGTTTCACCAGTTCAACTGTAGCTGCCACAGCTGGTAAGCAGGGGACAGTGCCCTGAGCTACTGGATCTAGGGTTACAGAATAATAAGCAACTGGCCGGTGTGTGTGTCCAAAAGGCTGTGTAAGAACACCAGAGGCAACACCTAATTTCTTATGGATGAATAAAGTAAAAAGTTTCCTATAGTCAGGTAGCCCGAGTGCTGGGGCTGATGCTAGGGTTTGTTTGATGGTCGGAAGTGTTTTGTCCAGAGATTTGGACCATTCAATGGGGTCAGGCATGTTTTTGCCTGTTAATTGAATGAGTGGTCGGGCTAATTCACCAAATGAGGGGATCCATGGGCGGCAGAAGCCCAGTACTCCCAGTAAAGCTCTTACTTGATGTTTTGTTTGGGGTGGTTTCATGGCTAAAATAGTTTCTACTCGATTAGGGGCCAGTTTTCTAATTCCTGGTGCAATAATATAGCCCAGATATGTTATTTCTTGTTTTGAATATTGCAATTTGGAGGGAGAGGCTTTGTGACCTCTTTCTGCCAGGGCTTTCAGTAAATACAAGGTATCTGTTTTACATGCTAGCTCAGTTTGAGATGCTAACAATAAATCATCAACATACTGGATTATGGAAGACTGATATGGTAGGGAGATGGAGGAGAGGTTTGCCTTTAATATTTGTGAAAATAGGGTGGGGGACTCAGTATAACCTTGTGGAAATCGAGTCCAAGTATATTGTTGATCTTGCCAGGTAAAGGCAAATAGATATTGGGATGCTGGATCCACAGGAATGCTAAAAAAGGCAGAGCACAAATCAATGACAGAAAAGTAAGTGGCTGAGGCTGGGACTTCAGTGATTATAGTGGATGGATTAGGCACTATGGGGGCTCTAGGTATCACATGATCATTTATAATCCTCAAATCCTGTACAAATCTAAAGATGGGGTTTCCATCTTTATCTACTGTAGATTTCTTTACAGGAAAAATGGGGGTGTTGCAGGGAGAGGTACATTTAATGAGAACTCCCTGTTGTAGGTATGCTTGGATTAATTTCTGTACAGGGAGAATTGCTTCTGCAGGGATTTTGTATTGGGGCACACATGGAGGTGGCCCCTGTTTTACTTGGATAGTAACTGGTGTTGCTCATTTAAGTAGTCCCACCTCTGATGCATCCCAGCCCCATAAGGAGGGTGGTAGGCTTTTTAAATCCTCATGAAACCCCGTGTTGTTGGTTATCAGCACGATTGTTTTGTGCTTTCCTTTTCCTGAGATTTCTAATTGCAGCCCCTGTTTTCCACATGTTATGGTAGCTCCCATTTTAAAAAGGAGATCCCTCCCTAGTAGGGATAGTGGTGACTGGGGGCAAATAGTGAATGCATGGTCTATTGTGAAAGGTCCTAGTTCTACTGGTATGTTGTGGGTAAATTCTACAGGGATTATTTTCCCTCCCACTCCCATTATGTTATCTTGAGCCCCTTCAGCTACTGCAGCTTTATATGGTGCTTCAGTAATTAATGAGGAGGTGGCTCCAGTATCAACTAAGCAATTGTATTTCTTTCCTCCGATAAGAACAGTAACAATGGGTTCCCCTTCTGGGCCATTTCTTAAGGGGATAGCTAGTCCATTAAAGGTAGCCAGGAATTCAGTACTTTCATTGTCATTTTCTAGTAAAGAAGGGGGTAACTCATGGTCTCTCCTTTGCTCCCATTGATGTGTATTGTTAGTGTTTATTGGAGGAAAGGGAGCGCTGGGTGTCTGATGACTGAAACTTTGTTGCTCAGTGTAATGGATTGGATTATTGCCTGGCTTCATGTTTCTGGGTGGTGGGTGATACCGGTTGCAGAGGGGGTGTTGCCTACATTGCCTGCTAAAATGCCCTTCCTGTCCGCACCTATAGCAATGCTGGCATCTGCCTTGCTACCACCCTGCTTTATCTCAATGCCAGCATTTCTTTGAATTGTAAGAAGTTCTACCAGGCGTTTGTCTGGCATTATGTTACACTACAGCAAACATTTTCAGGTCTTCCTGTATTTCTCTTCATCTTTTTCTCTCTTTCTCTTCCTCTTTCAACTTGTCTCTTTGGTCATAGACAAAGTTAGCAATCCTGCGCAACTCTGCTATGTCTAAAGTTGCCCAATTAGAAATGAAGTGATGGAAATGTTGTTTAATATCTAAGGTGGATTGATCCAAGAAGGCTGAGGCTAAAATCCTCTGGTCCTTGAGGCAGCTAAGGTCTAGATGGGCATATGCAACAGCTGCCTCTGTTAGGCACACCCAAAAAGCATCAGGGTTTTCTTTTTCCCTTTGTGTGGTTCTTTGGAATTCAGACCAATTTAGAGGCTTTTCCAATTTCCTCTAAAGCTTCTAATAAGTTATTTTTTGCTCTTGTGTATTCATCCCAATGATTGGTATCATTGTAGTCCCATGCGGGCTGGGGCTGCCTGTCCAGGGATGGTAGGTAGTTTAGCTATTTGTTCAGTTTTCTCAAATAGTTTTAATAGCTCACCTTTCGTTAGAAAGATTCGTAGCAGCTGGGTCATGTCACCCCAAGATGGATTGTGGCTGTCTATGATTGACTTCAGGGTTTGAATTACTGTTTGGGGATCAGCCCTGAAGGCTGGAGTATCTTTTTTCCAGATGACTAGGTCAGAGGCAGAGAAGAGAGTGTGAATATGAATGAATTTTAATTGTCCCCTATTTTGCACAGGTCTGTTTAAAAGGGGAGCCATGAATCGGGCCTCAGTTTGTCCATTCAGGGAATGGGTTTCAGGTTTTTCCTGATCTTTTCCCTCAATCAGGTTTTTTGTCCTAGCCATTTCAGCCCAGCAGTACCAATAGGGTATTTGGCTGGGTTTAATGTGTGTTCTAAGTGCTTTTAGGGTTTTATGACCTAAAGGCCCTGTCACACTGCCCAACGGATGCAAAATGGACACAATGGATGAGAAAAATGTTCCATCTGTTGTTATCCGCTCTCAGAAGGGGGGAGGATGCAGGGCGGATGGAAAGCGGATGCAGAACAGAAGCCCAGCGGATGGAAGCAGATGGGAGTGGATGGCATATCCGTTAGGCTTCCAGGGGACCTCAGCAAAGCGGATGCGGAACGGATACAGCAGATGCAGAGCGGATGCACAGCGGATGCACAGCGGATGCACAGCGGAAGCCTAGTGGATGCCGAGCATTAATTGCGCATGCGGGGAGGATGCATTGCGTCAGCCCCGCGGATATAACGGAAGCAGCTCAGAAGCAGGTCGCCATTCAGAGGAAAGACCTGCTGCCGGATGGATTGACTGCCTTGCCTGCCTTGCCTGCATGTCTGCCTGCAAGCCTTGCTGCCAGCCTTGCTGCCAGCCTCCCTGCCAGCCTCCATGCCAGCCTTGCTGTCTACATGCCTGCCAGCCTTGGTGCCTGCCTGCCTGCCAGCCTTGGTTCATGCCTGCCTGCCAGCCTTGGTTCATGCCTGCCTGCCAGCCTTCCTGCCAGCCTTGGTGCCAGCCTGCCTGCCAGCCTTCCTGCCAGCCTTGGTGCCTGCCTCCCTTGGTTCCTGCCAGCCTTCCTGCCAGCCAGCAACCCCACAACCATGCTGAAGCACAGCAAGCCTCAGCCACCTGCTGCCAGCCCTTGCAAGAGGGACAGGGCTACCATCCCGCCCCCTGGCCCTCACTCTGGTTCTGCTGGGGCTTCTGCAGCATGTGCTCACTCTTCTGGGGCTGGGGCTTCTACTGCTTCTGCTTTTGGAGGAGCTGACGACAAGCACTCCAGCATCGGCCACCTCCACAGCACCTGGACCCTTCACCCCTGAGACTGAGCGACCAAGAGGAGTGCCAGAGACTTATTTTTGTTTTATAGCTCCTTGTTAGTAAAGTCTATTTTTGATTCATACACTTGCTTCGTTTCTTTTTTTTAATAAAGTCTTAGTGGAAACTTTTAGAAATGGTTTAAGCCGTTGCATGCTTGTGGGATGGGTTAAGATAGCAGTGGGATGGACAGGGATACCTTTGGAATGGGTAATAGCTGTGGGATAGATAAACCTCCAGTGCAAGCATAGTGGGACTGTAGGGTCCACCCTCCCAGGTGCCACATCTTTGGCCCTTTATTATTAATAACAATGTAAGCATTGATCCACACATTTGAACATAAACACAACTCTTTATTAAAGGCCCTGTTCATTGTAGGCCCACCCAACATACATGGCCCAATCTCATCAGTGTGATGAGACAGGCTGAAGGAAGCATCCATTAAGCATGTATGATCCTGTCTTGCCACTCCACTGCTCCAGCTAGGGAGTTGCACCAGTGTTTCAGGAGGTTGTGCTGCTTCTTCCCTTCACGTGAGGCTCTGTTGGGGCCTTGCACATCCTCAGTGTCTATCAGGTTTCGCCCTTGCCTCCATTCCCCAGACTCCATGTCCCCATTGCCTTGTTGGAGGTCCACGAGCCTGTTCTGCAAGACTGGGTAGCGGGTGCGCATGAGATTATGCAGGATGCAGCAAGCTTCCATGATCCTCCTCATGGTCTCTGGGCGATGCTGCATGGTGGTGAGAAGTACCTGGAACCTGTTGGCCAGGATGCCAAAGGCGTTCTCCACCACCCCCACCTTGCCCTGGACAGCCTGTAGTTGAAGATCCTCTCTTCATGGGTGAGGTATTTGGAGGTGTAGGGCTTCATGAGGTAGGTTGTGAGGTAGAAGGCGTCATCCCCCCATGATGAAGTAGGGCAAAGAGGATGGAAAGAGGATGTAAAATGGAGAAAAACACTTGCAATCCATTGGTTAACGCAATGCTTCCGTTCTATACTCACTACCTCTGTTTTGCTTCCTCTCTATCCGTCCAGCATCTGTCTATTGACATTTCATCCACTCAGAAGGTTTTGAGCTGCTCAAAACTTTTGAGCAGAAAATGTATCCAATGCATCCATTCTGCATCTTCTAGGCATACGGGGGACATCCGTTCTGCATTCATTACGCATCTGTTATATCCGCTAGGCATCTGGTACGCATCCGCGAAACTCAAATCCGTTCAAGCGGTAAACGGACGCAGGGAGGAAGTGGAACGGATGCACAGCATTAGTAGCACGGACGGAGAAAGGTTGAAAGCGGATGCAGCTACGAATCCGCATCATCCGCTACGCATCTACTCTGCATCCGCTCTGCATCCTCTACGCATCCACTCTGCATCCGCTCTGCATCCTCTACGCATCCTCTACGCATCCGCACTGCATCCGCTCTGCATCCACTTCCATCCGCTTCCATCCGTGAGGCTTCCGTTCCACATCCGCTTTCTATCCGCTCTGCGTCCTCCCCCCGTCCGTTCCTTTCCATGTAATCCGCTCTGCTTATGCAAATTTTTGCCCCTTTTGAGAGTGGATAACAACTGATGGAACATTTTTCTCATCCGCTGTGTCCTTTTTACAAACGTTTTGCATCCGTTGGGCAGTGTGACAGGGCCTTAAGTTTTAGAAATTCAAATCTTGTCAGACTTTGTTTTTTTTTTCCACCAGAAGGCTATCTTAAGCCCATGTCACACTGAACCAATGGATGCAAAGAGGATGTAAAACGGACAAAAAACCTTGCCATCCATTAGTTAACGCGATGTATCCGTTCTGTACTCACTGCCTCCATTTTTCATCCTTTCTATCCGTCCAGCATCCGTTTATGGACATTTCATCCGCTCCAAAAGTTTGGGCTACCTAAAACTTTTGTGCGAAAAATGTATCCAGTTTGTCCGTTCTGCATCCGCTACACATCTGCTACGCATCTGTTACGCATACGTTACACATCTGCTATATCTGCTAGGCGTCCGCTGCGAATCCACGGAACTCGCATCCGCCCGGACGCGGAGAGGAAACGGAACGGACATGGAACAGATGCAGAACGGATGAAGAACGGATGTAGCATGGAAACAAAGTGTTTAAAGCAGAAAAAACGTTCGTAGAGGGGATCTATCTCGGATATTAAGGATGTCTAGAGGATGCCTAGAGGATTCCTAGAGGATGCAAAGGGACACCTACACTGCCTATAAAAAGGGGGAGCAACTCGTCTGCATCACACTTTCAGACCAGCAGCCCACCTGTGCAGACCTCTGCAGCCTTCATCTGACTCTTGCTCTTGCACAGCATCCAGGCATGTCCACTGTGGATCGTACCACAGTTCTTTTGGCAGCCACCATCCTTCTGCAACAATACGAAGCCATCTACAGGTTCTGTGAACTCTACTATTGGGAAGAAAAAGAGGCAGCCAAGAAGCGTCTGGGTCTGAAAATGGATCGGGAGAAGAGCAGAGTATGGACTGTACAACAAGCTGATGGTGGAGCTCAGGAACGAAGACACTCGGGCATTCCAGAACTTCATGAGGATGCCTCCAGCCATGTTTGATGAAGTTGTGCAGCGCCTGATATCCAGGTTGACCAAGGCAAACACCAACTTCCGGCCCAGCCTGGACCCTGGGCTCAAGGTGGCACTCACTCTGTGCCACCTGGCCTCAGGGACCACCTACAAAAGCATGCAGTACAGTTGGAGGGTGCCACACAACACCATCAGCATTGTGGTCAGAGAAGTGGTGCAGGCCATCATCGAAGAATACAAGGAGGAGCTCCTCCAGTGCCCCTCCACTGAAGAACGATGGAAGAAAGTTGCAGAGCAGTGGTATCAGAGGTGGAACTTCCCACACACCGTTGGAGCCATCGATGGCAAGCACGTGACCTGCAAAGCTCCAGCCAAGTTGGGGTCCACTTATTTCAACTACAAGGGCTTCTTCAGCATCATCCTCTTCACCATGGTCGATGCTGACTACAAGTTCATGTACATCGATGCTTCAGGCTACGGCTCATCTTCAGATGCCCAGGTAAACAACGCCAGTCACCTCAAGGAGGGGCTGGAAGGCAACCTCATTGTGGGATTCCCAGATCCAGACCCCCTGCCCAATGATATGCAAGATGTGCCCTACTTCATCGTGGGGGATGACACCTTCTCCCTCAGAACCTACCTCATGAAGCCATACAGTTCCAGACTCCTGACCCATGAAGAGAGGATCTTCAACTAAAGGCTGTCTAGGGCAAGGCGGGTGGTGGAGAACGCCTTTGGCATCCTGGCCAACAGGTTCCAGGTACTTCTCACCACCATGCAGCATCGCCCAGAGACTGTGAGGAGGATCGTGGAAGCTTGCTGCATCCTGCACAATCTCATGCACACTCGCTGTCCAGTTTTGCAGAACAGGCTCGTGGACCGTCAACAAGGCAATGGGGACATAGAGCCTGGTGAATGGAGGCAAGGGCGAAACCTGATCGACACTCAGGATGTGCAAGGCCCCAACAGTGCCTCACATGAAGGGAAGAAGCAGCGCAACCTCCTGAAACACTGGTGCATCTCCCCAGCTGGAGCAGTGGAGTGGCAAGACAGGATGACAGATGATTGATGGATGCTTCCTTCAGCCTGTCTTATCACACGGATGAGATTGGGCCATGTATGTTGGGTGGGCCTACAATAAACAGGGCGTTTGATAAAGAGTTGTGTTTATGTTGACATGTGTGGATGATTGATTACATTATTATTGATAATAAAGGGCCATAGGTGTGGCACCTGGGAGGGTGGACCATACAGTCTCACTATGCTTGCACTGAAGGTTTATCTATCCCACAGCTATGAGCCATCCCAAAGGTATCCCTGCTCATTCCACAGGTATCCCTGCCCACCCCACTGCTCTTAACCCATCCCACAAGCTTGCAAAGGCTTAAACCAATTCTAAAAGTTTCCACCAAGACTTTATTAAAAAAAAGAAATGAAGCAAGTGTTTGAATCAAAGATAAACTTTATTGAACAACAAGCTTTAAAAAAAAATGACCCTAGCCAAATATCCAAATAAAGTCCACAGGTAGCCAGCTAGCCGGTCTCTTGCACACTTCTTGTTCACTCGGATGTGTGCCCAGTCTCAGGGGTGAAGGGTCCAGGTGCTGTGGTGGTGGGTGGTGCTGGAGTGCCTGGCCTCGAGAGGACAACAGGGGACGTCTTGTTTAGAAAGGTCTCGGACAGCTGGCTCAGCCCCGTGATGCTGAGAGGTCCTTTCTCCATGCCATGGGGTGTCAGCCCCAGTACTGATGACAGATGTACTGAGGCCGGGCTTGGCTGTGGGGTGGAGGAAGGATTAGTGTAGTGGGTCTGTCTGCTCTGCAGCTGGGTGAGGACTGGCGTGGTTGGCATCGCTGTCGTGGGTGGCATCATTGGCATGGGTGGCATCGGTGGCATCAGTGAAACAGGTTGCAATGGTGTCGCCCGATGACTCTGTGCCTGGACTGGGAAGGGCTGCTGCCTGTGCTGCTGAACCTCCTGGTAGCCGTAGCCCTGGTAGGTGAGGGGCTATGGGAAGCCTTGGAATGGGAGGGACATCACCTGGGGTGGAGGCGCAGGCCTGGACTGGGTGGGAGCAGGTTCCTCTGGGTCCGGAGGGTTGTGAAGCAGCTTGGTGATCCGGTCCTTCACCTGCTGGTACTGTGGATCCGCCATTTCCTTGAGGCTCTGGTTGACATAGGTGAGGAAGGGCTTGTGGTTGGAGGATGAGGAGTCTGTGTGGACCAGCTGAGAGAGGAGATCTGTGCTGGTGTGGATGGTGTCCCTGATCTCCAGCAGGACATTGTGGCTCTGCCCCTCCAGCTGTCCTGCTCTCTGCCTTTCTGCGGAGGTGGAGCTGGGGGTGGTGGATGCGGCTATGACTGTGGTGGACTCAATGTCTCCTTTCTCCTACCGCACCAGGGAGTCCTCTATGCACTCCACCACACTTACCACACCTGTCCACGGGTTCTCCGCCATGGCACGCTCCACAAAAACCTGCCTGGAGACAGGGACTGACTCTCGGCCGGAAGAGGACTTGGTGGCGGAAGAGGATTGGGAGAGAGGGTAGTGAGAGGGGCTGCTGGTGCTCCTCGGTGGTGGATCTCACCCTCCAGGAAGCTGCACCTGGCCATGACATAGGTCTCTCTGTCTGTCAGCTTCACAGTGGCCTGGCCAGATTTCTTGAGGTGCAGCTTCCCGTACCAGGTGTGCATATTTTTCCACCAGCCGAGGAGCCCCTCCGAAGTGTAACCCATTCTCTCTGCCCTCTCTCTCCAAGCAGCCTGCTTCCGCTTGGTGTCCTTGTACAGCCGGTGTCCCTTCCGCCACAGATAGTCATTCTCTCTCAGCCACTCCAGCACCTCATCCTCATGCGTCTCCGCAATGGAGTATTGCCTCCTCTCCTGTTGTCGCATACGCCTGTTCCTCCCTTTGGCAGGACCAGATGGGCCCTCATCAGAGGGGCTCCCAGGTAGTAGGGGCTGCTCCTCCACACCACCACCACCAGCAGCAGCAGCAGCAGAATCATCATCATCATCATCATCATCATCATCATCATCCTCACCAGCAGGATCATAATCATCATCATCATCAGCAGCAGCAGCAGCAGCAGCAGCAGGAACACCAGGACCAGGATCAGCAGCAGTAGAGTAAGTACCAGCAGGGCCAGCAAGTCCAGGAGCAACAGCAGGACCAGGAGCATGAGCAGGACCAGGAGTACGAGCAGGACGAGCAGGACGAGCAAGACCAGGAGCACGAGCAGGACGAGCAAGTCCAGGAGCACGAGCAGGATGAGCAGGTTGAGCAGGACCAGGAGCAGCTTCAACAGAATAAGCAACAGCAGAAGCCCAAGCACCAGCAGAGTCAGGGGCAGGGGGCGGGAGGTTGGCCCTGTCCCTCTTGCCAGGGATGGCGGCAGGTTGCTGAGGCTTTCGCTTCCTCCCCATGGTTGTGGGGTTGCTGGCTGGCAGGGAGGCTGGTAGGCTCCAAGGCTGGCAGGAAGGCTGGCAGGAAGGCTGGCAGGAAGGCTGGCAGAAAGCCTGGCAGGAAGGCAGGAAGACAGGCAGGCACCAAGGCTGGTTGGAAGGCAGGCTGGCAGAGGAGGCAAAGAACTCAAAGTGTCCAGCAGCAGGTCTTTCCTTGGAATGCTGGCCACGTGCGAGCTGCTTCCCTTTATATCCGGGGGGCTTACGTAATACTTCCCCCCCGCATGCGCAATTAACGTGCGGCATCCGTTCCGCTTCCGCTGTGCATCCATTAGGCTTCCGCTGTGCATCCGCTTTATCCGCTGTGCATCCGCTGTGCATCCGCTTCATCCGTTCGGCGTCTGTTCTGCATCCGCTGTATCCGTTCCGCGTCCACTTCACTGAGGCGCCCCGGAAGCCCTGCGGTTGCGCCATCTGCTCCCATCCGCTTCCATCCGCTAGGCTTCCGTTCTGCATCCGCTTTGCATCCGCCCTGCGTCCTCCCCGCGTCTGTGTTATCCGCTCCGGTTATGCAAATTTTTGCCCCTTTTGAGAGCGGATAACAACGGATGGAACATTATGCTCGGCCGTTGTGTCCATTTTGCATCCATTGGCCAGTGTGACATGGGCTTTTACGAGGTGCGAAAACAAACTCCACAGGGCAGCTTCCTGTATTACCGGTTCTTTTTTTCTCTGATCTCTTTTAGTTTTGATGGCTCTTCTATTTGTAATTCCTGTCTTTTGGCTGGTTTGGTATGTTCTTAATTGTTTGGCTTTTTGTCTATGGGCGCCTCTCAATTTCTTTTATAAATTTCTTTTCCTATGCAAACCTGTTCCATGACTGGCCTAATGTCCCCCCTGGGCCTTTTCCCTTCTGGGTGACACCACTGTCCTCATGAAGCTCCCTTTCTACACTATCCTGGATGAAGCCAAGTCCCAAAGTTCCAGGGAATTTTTAGAAGCCTGGTATTCTGACAAATGAGCCATCAATAGATACATAGACATTAACAATATGTATACACTGTACAAAAGAGACACTTAACTAGCCCAAAAGACCCAAGCACCTCTCTACAAGGAATCAGTATAATTAACTCCAAAGTTAACATCAGACCAACAATGAAATAAATAATTCCCCAGTCAAGAAACTGCTAAAGAAGCCCACAGTAAACAGTCCAACCTAAGAATCTCTAAGACCACCCCCACCAACACAGACAGGGTAAAACACTAAATTATAAACTGAGAGCAAACCTCACTACTCATCAGCACTGATAATGTTACCTAGTTTGAGTAATGAGATGTCTGCAAAAAATAAAAAACTCAGAGAGCACAAAGGACCCCTCATTTCAACCCTGAGCTGCAAGTATTCTTTATTGCTACAAAAATGCATCATACCAGGATATATGTTCATTTGCTCAAAGAAATGTGCACCAAAACAGAGACAAATCTTAGGGCAAATTTGCACCTGACATTCATTTTAAAAAATGAGCAGCCAAGAAAAGCCCAAGTTCAGTTTTGTTCATTTCTATTCCAGGTTTGCCTACAGATCCCTACTTACATTTTTTCAGCTGTTTCTTCCCCTCAAAACCTTTTCTAAATTCATTTAATTATTTACTTGGTTCTCACTCTTTTGGACTCACTCATTTGAAATGCATTACATTGACTGTAAATTGATATTGCATCTTTTCATTTGGTTTAAAATTATTTTATAATTTTATATTTTATTTAGCTGCTTTGCCTACTTTTTTAAAGAAAAAAGTAGGGTTTTGTTTTTTAAATACAGTAAGTTAAACATTCCCTTTTAGTATTCCTTGGGGATATAGGTATCGTTTGAGGAAAAGGATTTGTTTTAAAAAAATTGTATCTGTGCTTGAAAAGACCTGTGTTTGAAACCATGAAGGCTGAATTAAATTTGAATCTCCTCTTTCTTTTACCCAAAGTTCCTTTTAGTTCTTTTTGTAACCTTTGTTTGGACTGGTGTAGTTCACAATTGAAGAAAGCTCAGAGGCAGGGTGACATAACAGGAAAAGATTAAAAGAAACAGCTAATGCTGACTGGTACCGAAAGAATCCATATGCGCACTGGGAACATAAGGCATTTAATTAACAACTAAACCAAATTAAGGAAGCCAAAAGATATTACCCAACTCTTCAACTTCATTAGCAGTTAAAAGATTTTTTTAAAGCAATAAAGAAAAGGAAACTCAACTACCAGCAGGTTAGAAGTTAATTAGGAGTGGTGCTAGGGGATCTCTGCCTGTCTCAGAAGCTTATGCAATACTTTAAGCTCTTTATTGCTACACTAAAAAGTTCCTTGTGCCCTGCATATTGCTGAAAAAGGAAAATAAATCTCATAATGCCATGATGGGGCATCATGAATCCTGGAAATTTAAATTCACATGGCAAGAGAGAGCTGCTCATAGAATATATTCATTTTCTTTCAGAAAACATAGTGAAAGAAGTAATAACAAAAAAAACCCCCTTCCTTCTTCTTTCTATAAAATATTAGCCATAAGGAAAGCATGAGAAAAGCCTAAAAAGCCCAAAAAGCCAAGCCACCAATTATCTTTTTGACCTGTTGCTGTCTGGACAGCGTTTTAGGTCAATAAAATCCCACAACACTAGACTAACAAAGTTTCTTTTCCTGGACCGTCCAAATTGCAAATAAACACGAACTCACTATCTTATTAAGATGTGAAAAGATGTGAAATCTCAATACCCCATTCAGATGTATAATAACATATTACAGTACAATCCATCTCTTGTGTATTATACTTAGCTAAGTGTTACAATCAGTGTTGGATATATATTTTGTGTATATTCATAGATATTGTACTCTCAAATTGCAGATGGAGATGTAGATACTTTATTTTTCTTATCTTCATTTTTAAGTGCTTTGATTCTATTGTATTGCGAATAGTTGTTGGGGTGCATCCACAGTTTCGTTGTACTTGTACAATGACAATAAAGTTTTTCTAATTCTAATAGAAACTGCCTCATTCCACATTCTGGCCAGATGCTTGCAAAAGAAACATTGTAGGAAGGTGATAACCACAAGTGGATGCCAGCACTTTAAAACCCCTGCAGCAAAACTTTTTAGAGCCAACAAAAGCAGAGTGATAGGATTTTAAACCAGCAACATAAAAATCCAACACAGGACATAGCCTTCAACCATAATATGAATTACCACGCTCTTTTAGAATAGCAAAAAACACAAAATCTCCCACATTGCACAACCCCAAGAATGGTTTAAACCTCAAAGTCACAGAACCCTTTAAGAATCTATTCACTCACCCAGTCAGTTGTTCAGCTGCTCCAGAACCAAACTGCTGAATATCACTTCACTTCTGCAAATAAAAACCTCCTTCTGAACAGCTGGATTTGACTGTTCAATTTTAAATGGTGGCGGCCTTCCATTTTTTTTCCTCTTCTCTGTGCTAATTCCTGATGGGAAAACAAGCCCAGCTTTTTTTCATTCCAATAATTTTTGCAACCACAAAGGGACTCCCTACTAACACAGCCACCAGACTGGGACCAGAGAGTCACCACCCTGCCAACAAAAGATTATTTTCATCAGTGAAAATAATCTCAGCAGATCTTGACTGGGTGACACAGGGTAGTAAAGGAAGCTTTTGAGGCTTGTGCACTCAACCACTGCTCAAAATGAGCTAAGTACCACAAAAATTTCTAATTGACCAGAGGCCAAAGAGACTTTGTGTGTGTGTGTGAATATGTGAATACATTTGAGAAAAATCCTTCCCTCTGCTGCAGCTGGATCCTGCTCCCTCCACACCTGTAAGGACCAGACTCTCCCCCCCTTCAAAATTAAGTATGAACTCTTGAAAAACTTGTATTTCGAAAGGAATTTTTTATTGAAGAGGGAAAAAACAAGTCAACATTCAAAGCAGGGTCTGATGTCCCTCAGGGCATGCAATTCAGATAAAGGGAATTATAATCCCTCCCTGTAGTCTGATGTGGATTCCACCAATCCACAGGTGCAAACATGTTATTTTCCCCTCATCTCTGAGAAAGCAACTAAGGAGAGGTTCCCAGTAGTTTTCTTCTGATGTTGGAATCTATATGGCCCCTTCTCCTTTTATCATCTCTCCAAGAGGTGAGAATTTTCCAGGCATCTGGGATGCCAGGCAATGGTTATAAATGGGTGTAAAAGGTTATGCAGATTCAATGCAAGAATTAGGATAATTAGGATTAACAGAATTAACCTAATTCTGTTTAGGTTACATTAAACAGAAAACAATTAACTGTGTCCAACCCACCCCCTTTCTTCCATCAAAGAATGGAAGATACATGGATCTGACAGCGCCTTTCCTACCTGCAAATAGATTCACTTCTAGTCTCATTAAAGCCTTCACACTTGCTCTACTGGTATTGTTGGGCAGAACTGTCAGATTCAGAGAATTCCAAGGAAAATGAAAATGAGGAATCTCAGCCAAAACAGCCAGACCTAAACAATCTTCCTTCAAAGAAAAAATCAGAGGTGAAACTGATAGCCTCTATTTTGCAGAAACTTGTCTCTGGATGCAGTAAGGGGCAATTTGAATATGTCCTCATCCATACCCCTTTCTCCCCCACTGACTTAGTGATATGGAAGGAGGACGCTCCCTCCTTCTAATCTGACCCCCAAACAGTATAAAAACCCTCAAATGTATCATTGAGAGCCACAATCAATCATGGGGAGATATGACACGATTGCTTCATATCTTCCTCACGAAGGATTACATTATGTAATTATTTGAAAAAGCAGAAGATATTGCAATGAAACCAGTCATTGCAACACCAGGACAAGTAACCTCAGCTAGAGTTACCTGTCCCCTGAACCATCCTTACTGGGATTATAACACAGTCACCTCTTGAAATGAGTATGGTAGGGTGATAGAGAATCTGCTACAGGCATTGGGTAAGGTAGGGTGAAAACCACTGAATTGGCCTGAATTCCAGTGCACAGTGCAAAGGGAAGGTGAGGTAACAGATCTTTTCTGGGTCCACCTCCTAGAAGTGGGGGTTGCCCTGACTCACTTAGATGCAAATAATACCAAAGACCAGTGAACATTGGCCTCAACATTCATTGACCAGTCCTAACCCTAATCATTTTGATTCCTTCTGACTCAGCCAGGAACCAACCTTTATTGGCCTTGCAATTCTCTTAAAGAATGACTGGGCAGGAGCGCCTCTCCTCTTCCTAATGATAGGGGGAAAAAACATATGAGTGCCTGGTACTGAACCACCATTTAGAAAATCAGTAATGCCAGGAGCTAGGGACAATATCATTGGAGTAGGCAGGAAAATAATTCCTGTTGAATTCACCAATGATATGTGGATTGAGTTTGGACCCCTCCTTTTAGACCACTTTTTTACAGTCTGCCCCCAATCTCCCATGTCTTTATTGGGACAAGATTTGTCATGCAAACTAGGAACCACCATTAAATGCTTCTCTGAGGGTTAACACTAGATATCTCTGAGAAACAAACTTTAGCTAAGATGGTCTTAAACTCTCAGAGACCCCTACATCCAGATCTACAGGATCTACCCCCTTCACTATGGGGCTAGGACTCAACTGAAGTAGGATTTCTAAAAGGAGCCATGCCACCAAAAATGCAGGTTAAACAAGGTCCCCCACCATGCATTCTCCAATACCAAATTTTGGCTGAGGCAATTATACCTATTCGGATTTTGATCAAGGCATACTTAGAGCAGGGAGTTCCGCAAAAATAGCAATAGCACTTAAGATGTATATACCACTTCACAGTGCTTTTTGGCTCTCTCTAAGTGGTATACAGAGCCAGCATATTGCCCCCAAGAATCTGGGTCCTCAGATTACTGACTTCAGAAGGATGGAAGGCTGAGTCAGCCTTGAGCCAATGAGAATTGAACTGCCCAACTGCAGACAGCAGACAGCAGACAGCAGACAGAAGTAGTAGTCTGCAGTACTGCATTCTTACAAACTGTGCCACCATAGCTCATAAAATGCACCTCCCCTTGCAATATTCCAATTTTCCCAGTTTAAAAATCAAAGACTGACTCTGAGGCAAACCTATCTTTTGTTTTGTGTATGACCTCATGAATGCTCATGAATTCATGTTCTAATAACAAGGCAGTTGAGTTGTTTGATCATGAACAACTGAATCATGATGATAAGGATAAATGTTTCTAGGTGGAGTAGCTGACAAATTAATCCATTCATGAATGTTGACCACTTGCGGGGACGCATTAAAATAAAGACATCCCGTGGGTAAGGGTGTAGTGGGAAGAGTAGCTAAAGCCCATGTCACACTGCACCAACGGATGGAAAGAGGATATAAAACGGAGAGAAACACTTGCGATGCATCCGTTCTGTACTCACTGCGTCCATTTTTCTTCCTCTCTATCCATCCAGCATCCGTCGACTGAGGTTCCATCCACTCAAAATGTTCTGAGCTGCTCAAAACTTTCTGAGCGGAAAATGTATCCAACGCGTCCGTTCTGCATCCGCAACGCATACGGGGAACATCCGTTCTGCATCTGTTGTCATCCGTTACGCATCCACTACATCTGCTAGGAATCCGCTGCGCATCCGTACAACTCAAATCAGCTCCAGCAGAAAGCGGACACAGGGAGGAAGCAGAATTGATGCGGAACAGATGCGCAGCATTAGTAGCATGGATGGAGAAAGGATGAAGGGGGATGCAGCTCGCAAAGAAAGCATTTAAAATGGAAAAAACGTTCGCAGAGGGGACCTATCTCGGATATTAAGGCTATCTAGAGGATGCCTAGAGGATGCAAAAGGACACATAGGGGAAAACCTATATTTCTGATAAAAAGGGGGAGCAACTCACCTGGATCTCACTTACAGACCAGCAGCCCTGCTGTGCAGACCTCTGCAGCTTTCATCTGCCTCTTGCTCTTCCACAGCATCCAGTCATGTCCACCTTGGATCGTAACACAGTCCTTTTGGTAGCCACCATCCTTCTGCAACAGTGCAAAGCCATCTACAGGCTCTTTCAACTGTACTACGGGAAGAAAAGGAGGTGGCCAAGAAGCGTCTGGGTCTGAAGATGGATCAGGAGAAGAGCAGAGCACGGACTGTACAACAAGCTGATGGTGGAGCTGAGAAACGAAGACCCTCTTGCATTCTAGAACTTCATGAGGATGCCTCCAGCCATTTTGATGAAGTTGTGGAGCGGCTGACAACCAGGTTGACCAAGCAGAGCACCAACTTCCGGCCCAGCCTGGACCCTGGGCTCAAGCTGGCACTGACTCTGCGCCACCTGGCCTCAGGGACCACCTACAGGAGCATGCAGTACGTCTGGAGGGTGCCACACAACACCATCAGCATTGTGGTCAGAGAAGTGGTGCAGGCCATCATCAAAGAATACCTGGAGGAGCTCCTCCAGTGCCCCTCCACTGAAGAAGGCTGGAAGAAAGTTCCAGAGCAATGGTATCAGAAGTGGAACTTCCCCCACACCGTTGGAGCCATAGATGGGAAGCAAAGAGCCTGCAAAGCTTTAGCCAAGTTGGGGTCCACTTATTTCAACTACAAGGGCTTCTTCAGCATCATCCTCTTTGCCATGGTCAGTGCTGACTACAAGTTCACGTACATCGATGCTTCAGGCAACAAGTCAGCTTCAGATGCCCAGGTATACAATGCCAGTTACCTCAAGGAAAGGCTGGAACGCAACCTCATCATGGGCTTCCCAGATCCAGACCCCCTGCCCAACTACACGCAAGATGTGGCCTACTTCATTGTGGGGGATGACGCCTTCTCCCTCAGAACCTAACTCATGACGCCCTACATTTCCAGACTCCTCACCCGTGAAGAGAGGATCTTCAACTACAGGCTGTCCAGGGCAAGGCAGGTGGTGGAGAACGCCTTTGGCATCCTGGCCAACAGGTTCCAGGTACTTCTCACCACCATGCAGCATTGCCCAGAGACCGTGAGGAGGATCGTGGAAGCTTGCTGCATCCTGCACAATCTCATGCGCACCCGCTACCCAGTCTTGCAGAACAGGCTCATGGATCTCCAACAAGGCAATGAGGACATGGAGCCTACGTAATGGAGGCAAGGGCGAAACCTGATAGACACTGATGATGTGCAAGGCCCCAACAGAGCCTCACATGAAGGGAAGAAGCAGCGCAACCTTCTGAAACACTGGTGCAACTCCCCAGCTGGAGCAGTGGAATGGCAAGACAGGGTGATAGATGATTAATGGATGCTTCCTTCAGCCTGTCTCATCACACGGATGAGATTGGGCCATGTATGTTGGGTGGGCCTACAATGAACAGGGCATTAAATAAAGATAAATAAAGGTATCCCTGTCCATTCCACAGCTATCTTAACCCATCCCAAAGGTATCCCTGCCCATCCCACTGCTTTCCTTACCCATCCCACAAGCATGCAAAGGCTTAAACCTTTTCTAAAAGTTTCCACCAAGACTTTATTTACCAAAATAAATGAAGCAAGTGTATGAAGCAAAGATAATCTTTATTAATAACAAGCTGTAAAAGAAAAATGACCCAAGTCAAGTGTCCAAATAAATTCCACAGGTAGCCACCCAGTCTCTGGCACTCTTCTCTGTCACTCAGAGGTGTGCCCAGTCTCAGGGATGAAGGGTCCACGTGCTGTGGAGGTGGGTGCTGCTGGAGTGCTGGTCTGAAATACCTCTGGGGTGCCTGGCCCCGAGAGGACAACAGGTGACGGTGTGTTGAGGAAGTTCTCAGACAGCTGGCTCAGCCCCGTGATGTTGAGAGCTCCTTCCTCCATGCCATGGGGTGTCAGCCCCAGTACCGACGACAGATGTACTGAGGCCGAGCTTGGCTGTGGGGTGGAGAAAGGAGCAGTGTAGTGGGGCTGTCTGGTCTGCAGCTGGGTGAGGACTGGCGTGGGTGGCATCGGTGGCGTGGGTGGCATCGGTGGCATCGGTGGTAGCAGTGGTGTGGGTGGCATCGGTGGCATCAGTGGAACCGGTGGTAACGGTGTCGTCCGATGAACCTGTGCCTGGACTGGGAAGGGCTGTTGCCTGTGCTGCTGGACCTCCTGGTAACCGTAGCCCTGGGAGGTGAAGGCCTGTGGAAAGCCTTGGAATGGGAGGGACATCATCTGGGGTGGAGGAGCAGACCTTGACTGGGTGGGAGCAGGTTCATCTGGATCTGGAGGGTTGTGAAGCAGATCGGTGATCCTGTCCTTCACCACCTGGTACTGTGATTCCGCCATGTCCATGAGGGTCTGGTTCACATAGGTGAGGAAGGGCTTCTGGTTGGAGGATGAGGAGTCAGTGTGTACCAGCTGAGAGAGGATATCTATGCTGTTCCTGATGGTGTCTCTTATCTCCAGCAGGACAGTGTGGCTCTGTCCCTCCTGTCTGGCTCTCTGCCTTTCTGTGGAGGTGGACCTGGGGGTGGATGCGGTTGGATTGTGGTGGAAGTGCCGTCTCCTTCCTCCCACTGCGCCAGGGAGTCCTGCACGCGCTCCGCCACAGTTAGAACAGCTGTTGGCAGGTTCTCCATCGTGGCACGCTCCACAGACACCTGCCTGGAGACAGGGACTGACTCTCGGCCAGAAGAGGACTGGCTCTCAGCAGGCTTCCTGAGAGAGAGGGTTGTGAGAGGGGCTGCTCCTCGGTGGCAGATCTCACCCTCCAGGAAGCTGCACTTGGCCATGATGTAGGTCTCTCTGTCCGTCAGCTTGACCGCGGCCTGGCCAGATTTCTTGAAGTGCAGCTTCCCGTACCAGGTGTGCATGTGCTTCCACCAGCTAAGGAGCACCTCCGAAGTGTAGCCCAGGCTCTCCGCCTTCTCTCTCCAAGCAGTCTGCTTCCTTTTGGTGTCCCTGTAGAGCCTGTGTCCCTTCCGCCATAGATAGTCATTCTCTCTCAGCCACTCCAGCACCTCATCTTCGTGTTCCTCCTCGATGTTGTATTGCCTCCTCTCCCGTTCTCATGTTTGCCTCTTCCTCCCTTTGGCAGGACCACATGGGCCCTCATCAGAGGGGCTTCCAGGTTGTAGAGGCTGCTCCTCCACACCAGCAGCAGCAGCAGCAGCAGGACTAGCAGTAGCAACAGCAGCAGCAACAGCAGGACCAGGATCAGCAGCAGCAGAGTAAGCACCAGCAGGACCAAGATCATCAGCAGCAGAATAAGCACCAGCAGCGCTAGGAGCACCAGCAGTTCCAGGAGCATGAGCAGGACCAGGAGCACAAGCAGGACCAGGAGCACCAGCAGGACCAGGAGCACCAGCAGGACCAGGAGCACCAGCAGGACCAGCAGGACCAGGAGCAGTTCAGCAGAGTAAGTACCAACAGAAGCACCACCGTCAGAAGCAGCATCAGCAGAGTAAGCACCAGCAGAAACACCACCACCAGAAGCAGCATTAGCAGAGTAAGCACCAGCAGAAGCACCACCGCCAGAAGCAGCATCAGCAGAGTTAGCACCAGCAGAAGCACCACCGCCATAAGCAGTATCAACAGCTCCTCCAGAAGCAGAAGCAGCAGAAGCCCCAGCAGAAGCAGAGTGAGGGCCAGGGGGTGGGAGGGTGGCCCTGTCCCTCTTGCCAGGGCTGGCAGCAGATGGCTGAGGCTTTCTCTTCTTCCCCATGGTTGTGGGGTTGCTGGCTGGCTGGCAGGCAGGCTGGCAGGCAGGCTGGCAGGCAGGCAGGCTGGCAAGCAGGCTGGCAGGCAGTCAATGTGTCTGGAAGCAAGTCTTTCCTCTGAATGTTGACCTGCTTGGGAGCTGCTTCTCTTTATATCCATGGCACTGACACAATGCATCCTCCCCGCATGTGCATTGAATGTTAAGTATCCGCTAGGCCTCCGCTAGGCTTCCACTAGGCATCCGCTTCATCCGTTAGGCTTCCGCTGTGCATCCCCTTCATCCGCTCAGCGTCCGCTCTGCATCCGCTTCATCCATTCCGCGTCCACTTTGCTGCACTCCCCCGGAAGCCTTGTGCAAGTGCCATCCGCTCTCATCCGCTTCCATCCACTAGGCTTCTGTGGAGCATCCGCTTTCCATCCGCCCTGCGTCCACCCCCCATCCATTCCTTTCCGTGTTGTCCGCTCTGGTTATCCAAATTTTTGCCCCTTTTGAGAGCGGATGACAATAGATGGAACATTTTTCTCATCTTCTGTGTCCTTTTTACAAACATTTTGCATCCGTCGGCCAGTGTGACAGGGCCTTTAGCAAAGTCCTATTGTTAAGGATGTTATCCTGTCCACATATCTATGCTTAAACTTATTCAATATTTCTTGAAGGTATGTTCTTTGAAGATCAATTAATACAACTAGATCTCCTGGTGACTGTGCTCCCTTCAAAGACTGAAATAAGGGCAACATATCATCAGTTGTAATGTAGAAGAATGGGTGTGCCCAATTAATAATGCCAAGTAATTTTTGCCATTGTACTAATGTATTTGATTTCTGTACTTGTAATTCAGGAAGAATTGGAATGGAGGAATTGTGCAACATTCTATGTCCTAAGAGGTATGAGGTTCTACCTTTTGAATTTTGTCTGAGGCTATATACAATCCCTGTTGTGCCACAATATCCGTTAACTCTTTTAACATTCTTTTATTAAGGAAGAGTGTTAACAAGGGACGAGAGGAGTTCAGCTGATAAAGTCAGCCTACTGATAAAGAAGTTGATCCAAATCCTGCATCTCCACAATTACCTATACTAGGAGATGGAATTTCATATAGAAGAAGAAGCAATTGAGCAACAGAAGAATGACAAGGAAGAACTTGAGTAAGATTCACCCAAATCTGAATCATGAAGATACCAGTGTAATCGGAATCTATTTCCCCAGGCACAACAAAACAACCCTTTTTGTGTGCAGAAGAATGAGGCAAAATTAAACCAACTAATCCTGAAGGAAGAGGACCTTTAAATTGAGATGGAACTATTTTAACTTCCATGGGAAATTTAAACTCAATTTCCTCTTGAGTGATTAAATCGATCCCAGCGCTACCAGCTGTGGCTGGGGAGGAATGAGAGAGACTGCTGGAGGAGTCAGAGTGATGGGAAAGGCATGCTTTGGATTCTGGATGGGTGCCACACCCATTGTCTGTAACTGCCTTTTTTAACTCTCTTAAGATCTGATAAGGCAGACCCTCCCATTCTGCTACTTGCAGTCCAAGCTGTGGCCCCTGATCAGGATGATACTGTAGGGGACAAACAGACAGTAATTCTGCAAGCTCTGTTCCTGAGACAGAGGCATCCCTTTTACAAGTCTCTACCATTTTCTGAAAAGAAGACTGAACAACAGAGTCGGGAGGCTTTTGCCCTGCATCTGCAGGAGCTGAGGGAATTGAAGACATATATTCAGGTGAAGAAGGGAAACAAATGACAGCATTAGTATAACGTGAAAGTGGAGATGTTAAAAGAGAAAGTTCATTGTGACCAAATTTTTCTATTGCATGCCTACATAAATGCCGCATCTGCAAAACTTCTATTTTTGCTCGAGGTTCAGTATGCAATGTTTTCCCAATACATTCCCAATCAGTTAATTTTAAAGACCCCTTTTCTGGGTACCATAGACACTGAGCTGCAATCTCCTGGACCAGCCTTAAGAGATTTCTCTGTGGTACCTCTGTATTCTTCTTCTTCAACAAATAGCTTAATTCATCTACATGCTTCCTTTGTTCCTCAGAAAGTGAAGACCCCATACTTACAGAAACCAAAAGGTTGAAGAAACCATAAAGGGTTGAAGGTGCACAAAATCCTTGCCCGACAAAGTAAGAGGGTCCCTGTTTGGGCGCTACTTGTTGTAATGACAAGGCAGTCAAGTTGTTTGATCATGAACAACTGAATCATGATGATCTTTATTGGAGAAAAGTCTTGCATTTATACACATTTTTTATTATCCTCCATTATTGGTTAACTTTGGTTACTGCTTAACTTTTGTTATTGTTCAGCACAATAATCCATACAATTAATTATATCTCGTTAAAGTCTAACATACGTTTACTTCCCCTTTCTAATTCTCCTTTAGATTAGTGACTTTGTTTTCCTGAGTTGTATTTGCTTGGAAAAATTATTTATCTGAGGTTTGCCATCCAAGATTGGAACATTCCTGCAATTACAACTCTACAAATTCATGATGCTGATTAATTAATATGTAATACCCAGGGCCCCAGTGGTGCCAAACCCCAACACCATAATTACAGGAATACCAGATACAGAACCATATTTACAGTAATTGATCTCTGTGTAGCTTTCTTCAGCATCCCGGTGGATCCAGCCTCGCAATATCTGTTTGCTTCTTTTTTTGGTAAAAAAATTATCCAAGCCATTGAAACAATATACCATGAACAAACAGCAAGGCTGTTCATTGTCACCTCTGCTGTTTGTATATACATTGGAAGTGTTGAACAGGAATATCAGAGAAGAAAAAGAAATAAAAGGAATGAAAATTTAAAAGGAGGAGTATAAATTGTAAGCTTTTGCAGATGATCTGGTATTTATATTAGAAGACCCATTAGAAACAGCACCCAAATAAATAGAAAAAAATAGAAGAATATGCAAAAGTAGCAGGTTTGAGAATAAATAAAGACAAAACAAAGATATTAACAAAGAATATGTTAGCAAGATGAAAGAAAGAGTTGGAAGAAATTTTTAAAATACAGGTCACAAACAAGGTTAAATATTTAGGAATACATATTACAACAAGATGTAGTACACTGAAGGAAGATAATTATGTTAATGTCAGTCTTCAAGATATTCTGCTATTGCTTTGCATCTTTTTGACTGCCATAAGTAACAGGGGGGGGAGGGGAGGTAGGAATAAGTTGGGAAGTGAGCTGGAGGTGTTACATTCGTCTGTTGTATAAATGGGAGGGGGGAGCATAAAATAGAGTTAGGTTTCTACTTCTCGCTTAGCTTTCTTCTTTCTGTGCAACTGCAACCCGTTATCAAAATATGCCAAGGTCAACGGACAGAGGCCTCATCATCACCTGAAGATGCCACATGATCATATCCACAACTTCTAATTGGAAGTGTCATTTGAACTATTGGGGGTGGGAACATTTCCATCACTTTCTATATGTGAATTGCACGCCTAAATTCTCAGATTCAGAATTCTTTGGTTGCTACCACTTCACTTTCAGGAAAAGATGTCTTTTCTCTAAACTGAATAGTCCAAGTATTTCTTTTCTGGATTTTGAATGGAGCTCCGCCTGACATTATTCTGAATCTGCCCCACCTGCCCACCCGGAGAGAATACCCAATTTTCTTCTGAGGGGGCCTGGACATCATGTCATCTTCAAATCGTGACCAGGAGGATCTGGGAGCCATTGGAGGCCAAGATTCTTTGCTGGTGCAGGAAGCCCAATCGCTAGCAGAGCTCAGTCTGGAAGAGGATCCAGCTGTGAAGCCCAGATGGTCGGTGGGAGTTGGTTGGAAAGATCCGGAGAAGGACCCCCCCCCGGGGTCACAACTACCCGCCGGCGTGGAAAAGAGGAGCCTTGGCAAGAGAAGGAAAAGAGGGAACTCTTGCTGGATCAAGCCAGGAAACTCCTGAATGAAGCCTTTGAACAACCTCAAACTCCACAAAGGTATGAAAGGGGAGGGGAAGTAGCACCAGCCAGAAGAAGCAGAGCAGCTCCCTCTCCCATAAATCAACCCGATCCAGCAGCAGCCCCGGGGCCTTCAGCGGGAAGTGTGATTCCTAGAAGGCGTAGAGCTCCTAGGCTGCCTCCATTAGAAGTAAAATACGGAGGGGATCCCAAAACCTTGGGATTTTTCTTAGCTCAAGTTTGGAGCCATATGGAGGAGTATGGGGAGGATTTTCCCTCAGAAGCAGCCAAAGTGAGGTGTGTTACCAGGGCTCTGGAGGGAATAGCGGCAGAGTGGATGGTGACTTTGCAAAATGATAATGCTCCTCAGTTGCTGAATTATAACCTATTTATGGCTGCACTGCGGGCTAGGTTTGAGGACCCACTGGTGGAGTGCAAGGCCCGAATTAGGATGAAAATCATAAAACAGGGGCGGAGGTCTGTGGCTGATTACACTCAAGAATTTAGACAGTTAGCACGCCATTTCCGAGGCTGGCCCCAAGAAGCCCTGATAGACCTGTTTAAAGATGGTTTAAATGAAGATGTATACCAGAGATGCACTGCTAGAAGAGACCCCAATGACTTGCAGATGTGGTACCTGCTGGCAGAAGAAGTGGAGATTGATTTAATCCGAAGTAAATGGCGGGGAGGTTATGGGTGGAGCAAGTTTTCCCCCTCTCGCCCTCAAGAGGCTCCTAAACCTCAGAAGGGAGGAGTGGTGGCAGGACCCAACCCCTCGGCCTGCTTTCGATACGGGAAAGAAGGTCACCAGGCTGTGAACTGCAGAGTCAAGTTGGAGCCAAAGGGGGCACCAAAGGAAGGAAAGAAACCTGAAAAGTACCCAGTGAAGCCTCGCGAAACAGCACTAAAGTCAAAAGAGACAGCAGAGGTCGCCCCTCCCACAGGAGAGGAATCAGAAGCCCCAGTGACCCCTGAGGAGGAGGATTCTGACTCAGAAGATGACTTCCTGGTAAGTCCAAGTGTGGGCCCTATGACCATTCCGGTGAAGTTGAGGGTACCCAATTCAGGGGTCGAAGGGGAAATGCTAGCCCTGTTAGATTCTGGGTGCACCAGGTGCATAATAAACACGAAAGTAGTGAAGAAAATGGGCCTAAAGTTAAAACCTTTGAGGATGCCCATATCCTTTTGCCAACTAGATGGATCAGTGGCTGGAGGTTGTCCTGCATGTTTTGTCACGGAACCTATAGAAATGATCATGGGAGAGCATGATGAGACCCTGCATTTTATTGTGGTCCCTGGGATGGAGCAACCATTAATACTGGGATTGCCCTGGCTCCGGAAATGGAATCCCCAGGTTAACTGGAGAAAGGGGTTGTTGCACATACGCACAAAGCAGTGACCAGGAGGAGGGACCAGATCTCAGCCGAAGCCTGGGGGCCTAATTGAAATAGCTTCCACAGGTACTGAGCCCGTAAAAGATGAGGAGAAAATTCCCAAAGAGTATTGGGATTTAAAAGAAATGTTCAGTGAGAAGGCCTCGGATGAGCTTCCACCTACCGACCAACAGACTGTGCTATTGAGATTTTGCCTGGGGTGAAGCTCCCGAAACCAAAGTTGTACTCAATGACCCCATGGGAATTGGAAGAGCTAAGATTGTTTGTTGATAAAAATTTGGAACGTGGTTTCATTCAACCTGCTAGACCCCGGGTAGCGGCTCCAGTGTTGTTCCGTGAAAAGAAAGATGGTTCCAAACGCTTGGTGGTGGATTACAGAAATTTGAACGCTATTTCTGTGGAAAACGTGTACCCCCTTCCTTTGATGAAGGACATGTTGGCCCATTTAGCGAAGGGAAAGATCTTCACGAAGTTGGATTTGAGAGAAGCATACTACCGGATTCGAATTAAGGAAGGGGATGAGTGGAAGACCGCTTTTAACTGCCCGATGGGTTGCTTCCAATTCAACGTTCTTCCTTTTGGTTTACAAGGGGCCCCAGCTGTATTCATGCAAATGATCAATCAAGTGTTACATGAACATTTATACAGGGGGGTTCTGGTTTATCTTGATAATATCCTTATCTACACGGAGACCCTGGATGAACATGGGAAGTTAGTGCGGTCAATTTTACAGAAACTGTGTGCCACTAAGTTGAATGCTAAATTGTCAAAGTGTGAATTCCACCAAGACAAAATTGACTATTTGGGATATCGCATTTCATCCGAAGGCATAGAGATGGATCCAGAGAAGGTGTGTGCCGTTCTGGAGTGGGCTCCACCACGCACCAGAAAACAACTTCAAAGCTTTTGGGGATTTGCAAATTTTTATCGGCAATTCATCCCGACGTTTGCTAAGATAGCAATGCCCATCACAAATCTCTTGAAAACAAAAGGGGAGGTGAAGCCAAGGCCAGGAAAGCCGCTGGAGTGGTCCATGGAGTGCCAAGCCGCTTTTGAAAAGCTAAAACAATTGTTTGCTGCAGAACCAGTGCTGAAACACCCGGATATGGACACTCCTTTCGTGATTCAAGCCGATGCAAGTGATGTAGCTATTGGAGTGGTATTACTTCAAATCAACGAGAAAGGGACCTTACAGCCTTGTGCGTATATCTCCCGTAAGCTGTCTGAAACAGAGAGAAGATGGGCCGTCTGGGAGAAAGAAGCTTTTGCAGTTCGTTGGGCCTTGCTGACCTGGAGACATTTCCTGGAAGGAGCAAAACACCCGTTTGAGGTATGGACTGATCATAAGAATCTGGAAGCCTTAAAAACGCCCCAGAAGCTGTCCCCTAAACAAGTTCGCTGGGCCCAGTACTTCAAGCGATTCAATTTCTCATTGAAGTACATTCCAGGCGGAAAGAACTTCATGGCGGATGCTCTCTCTAGACTAACTCAATATAATAGTATGCGCCAGGAGGTGATAAGCCCAATTGTCTCAGCCAAACACCTAGCTGCCCCAGTGGTCACCAGAGCCCAAAGGAAGAACCAAGAAGTGGTTTTATCGAATGACCTAACCAAACAATTAAAAGAAGCTTTAAAACTGGACAAATGGTTCCTGGCTCATTCAAGTGACTATACAATTAGAGATGGTTTGGCTTGGGTGGGGGCCAAGTTGTATTTGCCACAGGTACTGAGGAGCCGAATACTACAACAGGCTCATGATTCTAAAGCAGCTGGCCATTTCAGATTTGTGAAGACCTTACATCTGGTTAAGTGGCAATTCTTGTGGCCTACTTTAAAGAAGGACATTGAAGCTTATGTAGCTAGCTGTCCAGTTTGTGCTTCGGCAAAGAGACCTCCTGGTAAGCCAGTAGGATTGTTACAAAATGTAGCTGGACCAATGGCTCCCTGGAAGGAAATCTCTATGGACTTTATAGTAGAATTACCCGAAAGTGGTGGAAACACGGTCAGCTGGGTAGTGACTGATTTGTTTTCCAAACAAGTACATTGCATACCTTGTTCCAAGATTCCCTCTGCTAAGACGCTCGCTAAACTCTTTATATCACATATGTATAGGTTACATGGCATCCCGGAATGCATAATCTCTGACAGAGGGGTCCAATTTACCTCAAATTTTGGGAAAGAGTTCCTGAAGTTAATAGGCTCCTCCCAGGGGCTAAGCTCAAACAGCAGATTGCGACAGATTTGATAAAATAGGAAAAACTGTAACTATCATTGATTAGGAGAATATCCACAATTAAGATGAATATGTTGCCTAGAGTTTTATATTTATTCCAGACAATTCCTATTCGATGAGGGAAAGAGTTTTTTGAAGATTTAAATAGAATTGTGTTGAAATATATTTGGCAGGGTAAAAAAGCAAGAATAAAATTAAAACTGTTACAAGATGCAAGAATAAGAGGAAGGTTTGCCTTGCCTAGTTGGGAGCTATATTACCAGGCGACATGTTTGATGTGGGTAAAGGAATGGATAACACTAAGGAACAGTAGATTATTGATTTCAGAAGGCCATGACTTGCTGTTGGGATGGCATGGCTTTCTCTGGTATAAGGGAACTAAAACATGGGTATTGTACAAGACATTATATTCAAGAGGCATTGTTTTTGAACTGGGAGAAGATAAAAAGACAATATTACTTAAAAATTCCAACATGGATATCAACTATTGAAGCTTTTTCTTATCCAATAATATATAAAAAGGAACAAACAGTTAGATATGGTGAGATATTGAATGAAAAGGGTGAACTTAAATCTATGCAAGCATTGGAAGAACAAGGTGTAAAAATGAATTGGTTTTCATTTTTGCAAATACAATCTAGGTTTGATAAAGATGCCAGAGCAGAAGGTATTTATGATAAGGCGACTGGTTTAGATAAAATTTTGATAGGTACTGATGAAAAGATAATTAAAAAACTTTATGGGCATCTATTAGAGTTTAAACTGGAGGAGGACAAGTTAAAGAAATGATGATTGGCTGGGGAAAATTTTTTGGCTAAAATTGTGGCCTCAAAATTATAAAATGACAATGTCAACTGCATATAAAGAAAATTTGTATGTTTTACAGGTGGCATCTACCACTGATGAAACTTGCGAGAATGTTTAAGAACAAATTGGATAAATGTTGGAAATGTCATCAGATACCCGGTTCATATTACCATATGTGGTGGACATGTTCGGATGCAAAGAAATATTGGACTGAAATCCACACATGGTTGGAAAAAATGATAAAACAACATATAGACTTTAAACCAGAGATCTTTTTTATTGGGAGTCATACCGGACATATACAATAAATAATTGAAATATTTGATTGAAAATGTTTTAACAGCAGCTAGAATTGTATTTGCAAAGAACTGGAAAAATGACAAAATACCTATGCAGAAGGAAGTTATTAAAAAAAAAAAAAGGACTGTGCTGAAATGAGTAAACTGACATTTGAAATTAGAGAACAAGAAGACAAGCAATTTTATATGATACGGGATTTGTTTTATCAATGGTTGGATAAAAAGACATGGTAAGGTAACAGAATAGATAATTTTGTTATAGAAACTTAATAGATTGATACAAAATATAATGTAGACATATGTAACCTTTGGATAACAACATTATACAATATTGATGGAATAAATAGAAGGATAATTAATAATTGATAAATAGATAAGCATATGTTAGTTTGACAATGTGAGATTGATATAAATTGTGAACAATGATTATGAAAGAACAGCACAAAAGATTCTAAACCGACACACTGTATGTACAAAATGGAAGATGGTTCTATGGTTTTTTTTATGTATTGTCTGTGTATGTTTGTCTTAAAATTAAAAAAAAAATATTAAAAAAATATCTGTTTGTTTTTATGTGGGAAGACCAACAATACACCTGGATTTGTCTTCCCCAGGAGTATATCAAATTACCCACCTTTTTTCACAAATTTTGAAGGCAGACTTGTCATCTACCCCCCTGCCACAAAATTTCACCCAGGTTCAATATGTCTGCCCAGCAGAGAAGGAACACAACACTTCACCTCCAAGCTCCAATACCTGCAAAAAGAAGTGAATTACCTAAGCTATGTTATATCTCCAGGAGCTTGTAAGTTAGCCCCAGAATGGGTTAAGACCATATTAAATATGAAATGCCTCAGGATTAAGCAACAAGTCAGGACTCTTTTGGGGGTTCTAGGGTTCTTTTGGCCCTGGATTCCATCATTTGGAGAACTGGTCAAACTGTTTGTCCAGTTAACAAGAAAAGAAATGGCAGATTCTATAGAATGGATAAAGTCCCTGGCTTAAACCAAGGTTTTGAGAAAATAGAACACACCCTGTCTTTAGTTCCAGTGTTGGGTCTACCCAATTACTCAAAACTTTTTGTACTATTCATCCACAAAAAGCAGGGAATGGGATCAGGGGTGTTAGCCCAATACTTGGTCCCATACTCTGGCCAGTAGCCTACTACTCTGTCCAGATGGGCCCAGTAGTTAGAGCAGCAGTTCCCAAACTTTCTCAGTCCACTGCCCCCTTGGTGCTACAAACTCATCCTCAATGCCCCCCACCCAGGGGTGGGATTCAAATTTCTGTGGGTGTGGCCTAATTTGAGGTTGTGGTTTGCTGGTCATGTGACTGGATGGGCGTGGCTTGCTGGTCATGTGACTGGGTGCGCATGGTTTTGTGACTGGCAAACCAAATACAAGTGGTCCTCACTTAATGGCCGGTTGGTTAGTAAGTGTTCTAATTTATGACTGGCCTCCCCAGAACTACTTGACCTGACACATACACTCCCTTCCAACCCTGCTGGAGCAGGTCATTGGAATAGAATCGGCAAAGCATCTTTGATTAGATTCTAGTAGTGAATAGAATCTTATCAGAAATGCTTTGCCGATTCTTGTTGATTTGTTTTATTTGTATTTCTTTATTTTATGTTGCTGAATTGCATTGACATGTGTGTCCCTTCTTGTGCACAGCCCAGATGCTTTTGTGATTATTTGCAGCAAAAATTACCAACCTCTGGCTTTGCTCTACTTTCCAAACAACCCACCACTGCCGCATTCTAGGTGCTCGCCCCGCAGGTCCATCCCATTGAGCCTGCTGCACTGGAGGGACCTGCCCAAGCAAGTCTGAGTGGAGCAGTGCACCAAATCAATGGAATGAGCCTGGAAGAGGAAAAGAGAGAGAGAGAGAGAGAAAAGAAAGAGAACGAGAGAAGTAAGAAAAGAAAGAGAAAAGGGAAAGTAGGAAAAAGTGATAAAGAAAGAGGGGATAGAGGGATGGAGGGGGGAGGGATGGAGGGAAAGAGAGAGGGAGGGAGAGAGAGAGAGAGAGAGAGAGAGAGAGAGAGAGAGAGAGAGAGAGAGACCTGATGCATCAAATTGAAATGAGGCCTCATTGAGAGGCCCTTTTCCACATTGAAACATCTTTGCCAGCATCTTTGTCAGCACATCGAAACATCTTTGGCTTCTATTAATTAAAAGTTTTGTGGACAAAACATGGCCAAGACTATCAGGAAGCCCTCACATTTTGTTGGGGATTTAAACATGATCCAGACCTCCACCTTAAAAAAATATTTTTTCCCAATGTATCACAGTGCCAATTCTGAAGAAGGCAAAACCAAAATGTACTGGTAAATTACAAGCAGAACACACACAAACACACACACTCCCTTCTAACCCTGCTAGAGCAAGTGATTGGACTAGAATAGATATCTCATATTTCTCCTCCCTCGCTCTTTATTTCTTTTTCTTTCTGTCCCTTCCTTCCATTCCCCCCACCACTCTTTCTTTGTCCCATTTTCTTTCTGTCCCTTTTCTCTTTTCTTTCTTCTCTGTTTCTCTCTCTATCTCTTTCCTCTCTCTCTTTCCCTCTCTCAGGCTCACCCCATTGACCTAGTGCACATTTGGATTTGCTTGGGCAGGTGCCTCCGGTGCAAGGGACTCAATGGGGTGATCCTGCGGGGCCTTGCCCTGAACACTCTGGCTTTGCTCTCCTTTCCCAATGCTGTGTTCAGAGTGAGGCCCTGCAGGATTACCCCATTGAGCCCTTTGCACTGGAATGTGCAAGTCAATGGGGTGATCCTGCGGGGCCTTGCCCCAAACGTGCAGCTTCCTTTACATTTGAAAAGGAGAGCAAAGCCACTCTGGCTTTGCTTTCCTTTCCCAATTTTACATTTGGGGCGAGGCCGCACAGGATCACTCCGCTGAGCCCTTTGCACCGGAGCATGCAAGTCAATGGGGTGACCATGCGGGGCCTCACCTCGAACGTGGTGGCAGCAGGATATTTTTCATCCCTGAATTGTGTCCTGTGAGGGGCCCACCTCCAACACCCCCCTGCTGCCTCTTAGCACTCCCCTGCCACCACCCCCTTGCCTCTTAGTGCCCCCCAAGGCATCCCACCACCCTCAGGGGGCGGTACCGCCCACTTTGGGAACCACTAAGCTAGAGGAACCATCCTAGAGATTGTGAAATGATCAAAGGTTATAGTCCTTAGCATAAGTTCTTATGCTAAGGGTGCCACATGACATATTTGCAATCCTTTTAAAATCCCAAACCTAGGCCTTTACCCAACAATGGCTGGCACAGTATGAGGCTGAGATTTTCACCACGGACCTTTGAATGATGCTCCATTCTGAATCTAGCCACCCTGCTGCCAACAGAATATTATGACTACCCCTAGTCCAGAATGCTGAGCTGCCATGACCTGACCCAATGGACATAACCCTGCAGAATCTAAACCTGGAGCTCTTCACTGAAGAGTCACCCTACCTGCACGACAGAACCCTAGTCACTGGTGGAGCAGTTGTCTCCCTCCACATGATCGTTTGGGCTTCCCCATTATTGCCTTCATATAGTGCTCAAGCTGCAAAGCTGCAATGGGCCAATCTACCACCATCATTCAAGATACACTTTGGGGGTTTGCCATGCCACAGGGGCCCTGTGGAAACAGCAGGGATTCCTGACCTCAACTGGAAAGCCAATTGCCCACGCTGCCTTGGTCTCCAAATTGTTAAAAGACATAAAATTGCCCTCAGTCAATAATATACTGGCATATATTAAGCCCAACACGGGGGATTGAAAGAAATAATTACACAAAAAAAACTTTCTCCTTCTTCCTATAAAATATTAGTCATAAGGAAAGCATTGAAAAAGCCCAAAAAACCAAGCCATTAATAGAAACTGCCTGAGGCTCATTCCAGATTCCAGCCACTCGCTCGTGAAAGAAACATTGAAGCAAGGCACAGATGCTGGCATTTAGGAAGGTAACAAGCTTATTGAAATAGGAGAGGATGTTGCTTATCTAGATGACTCCATTTATAAGCAAACAAATAGTACAGGCAGTAGCCCATTTAAGGCAGAACATTTTGAAACTTCTGCAGCAAAACTTAAGAGCCAACAAAAGCAGGGTGACAGGATTTAAACCAGCAACCAAAAAATTTAAACCAGCAACCAAAAAACCATAGGACATAGCCTTCAGCCATAATAGGAATTACCCAAAACTCATTTAGAATAGCAAAAAACATAAAATCCCCCACATTGCACAACCCCAAGAATAGTTTAAACCTCAGTCACAGAATCAGTGGTGGGATTCATTTTTTTTTTAACTACCAGTTCTGTGAGCATGGCTTGGTGGGCGTGGCAGGGGAAGGATGCTGTAAAATTTCCAGTCAGAGATGTTATATGCCGGTTCTCTGAACTACTCAAAATGTCTGCTACTGGTTCTCCAGAACTGGTCAGAACCTACTGAATACCACCTCTGCATAGAACCCTATAAGAATCTATTCACTCAGCTGTTCAGCTGCCCCAGAACCAAACTGCTGAATATCACTTCACTTCTGCCAATAAAAACATCCTTCGGATCAGCTGGATTTGACTCTTCAATTTTAAATGGCAGCAGCGTTCCATTTTTAAAAAATCTTCTCTGTGCAATCTTCTGATGGGAAGATGAGCTCTGTTTTTTTTCCTTCCGCCCAATGGAGGAGAGAAAGGGATATTTTAGTAAGATCTCCATTTTAGATGAAATCAAGAAAAGATGGGACAAGAGAAATTGTTAGCTGCAGAGGAGCATTCCAGTGCTTCTGAAGGAGATGGGAAAATGTTTCTTCCACAGACAAAAAAGGCTAATATGATACTTATTATTGCTAATATGAAGCTTATTTCTTTCACCTTTCACTCCCAATACAAAACCAAGCTAAAAAATAAAAATCCCAAATGTTAAATCACTTTTCCTTCTGAAAGTTCTCAGCTCTATATACAAAATTAAAAAATGAACTTTAGTTAAAAAGAAAAAAACAGCTACATAAAACATGAGATCAATGAGATCAATCATACAATAAATGAGATCAATCATACAATATTAGAAATAATTTTAATATGCCTGTATGTTTGTAAGCAAGTAATTCTGATCTATAAAGCCAAGACCACATTGATATTCTTTCCTCTTTACTTCCCCTTGTTTCCTCTTCTCTTCTTCCTCCTCCTAAATCTCTTAAAACTCTGGTATCCTTCAACCTGACCTTCACAAGGTTATTCTCCAAAATTCTTCTATTCCATGGAATAGGCCTGACCTTAACTCTGAACCATTTCCCCCATGTCTCACTGGAATCATGAAAAGGAGCAAGTTATTTATTCTGTCAAAACAAATATTTGAAGGGTCAGTTGTTGGAAGGGAAGAGAAATGTTACAGCAGGACCGAAGGACCAATTTTTCCTCTTGTAATTTCCCTTCAGTGTATTCTATAGTCTCATTGCCTTCCTGCCTGGGAGGTGCTGAGCAGTGTCAGGTAGTAAGAATGCTTCTGTGAGCCAGGGCACTGTGAACAAGGAACAAGCTGTCAATGGTTCCAACTGTGTATAATTAACCATAATACTGTGAAGTAAATGACTTTTATTGGCAAGCATGTCATAACTTCATTAAAAATTGTATTTACAACCCCCTCGCATGGAAGGAGTTTAGTGTAGACTGCAGTTTAATGAGTGTTCATTTACATCTTGTTCCAATTATCACACACCAGCCCTTCCCTTCTTGAGGTATGATGACATATAATAATGGAAATGTAATTAGAATCTTTATGGCGGGAAAGAAACATTGAATTCCTCCATGCTGGCAAGAGCTGTTCCAAACTGCAGCATCCCTTTTTCTCTTCCCAACAGAGATCTAGACATGAGTGAACCATTTTCCCACCCTTTAAAATGTTTCACTGACTAAGCTGTCTGCCTTAAGCCCATGTCACACAGCACCAACGGATGGAAAGAGGATGTAAAACGGAGAAAAACACTTACCATACGTTGGTTAATGCGATGCATCCGTTCTGTACTCACTGCGTCCGTTTTTCATACTCTCTATCCGTCCAGCATCCATCTACTGAGATTTCATCCACTCAAAAAGTTTTGAATTGCAAAAAATTTTTTAGCGGATAAAGTATCCTACGCGTCCATTATACATCCGCTACGCATACGGGGAACATCCGTTATACGTCCGTTGTCATCCGTTACGCATCCGCTATATCCACTAGGCATCCGCTGCACATCCATGCAACTCACATCCGCTCCAGTGGAAAACGGACACAGGGAGGAAGCGAAACGGACACAGAATGGACACGCAGCATTAGTAGAACGGATGTAGAAAGGATGAAAGCGGATGCAGCTCGCATACAAAGCATTAAAATGGAAAAAACATTCATATAGGGGATGTATCTTGGATATTTAGGATGACTGCAGGATGCCAGGAGGGTGCAAAAGGACACCGAGCAGAAAACCTATATTTCCTATAAAAAAGGGGAGAAATCACCTGGATCACACTTTCAGTCCAGCAGCCCTGCTGTGCAGACCTCTTCAGCCTTCATCTTGCTCTTGCTCTTCCACAGCATCCAGTCATCTCCACCATGGATCGTCTCACACTCCTTTTGGTAGCCGCCATCGTTCTAAAACAGTGCAAAGCCCTCTATAAGCTTTTTCACCTGTTCCACGGGAAGAAAAGGAGGCATCCAAGAAGTGTCTGGGTCCAAAGATGGATCGCGAGAAGAGCTGAGTATGGACTGTATTACAAGCTGATGGTGGAGCTGAGGAACGAAGACACTCGTGCATTCCAGAAATTCATGAGGATGCCACCAGCAATGTTTGACGAAGTTGTGGAACGGCTGAGACCCAGGTTGACCAAGGGAAACGCCAATTTCCAGCCCAGCCTGGAACTTGGACTGAAGGTGGCACTGACTCTGCGCCACCTGGCCAATGGAACCACATACAAAAACATGCAGTATGGTTGGAAGGTGCCACACAACACCATCAGCAAAGTGGTCAGAGAAGTGGTGCAGGCAATTATCGAAGAATACCTGGAGGAGCTCCTCCAGTGCCCCTCCACTGAAGAAGGCTGGAAGAAAGTTGCAGAGCAGTGGTATCAGAAGTGGAACTTCTCCCACACCGTTGGAGCCATAGATGGCAAGCACGTGGCCTGCAAAGCTCCAGCCAAGTCAGGGTCCACTTATCACAACTACAAGGGCTTCTTCAGCATCATCATCTTCCCCATGGTCGATGCTGACTACAAGTTCATGTACATCGATGCTTCAGGCAACGGGTCATATTCAGATGTCCAGGTATACAACGCCAGTGACCTCAAGGAGGGGCTGGAATGCAACCTCATCGTGGGTTTCCCAGATCCAGACCCCCTGCCCAACGACAAACAAGATGTGCCCTACTTCATCATGGGGGATGATGCCTTCTCCCTCAGAACCTACCTCATGAAGCCCTACACTTCCAGAGGCCTCACCCGTGAAGAGAGGTTCTTCAACTACAGGCTGTCCCGGGCAAGGCGGGTGATGGAGAACGCCTTTGGCATCCTGGCCAACAGGTTCCAGGTACTTCTCACCACCATGCAGCATCGGCCAGAGATGGTGAGGAACATCGTGGAAGCTTGCTGCATCCTGCACAATCTCATGCGCACCCGCTACCCAGTGTTGCAGAACAGACTCGTGGACCGCCAACAAGGCAATGGGGACATGGAGCCTGGTGAATGGAGGCAAGGGCGAAACCTGTTAGATACTGTGGATGTGCAAGGCCCCAACAGAGCTTCACGTGAAGGGAAGAAGCAGCGCAACCTCCTGAAACACTGGTGCAACTCCCCAGCTGGAGCAGTGGAGTGGCAAGACAGGATGATAGATGCTTAATGGATGCTTCCTTCAGCCTGTCTCATCACACGAATGAGATTGGGCCATGTATGTTGAGTGGCCCTACAATGAACAGGACATTTAATAAAGAGTTGTGTTTATGTTGAAATGTGTTGATGAATGATTAAATTGTTATTGATAATAAAAGGCCATAGATGTGGCACCTGGGAGGGTGGACCATACAGTCCCACTATGCTTGCACTGGAGGTTTATCTATTCCACAGCTATTACCCATCCCACAGGTACCCTAACCCATCCCACAGCTATTACCCATCCCACAGCTATTACCTAACCCAAAGGTATCCCTGCCCATCCCACAGGTATCCCTGCCCATCCCACAGCTATTACCCATCCCACAGATATCCCTGCCCATCCCACTGCCATCCTTACCCATCCCACAAGCATGCAAAGGCTTAAACCATTTCTAAAAGTTTCCACCAAGACTTTATTGACTAAAAGAACTGAACCAAGTGTGTGAAGCAAAGATAAACTTTATTAATAACAAACTGTAAAAGCAAAATGACACAAGTGAAGTGTCCAAAGCAAACATAAAGCCAACAGGTAGCAACCCAGTCTCTCGCACTCTTCTTAGTCACTCTGAGGCGTGCCCATAGTCTCAGGCATGAAGGGTCCAGGGGCTGTGGAGGTGGCTGCTGTTGGAGTACTGGTCTGAGGTGCAATTGGGGTGCTGGCCCCAACAGGACAACAGGGGATGGTGTGTGGAGGAAGCTCTCAGAGAGCTGGCTCAGTCCTGTGATGTTGAGAGCCCCTTCCTCCATGACATGGGGTGTCAGTCCCAAGACCAATGACAGATGTTCTGAGGCCGGGCTTGGCTGTGGGGTGGAGGAAGGAGGAGTGTAATGGGGCTGTCTGGTCTGCAGCTGAGCGAGGTGAGGTGTGGGTGGCATCTGTGGCATGGGTGGCATCTGTGGCGTGGGTGGCCTCTGTGGCATTGGTGGCATCGGTGGTATCGGTGGCATCGGTCTCATCGGTTGCATCGGTGGCATAAAATGTACCTGTGCCTGGACTGGGAAGGGCTGCCTGTGCTGCTGGAACTCCTGGTAGCCATAGCCTTGGTAGGTGATGGCCTATGGAAAGCCTTGGAAGGGCTGTGACATCACCTGGGGTGAAGGAGCAGACCTGGACTGGGTCGGAGCAGGTTCAGCTGGGCCCAGAGGGTTGTGCAGAAGACCTGTGATCCTCTCCTTTATCACCTGGTACTGTGATTCGGACATGTCCATGAGGGTCTTGTTGACATAGGTGTGGAAGGGCTTTTGTTTTGAGGATGGTATGTCGGTGTGTACCAGCTGAGAGAGGAGATCTACGCTGCTTTTGATGGTGTCCCTGATCTCCAGCAGGACAGTGTGGCTCTGCCCCTCCGGTCTGCCTCTCTGCCTGCTTTCTGTGGAGGTGGAGCTGGGGGTGGATGTGGGTTGGTCTCTGGTGTCAGCACCCTCTCCTTGCTCCCACTGCGTCAGGGGGTCCTCCACGCGCTCCACCATGGGGAGTGCAGCTGTTGGGGTGGTCTCCATCGTGGGGCGCTCCACAGATACCTGCCTGGACACAGCAGCTGACTCTTGGTCAGAAGAGGACTGGCTCTCTGTGGGCTGCCTGAGAGAGAGGGTTGACAGAGGGGCTGCTCCTCGGTGGCGGACCTCACCCTCCAAGAAGCTGCACTTGGCCATCATGTAGGTCTCCCAGTCGGTGAGCTTGACCGCAGCCTGGCCAGACTTCTTGAGGTGCAGCTTCCCATACCAGGTGTGCATGTGCTTCCACCACCCCAGGAGGACCTCTGAAGTGTAGCCCAGGCTCTCCGCCTTCTCTCTCTAAGCTGCCTGCTTCCTCTTGATGTCTCGATAGAGCCTGTGTCCCTTCCGCCATAGGTACTCGTTCTCCCTCAGTCATTCGAGCACCTCATCCTTATGTTCCTCTTCGATGGAGTACTGCCTCCTCTCCCTATCGCGCGATTCCCTCTTCCTCCCTCTGGCAGGGCCTTCTGGGCTCTCATCAGAAGGGCTTTGAGGTTCTAGGGGCTGGTCCACCACATCACCAGCAGCACCAGCTGCACCAGCAGCACCAGCAGGACCAGGATCATCAGCAGCAGGACCAGCAGCACCAGGAGCACCAGCAGCACCAGGAGCACCAGCAGCAGAGTAAGCACCAGCAGAAGCACCAGCACCAGGAGCAGCACCAGCAGAGTCAGCACCAGCAGAACCACCAGCAGGACCAGGAGCAGCACCAGCAGAGTAAGCACCAGCAGAAGCACCAGCACCAGGAGCAGCTCCAGCAGAGTAAGCACCAGCAGAAGCACCAGCACCAGGAGCAGCGTCAGCAGAGTAAGCCCCAGCAGAAGCCCCAGCACCAGCAGAGTCAGCCCGAGCAGCAGAAGCCCCAGCAGAAGCAGAGTCAGCGCCAGGGGGTGGGATGGTGGCCCTGTCCTTCTTGCCAGGCCTGGCAGAAAATGGCACAGGCTTCCTCTTTTTCCCCATGGTTGTTGGCTGGAGATGTGTCTGGCAGCAGGTCTTTCCTCTGAATGGTGACCTGCTTGCGAGCTGCATCCTTTTATATCCGTGGGGCTGACGCAATGCATCCTCCCACATGCATAGTGAATGCTTTGCATCCGCTAGGCATCCGCTAGGCATCCTCTAGGCTTCAGTGATGCATCCGCGTCATCCACTAGGCATCCACTTTGCATCCGCTCTTTCCGTTGCGCGTCCGCTTCACTGTGCTCCCCTGGAAGTCCTGCGGAAGTGCCATCCGCTTCCATCTGCTAGGCTTTACATTCCCGCTAAGTTCTCTCCCCGTCCGTTCCTTTCTGTTGTTGTCCGCTCTGTTTATGCAAATTTGAGGCACTTTTGAGAGTGGATAACAATGGATGGAACATTTTCTCGTCCGCTGTGTCCTTTTTACATACTTTTTGCATCCGTCGGCCTATGTGACAGGCCCTTTACCAGGTAGTCCAGAATGGAGATATGGCTGGATAAGCCAATTCTACTTTCTTGTAAAACTACTGCAAAACCATGCAAGTCTGAAAGTAAAATTATTCCACCATATTTTTACAGCCTGATAACTTACTGTAGAGGTACAGTAGAGGTAGTAGTCCCTCCTGAGCCTCTTGCTCCATTCATTATGCAGCTGAGGGCTATATTCCTTCTTGTCTGACCATTTTTTAAGGTAGCATCTCTTTTCCAGATTTCCCATGGTCATTCTCACATACTATTACACCTTCTCAGGATGCCAAAATATCAGTGAACAATGTATTTGAATGAAGTTTGCTGAACATGCCAAAACAAATAAAAATGACTGAATAAGAAGCAAGGAAAGTGGTAGTTTGGATCCAATGTCCAGGAGTATCAGGGCTGGCTGAAAGTGACTCTACATATAGAGGAAATAAAGTTTAATTTCAACATTTCCATTTTGGTTGGCTCTAAAAAGAAACCCTTTTCTACAGTTCTGTATGGGTATACGAAGCTGACATCTGGAGCAAGTCAGGATGACACAAAAAAGATAAGATTTGCCTGGGGTAGCTTCGTTCAAATATTATTCCTATATATTTCTTTTCCGACATCTGTTGCAAATACATAATTAAGGTGATAATGTCACCATGAGTATGTTCTCATTTGCTGTGGATACCCATGCCTTTAAAACAGCAATATCAGTTCTCAGATATTGGCTTCAGAATAGCTCTTAGATGCCTTTGTGAAGCCTCAAAATCCCTGTTTATCCATTGCCAACATGTGGCAGTAAAGGAATATTTCAAGTCATGTGTTTTGCTTTCTTAAAGACAAATTTTGGAGTTTCCCTGTCTTTTGAAGGATTTCCCGGCTACATTTCGAATGTACCCACTGAATGACAATTGTCTTTGTCCTCCAAATGGTTGCTTGAGTTTGCTTTATGGACTCCAGATACGTGAGAAATGTACGACAAGAGGATGAGACACAAAGGATTTTCCAGCTACATTTTGAATGTACCCACTGAATGGCAATTGTCTTTGTCCTCCAAATGGTTGCTTGAGTTTGCTTTATGGATTCCAGATATGTGAGAAATGTATGACAAGAGGATGAGACACAAACCTAATTTCATGAGAATCTCAACCCATCTGTCTAACTCAGGGCTGGCTAGAGAATTCTGGGAATTGAAGCCTACCCATCATAAAGCTGCCAATGTTGAGAAACATCAGTAGCTCATCTTCCATAAAAGCTAATACAATCCTTGGTTGTACTAACAGAGGCATAGAGTTAAAATCATGTGAAGTATTAGTACCACTTTATGAAACCTTAGTAAGTTTATACCTGGAATACTGCATCCAGTTTTGGCCATCACACTACAAAAAATATGTTGAAACTTTGGAAAAAGTGTAGAGAAGAGCAAGTAAGATGATTAAGATCCTGGAGACCAAAACATGTGAAGAATGGTTACAGGATTGTGTATGTCTAGTCTGGAGATGAGAAGGATTAGGAGTGACATGATAGCAATATTCCAGTATTTGATGGTCTGCCAACAAAGAATTTATTTTCTTATGTTTCATTTTCCAATGCATCAGAAGACAAGACAAGAAATAATGGATATAGACCAATCAAGGAGAGAAGCAACCTGGAATTAAGGGGAAACTTCCTAACAGTGAGGACAATTAATCAGTGAAACAACTTGCCTTCAGAAGTTGTGGATGCTTCACCATTGGAGGTTTTAAGAAGAGACAGAACAATCACTTGTCTGGAATGTATTGGCTCTCCTACTTGAGCAGGAGGTTAGGCAAGAAGACCTCCAAGGTCCCCTCAGCTCTATTCTGATTGATTGGTTGATTTTAAAATCCAATCTGTTTTGCATTGTCTCTCCCTATTTTGCAGTGGTTCATCCCACTGCTTCAATCTATGCCATAAGAATCTTCAAACAATATATCTATAGAAAATGCTATTATATAGGGAAAATGCCCTTTCATTGGGGCCCTGATCTGAAGCAGTTCAAGCAGATTCTGAACTTTGATAGGCAAGTTCAGTGCAGTCAGATCAAGTATTTCTAATAACTATTAATATTGCGACATGCAATTTTGCAGTCTTGAGAGTACATTTAGTCTAATGGCATCCATTAGATTACTTCCCCATAATTATTACAGAATATCTATTTGTTTTTGCAGCACCAGAGAAAAACAATATCCTCTTTGGAAATTTTCCTCATGGTTCAAAGATTCCTTGCTGGGATCTGACCAAGGCTAACAATGTGATCATCACTGTTTTGAATGAGTAGTCCACAAATGATTTTGGTTTAAAGGAGCAGCAAAAGCTGCAGGTATATAACGTAGTATAAAAGTACTGCCACTACCAGCTTTTGTCATGATCTTTTATCAGTTTTGTCATAAATTATACACAATTCTGGACTTTTTTTATAGTTTTACAAGGCCTTTAGCTTTTCCTGATTATCTGTAAAGAAAAAAGAGCACTGCTGATGAAAGGCTATGCAGTTTATTCACAAACTATCTCATTAACTAAAACTTAAATTTTACATCTAATCAAAAGGTTTTAATTGGGCATCAAAACCTGCAACCATAGATGAGTTAAAATCTAGCCAGATAAGAACTACATTCCAAATATACTTTATCTATGTCTTGTGTTACTGTACAATTTCCTTTGCAACTTTATTCCATACAGCAAATGTCAGAAGGAGGTATCGCCTGATACATCATCTTTCTTTATTTTTCTTTGAAAAATAAAGCTTACCCTTTTAGGTGATGCAGATATTTATATGGTAGTGGGTATAATTAAATCAAACCTACATGTACTTTGTAATGAAGCATCAGATGATTTGGCCTTTATCTAAAGGCCCTGTCACACTGCCCAACGGATAAAAAACGTTTGTAAAAAGGACACAGCGGACGAGCAAAATGTTCCATCCATTGTTATCCGCTCTCAAAAGAGGCAAAATTTGCATAACCAGAGCAGATAACACGGAAAGGAACGGACAAGGGGGAGGATGCAGAGCAGATGGAAAACGGATGCAGAGCGGAAGCCTAGCGGATGGAAGCAGATGGGAGCGGATGGCACATCTGCTAGGCTTCCGGGGATCCTCAGCAAAGTGGACGCGGAACGGATACAGCGGATGCAGAGCGGATGCCGAGTGGATGAAGCGGATGCACAGTGGATGCACAGTGGATGAAGCAGATGCAGAGTGGAAGCCTAGTGGATGCACAGCGGAAGCCTAGTGGATACCTAGCGTTCACTGCGCATGCGGGGGGGATTTATTGCGTCAGCTCCACGGATATAAAGGGAAGCAGCTCGGAAGCAGGTCACCATTCAGAGGAAAGACCTGCACCCAGACACAGCTCTCCAGCCTGCCTGCCTGCCAGCCTGCCTGCCAGCCTCCCTGCCAGCCTTGCTGTCTGCCTGCCTGCCAGCCTCCCTGCCAGCCTTGCTGTCTGCCAGCCTTGGTGCCAGCCTGCCTGCAAGGATTCCTGCCAGCCTTCCTGCCAGCCTTGGTGCCTGCCTCCCTACCAGCCAGCAACCCCACAACCATGGGAAAGAAGCCATGTCCACTGCTGCCGGCCCTGGCAAGAGGGACAGGGCCACCCTCCCGCCCCCTGGCCCTCACTCTACTTCTGCTGGGGATTCTGTAGCATGGGCTCGCTCTTCTGCGGCTGGGGCTTCTGCTGCTTCTGCTTCTGGAGGAGCTGATGATGATGCTTATGGCAGTGGTGCTTCTGTTCGTGCTTCCTCTGCTGAGGCTGCTCCTGGCAGTGGTGCTTCTGCTGGTGCTTACTCTGCTGAAGCTGCTCCTCTTCCTGCTGGTCCTGCTTGTCCTGCTCGTGCTCCTGGACTTGCTCGTCCTGCTCGTCCTGCTCGTGCTCCTGGTCTTGCTCGTCCTGCTGGTCCTGCTGGTCCTGCTTGTGCTCCTGGTCCTGCTGGGGCTCCTGGTGCTTACTCTGCTGCTGCTGATCCTGGTCCTACTGCTGCTGCTGATGATGATTATGATCATGTTGGTGATGCTGCTGCTGGTGGTGTGGAGGAGCAGCCCCTACAACCTGGAAGACCCTCTGATGAGGGTGCATCTCGTCCTGCCAAAGGGAGGAAGAGGCAGAATTGGGAATGGGAGAGGAGGCAATACTCCATTGAGGAGGAACACGAGGATGAGGTGCTGGAGTGGCTGAGAGAGAAGGACTATCTGTGGTGGAAGGGACACCGGCTCTACAGGGACACCAAAAGGAAGCAGGCAGCTTGGAGAGAGAAGGCGGAGAGTCTGGGCTACACATCGGATGTGCTCCTCGGCTGGTGGAAGCACATGAACACCTGCTACGGGAAGATGCACCTCAAGAAATCTGGCCAGGCCACGGTTAAGCTGACAGACAGAGAGACCTACGTCATGGCCAGGTGCAGCTTCCTGGAGGGTGAGATCCACCACCGAGGAGCAGCAGCAGCCCCTCTCACGATCCTCTCTCTCCGGCAGCCTGCTGAGATCCAGTCCTCTTCCGGCCGAGAGTCAGCTCCTGTCTCCAGGCAGGATTTTGTGGAGCGTCCCACGGTGGAGAACCCGCGGACAGATGTTTTACCTGTGGTGGAGCATGTGGAGGACTCCCTGGTGCAATGGGAGAAAGGAGATGGCACGTCCACCACAGCCCTACCCGCATCCACCCCCAGCTCCACCTCCACAGAAAGGCAGAGAGCCAGACAGGAGGGGCAGAGCCACACTGTCCTGCTGGAGATCAGGGACACCATCCGGAGCAGCATAGATCTCCTCTCTCAGCTGGTCAACACCGACTCCTCATCCTCCAACTACAAGCCCTTCCTCACCTATGTCAACCAGACCCTCACGGACATGGCGGAATCCCAGTACTAGGTGTTGAAGGACCAGATCACCAAGCTGCTTCACAACCCTCCAGACCCAGAGGAACCTGCTCCCACCCAGTCCAGGTCTGCTCCTCCACCCCAGGTGATGTCCCTCCCATTCCAAGGCTTTCCACAGGCCCTCACCTACCAGGGCTACGGCTACCAGGAGGTCCAGCAGCACAGGGAGCAGCCCTTCCCAGTCCAGGCACAGAGACATCGGACGACACCGTTGCCACCGGTTCCACTGATGCCACTGGTGCCACCCACAACACTGATGCCACCGATGTCACCAATGCCACCCACGCCACAGATGCCACCCATGCCAGCCCTCACCCAGCTGCAGACCAGACAGCCCCACTAAACTGTTCCTTCCTCCACCCCACAGCCAAGCCTGGCCTCAGTACATCTGTCCTCAGTACTGGGGATGACAACCCATGGCATGGAGGAAGGAGCTCTCAACATCACGGGGCTGAGCCAGCTGTCCGAGACCTTCCTCAACACACCGTCACCTGTTGTCCTCTTGGGGCCAGGCACCCCAATGACGCTTCAGACCAGCACTCCAGCACCAGCCACCTCCACAGCACCTGGACCCTACATCCCTGAGACTGGACACACCTCCAAGTGACCAAAGAAAATGCCAGAGACTGGATGGCTTCCTGTTGACTTTATTTGGACACTTGACTTGGGTCATTTTCCTTTTATAGCTTGTTATTAAAAAAGTTTATCTTTGCTTCACACACTTGCTTCATTTATTTTTTTTAATAAAGTCTTGGTGGAAACTTTTAGAAATGGTTTAAGCCTTTGCATGTTTGTGGGATGTGTAAGGATAGCAGTGGGATGGGCAGGGATATCTTTGGGATGGGTAAGGATAGCAGTGGGGTGGGCAGGGATACCTTTGGGATGGGTAAGCATAGCTGTGGGATGGGCAGGGATATCTTTGGGATGAGTTAAGATAGCTGTGGGATGGGTTGAGATAGCTGTGGGGATAGATAAACCTCCAGTGCAAGCATAGTGGGACTGTATGGTCCACCCTGCAAGGCGCCACACCTATGGCCCTTCATTATCAATAACAATGTAAGCATTGATCCACACATATCAACATAAACACAACTCTTTATTAAATGCCCTGCTCATTGTAGGCCCACCCAACATACATGGCCCAATCTCATCCGTGTGATGAGACAGGCTGAAGGAAGCATCCATTAATCATCTATCATCCTGTCTTGCCACTCCACTGCTCCAGCTGGGGAGTTGCACCAGTGTTTCAGGAGGTTGCGCTGCTTTTTTCCTTCACGTGAGGCTCTGTTGGGGCCATGCGCATCCTCAGTGTCTATCAGGTTTTGCCCTTGCCTCCATTCCCCAGACTCCATGTCCCCATTGCCTTGTTGGAGGTCCATGAGCCTGTTCTGCAAGACTGGGTAGCGGGTGCGCATGAGATTGTGCAGGATGCAACAAGCTTTCACGATCCTCCTCACGGTCTCTGGGCAATGCTGCATGGTGGTGAGAAGTACCTGGAACCTGTTGGCCAGGATGCCAAAGGCGTTCTCCACCACCCGCCTTGCCCTGGACAGCCTGCAGTTGAAGATCCTCTCTTAACGGATGAGGAGTCTGGAAGTGTAGGGCTTCATGAGGTAGGTTCTGAGGGAGAAGGCGTCATCCCCCACAATGAATTAGGGCACATCTTGCGTGTCGTTGGGTAGGGGGTCTGGATCTGGGAAGCCCATGATGAGGTTGCGTTCCAGCCCCTCCTTGAGCTGACTGGCGTTGTATACCTGGGCATCTGAACATGAGCCATTGCCTGAAGCATCGATGTACATGAACTTGTTGTCAGCATCGACCATGGCGAAGAGGACGATGCTGAAGAAGCCCTTGTAGTTGCAATAAGTGGACCTCGACTTGGCTGGAGCTTTGCAGGCCACGTGCTTGCCATCTATGGCTCCAACAGTCTGGGGGAAGTTCCACGTCTGATACCATTGCTCTGCAACTTTCTTCCATCCTTCTTCAGTGGAGGGGCAGTGGAGGAGCTCCTCCAGATTTTCTTTGATGATGGCCTGCACCACTTCTCTGGCCACAATGCTGATGGTGTTGTTTGGCACCCTCCAGCTGTACTGCATGCTCCTGTAGGTGGTCCCTGAGGCCAGGTGGCGCAGTCAGTGCCACCTTGAGCCCAGGGTCCAGGCTGGGGCAGAATTTGGTGCTCTGCTTGGTCAACCTGGGTGTCAGCCGCTGCACAACTTCGTCAAGCATGGCTGGAGACATCCTCATGAAGTTCTGGAATGCACGAGTGTCTTCGTTCCTGAGCTTCACCATCAGCTTGTTGTACAGTCCATACTCTGCTCTTCTCCCAATCCATCTTCGAACCCAGACGCTTCTTGGCTGCATCCTTTTCTTCCCGTAGTAGAGTTCATAGAGCCTGTAGATGGCTTCGCACTGTTGCAGAATGATGGTGGCTACCAAGAGGAGTTTGTTACGATCCAAGGTGGACATGACTGGATGCTGTGGAAGAGCAAGAGGCAGATGAAGGCTGCAGAGGTCTACACAGCTGGTCTGCTGGTCTGAAAGTGAGATCCAGGTGAGTTGCTCCCCCTTTTTATAGGCAATATAGGTTTTCCCCTATGTGTCCCTTTGCATCCTCTAGGCATCCTCTAGACATCCTTAATATCCGAGATAAGTCCCCTCTGCAAATGTTTTTTCTGTTTTAAATGCTTTCTTTGCATGCTGCATCTGCTTTCATCCTTTCTCCGTCCGTGCTACTAATGCTGCACGTCAGTTCCGCTTCCTCCCTGCATCCGCTGGAATGGATGCGAGTTGCACAGATGCGCAGCAGATTCCTAGCGGATATAGCGGATGCGTAACGGATGCAGAACGGATGTCCCCTGTATGCCTAATGGATGCAGAATGGATGCATTGGATACATTTTCCACTCAAAAGTTTTGAGCAGCTCAAAACCTTCTGAGCGGATGAAATGTCAATAGACGGATGCTAGACGGATAGAGAGGAAGCAAAACGGAGGCAGTGAGTACAGAACAGAAGCATCGCGTTAACCAACGGATGGCAAGTGTTTTTCTCCATTTTACATCCTCTTTCCATCCGTTGGTGCAGTGTGACAGGGGCTTAAAATAAATGAGCATATGACATTGATCCACAGTAACCTTTGTGCTCAAATCAGGAAATTATCTTTAATCTATAAAAAAATAGAAAAACCTGAGATTATCTTACTTCATATCTTAACCTGTTATTCTGGGTTCTCTTGAGGATCTAAGATATCAAAACAAGCCATTCAAATTCTGGCTGCCAAGATGGAAGAACATATCTCAAGAGTCCCTTCATATATGGTACATGTTAACAGGCAGTGAAAATATTTTATTCCCTATTCTTACCATAAATTTGTCCTTTGTTTTAGCTTTTTAGTGGATTTCAAGATTGTAGATACTTTTCATAGACATTAATGAATCTTACAGGATTTTAAAATAATTTGTGGTGTTTTTCTTAATTATAAACCATATTTGATATCTTATGGGAAAATGAATAAACATATTTGTGATAACCTAAATCAATGGAAATTCTCAGTGAAAAGCAAGAACTTCCTCACAAGGTTAATGGAACCATTTTAGAAATTCTTGGTATTTAAAAGTATAGAAAATATTAATCCAATACCAGCTACTTTTTAAAAAAGCTACTTTTTTAAAAAACAGATGAAATTTATTTCATGTGACTATATTCCTGATATAGTATCACTCTGACAGGAATCCTGTATCCAGGGTTAAGTTCACTGGGCTCAATAAGACTTACTTTTGACAAACATAACACATTGTTCCAAACTGCAATGATGTCCCCTCATAATGTATAAAACTGCCAAGTGTTTGGGCCGGTGGTGGAATTCAAAAATTTTGACTACCGGTTTTGTGGGTGTGGTTTATTTGGTGGGCATGGCTTGGTGGTCATGTGACTGGGTGGGCATGGCCAACTCAATGTCACTCACATCAAGGGGTGCTGGCCCCTCCTTTCCCAGCCATTCCTTGTGACCCAGCCTCAATTTATCTATAGTTCTGTAAAAATTTTTTGACTTTATTATCTACATCTTATAGATGTACTTTCATGGACCACTGAAAGGAAGAAATGGCTCATATGCATTATCCAAGACTGTGATAGGCAACAGGCTTTTAAGAGGCTGCCAGAAAAAAAAAGGGGGGGGCCGCAATATATTTTCCAAAGAAGCAGAACACAAACAAGAAGTAATGGATATAAACTGAACAAAGAGAGAAACAACCTAAAACTAAGGAGAAATTTCCTGACAGTGAGAACAATTAACCAGTGGACCTGCTTGTCTCCAGAAGTTCTGGGTGCTCAATTACTGGAAGTTTTTCAGAAAAGACTGAACAGCCATTTCTCTGAAATGGGATAGGGTTCCCCAAGGTCCCTCTAAGTGTTATTCTGTTATTCTGACACTTTCCCAGGATCTGTACTCAAATTTATTTCATAATTTCACATATAAAATAGCCATTCATGTAATACAAGCTGCATATTGTTCAAAACAGTAATTATTATGGCTGATGTTTGACAGCAAGCTGAAGTCAAAGATCACATACTTTCTCTGTATGTATACAAAATATCACATACGAGGAATAAACTGGACTTATGCAACCTGATGTACAAAATAAACACACACATATTTATGCTCTGGACGAGACATTGATGTAAATACCTGAAAAATATGTGGTAACCCTGGGCAAAAGAAAAGCAGTAAAATCACTCTTGATGTGTATAGATAGTGTGAAATATTAACACATGATAAATAATGAAACTGTTGGGCTCCGTGTAATCCTTGCCCAACAGCAGCATTTTGAAACAGATAGCCTTGTCAAAAGAAAAACGTCATCAGTGTTAGGGGGAGGGAACACTCTAGCCAGCCAGCTTGTTTTTCAGGGATGGACTGAGACTATGAAAGGAGCTGTGGAAAGGAGTTGCAACAGAACGAGAGAGGGCATTTCTTTCACATGCATACAAATTCAGAAATACAAACACACTCACAAAGATAAAACCATTGTTCTGTCCGGAAAAGACGTGCGGTAGACTGGGTTCCAACAAATAACTCTTTATTAGTAAACAGCAAACAGTAACAGAACATTGGCTCAAGCCGCGGCAGCCCTTTATAAAGAGGCTTGCCTGCTGGCTTTTAGCCAATGACAGTCTTTTAACTTTGCTGCCTTTGAGCGGCTCCTTGGATTGGTTCCTAATGAACCAATCCTTTTCTGGCCTTTCTGGCCAATCAGAAGAGACTACTTGGAACCTTCCAAGTTATACAGAACACCCCTCCCCCTTTAGTTCAGTCCTACGTAAGTAACGTAGTCGCGCAGGTAGGTGGGGCTTCTTCTGGTCCTAGTTGACCTGCGCGGCTCATTCTCGCCTAGGACTTCAAGCGGTTCGGTTGGGATCGCTGTCTCTCCGGCTCATCTCCATGGAACCGCCTGGAAGGGTGAGTCAGCATTGCCGCTACCGCTTGAGTTGCTCAGGCCGGTGGTTTTGCCTCTCCCTCCTGGTTCAACCGGGCTGGTTGAGCCGGCCTGGCTGGCCCCTTCCAGGATGGCTTTCCTTTCGCTTGGACTACCTCCGATGGTTTCATCTAACCGTAAGTGCTCTTTTTGGTTGGTTAGATGTTCTAGATTTAATTTCAATGGTTCATTTTCACACCCTTTTGAATTTGTTTGTGTTTCCCCCCCCCTCCTTGGTTTTGTTTTTGTCAATTTTATTGAGGTTGCATGGTCGTTTTACGCTCGATGTTTCGGGAACGAAGCTGGTCTATGTGCTGTTTCCATTCTCTTCCATCGTCCACGGTTAGTTGGAAGGACCAGGGGCCTGTTATTTGTGTGATAGTGGCTGAAAGCCAGAGAGGCTCCCCGGGAAAATTCTTTGCATAGACTAGGTCACTGATTTCTAAAGTGCGGTATCGGCTGGACGAGTCGGGGGGTTTCTCACAAGTGTAATTTGGGTGCAGTCTATCTAAATGGGATCTAAGTTTCCTGGCAATTCTGCCAGGCTCTTGTTTGTTGTACTACTGGGAGTGATGTGTTGTAGTGTAAGTAAACGGTTCAGCTTGTCTTGGAAATCCCCACGGTCCATTTTTTCTAGGCCTTCTTTAGTAAATCTGACCTACCATTCTCCACCGGGGGGGGCAGCGCGGTTAGTGCATGGCGTATGCCCAGGGATGCTAAGTACTGTTTGAATTGTATAGCCGTTAGTTGTGGCCCATTGTTGGATACCAATACATCAGGTAAACCATGAGTTGCAAACAATTTGTTTAGCTGTTTTATAACAGCGTCGGTTGTTGTGGATGACATAACTAAAACCTCCAATCAATTTGAATATGCATCTGACTATTAAGAACATGTTGCCCCTGGTTGGTCCTGCAAAATCAATATGGATTCGAGACCAAGGGCCTCATGGGATATCCCAGTCCCGTATGGGCACTTGCGGTGGTGTGGGTCTTGCTCTCTGACACTTATGGCAAGTTGCAACCCAGCATTCAATATCCTTGTCTATACCAGGCCACCAGACATAGCTCCTGGCTAGGCTTTTCATTTTTACTATGCGTGGGTGGTCCTCATGTAGCATACCTAACACCTCTTCCTTTCAGTCTGGATGGAATTACCACCCGATCTCCCCACAATAAGCACCCCTTTTATAAAGACAGTTCAGTTTGTCTAGTCCGAAAAGGTTTAAAACCTTCAGTCTTTGGGCTTTCCAGTCAGCCTTTACCTACCCAAGTCAGAACGCGGGCAGTCACTGGGTCTTTCACCGTGGCTCTGGTGAGATCATTTGCAGACAATGGAAGTTCAGAGCAGGTCTCTACTTGTAGGTGGCAGTGGTTGGAGCCGGGTCATCCTCTATGGTTGGTAATGGTGCTCGGCTTAAAGCGTCTGCATGGGTGATTTGTTTCCCGGGTCGATGCAGCAAGGTATATGAATAGGCAGCCAGGAATTCTGACCACCTAGTCATCCGTGGGGATAGAATGTTCAGTGTGGGTTTGTTCCCCTCCAAAATCCCCAGTAACGGTTTATGGTCAATCACAATGGAAAATGTCCTCCCATAGAGGTATTCGTGAAAACGTTTAACTCCGGCGACCATTGCCAGGGCCTCCCTGTCTAGCTGGCTATAGTTGTGTTCCGCTTTGGAGAGCGTTTTTGAGTAAAAGGCGATGGGTACCTCTCTCCTGTCAGGTAATTAGTGGCTCAGGATGGCACCGACTCCGAAAGATGATGTGTCAAAGGTGACCGTCAATGGAAGTGTGTTAGTAAACTGAATAAGGATGGTGTCTGAGGTTAATAAGTCTTTTATGCTTTGGAATGCTTTTTGTTCTTTATGACCCCAAGTCCAGACAGTTTTTTTTTATCCAGCAAATGGTGTTATGGTTCTGCTATTGTTGCTTTGTGGGGGAGGAATACATTATAAAAGTTGATCAGACCCAAGAATGCCTGTAAGTCCGTTTTTTTTTTTTTTGGCCTAGGTACGTCTTTAATTGCTTTGACTTTTTTGTCTGTTGGGTGAATACCCTGTTCATCAACTAAATACCCTAAAAATTCAATGTGGTCGGTAGCCAGGCAGCATTTCTACTTTTTTACTTTTAGGCCGGATTCTCTAAAGTTGGTTAGCACTTCTCTTAGTCTTGCTTCTAATTGGGTCATGTTTTTTGCTGAAATTAGGGCGTCATCAAGGTATGGAACGACCCTTTTTATCCCGTTTAATAGGTGTTCCATGAGGCTTTGGAAAACGTCTGGGGCAATGCTTACTCCGAATTGAAGCCTGTTACATTTGAATGACCCACTATGTGTTACTATTGTTTGTGCTTCAGCCGTTATTGGGTCTACTTGAAGCTGCTGATATGCCTGAGTCAAATCGAGTTTCACAAAAAATTTTCCTCCCCAAGGTGAGTGTAGTAAGTGCTGTACGACTTGTACCGGATATGTGCTTTGCTGTAGCACATGGTTCAGGGTAGCCTTGTAGTCTCCGCAAATGCTCAAAGACCCATCAGGTTTCACAGGTGTTACTATTGGAGTCTCCCACCTAGCATGGTCAATTGGTTCTATGATTCCTTGTGCAATCAGTTTGTTTAATTGCTCATCTATTCTGGGCTTTAATGCAAAGGGGACTTGTCTGGCTTTTAACCTTCTTGGTGCTATCTGGGGATCTAAGCTAAAGGAAATTGGGGTCCCCCAGTACCTGCCTAGAGTGCCGTCGAAGACGTCCTGGAATTCGTGTAGCAGGTTCTCTTCCCAATCGCTTGCGGCTATTCGGCTTACTCCGGTCATCCCGATGCCCAATGGTGCGAACCATTCAATGCCCAGGAGGCTGGAACGGTCTCAGTTGACTATAGTCAGCGGCAGGACTTCGGTGTGTTGTTTGTAAGTGACTTTGAAGTGTCTTAGACATTAACAGGAATTCTATTTCCCTGGTAGTCTTGGAGAATTAATTTTTGTTTCTTGAGTTCTTTTTGTTTTATGTTTGGAACCAACGGACTGATTGTGTTCCAAGACAACATTGATAGGAAAGATCCTGAATCGACCTCCATTTCACAGGGGCTTCCTTCAATGGTCACTACACTTTTGACTTTTCTCCCGCTTTCCATCTGTGCACTTCCGATACTGACAGTCTGGTGAGTTTTTTCTCGGTTGCTGGTTCCCTTGCTGCGCTCCCATTTTCTATCGGCTTGCCTTGGGTCAGTTCTTTGTGGGGAATTACCGTGTCTGCTAGGACTGTTGTTCTTACGATTGCAGCAGACTCTTTCTATGTGTCCCATCTTCTTGCAAGCCTGACAGATGGCATCAAGGAACCTACACTCAGCTCGGGAGTGGTTTCCTCAGCAGCCAGCATATTCCCTCCAATTTCTTCTTCTTTTGTGCCTTTTTTGGTTCGCGTGCAGGCGATGGACCTCATCGTCATCTTCTTCCGTTTCTGATGACTCGTCTAGGTCTTCATGGTGTGCGGTTGTGGGAGCTTGCTTCTTCCCTCTGGGTAGGGTCATCATGTCAGTATTGGCATTCATCAGTTTCATTGTGGCTGCTGATTTCTTCGCGGCTTCTGCGGTGGTGGTTTCCACGATTGCTCCTGCCACAGTTATGTTAGGTCTGTTTAATAGTTTGCTTTGTAAAGTAGAGTCCTTTAGACCTAACATGATACGATCTCGCATAGCCTCACCCATACTCTGGAACTCACAGGCTCCTCCCAGATGGCGGAGAGCTGCCACAAAATCTGCAATGGTCTCGTTTTCCCTCTGGTCTCTTTTATAAAACTCATGTCTCTTAATAAGATTTGAGACAACTGGCCCATAGTGAGTCTTTAGCATTCGGTTAAGCTCAGACCAGGTCATCTGTTTCACGTCTCTGGGCTTTGTCAATGCCTTTGCCATTTTGAACACGGCTGGCCCACAATGTGTTAGGAAGACAGCCCTTTTTCGCTGATCCAAATTTTTCTCCATTTCGTTGCTCTACAGAAACATCAGGAAGTGATCGATATAAGACTCCCAGTCTGCGGTTAAAAGGTGCAGGCGGCGCGTTGCTACCAGCCATTTCATCTAGCATGGTTGTGTTCTTGCAGCATGCTCGGTCTCCGCTTTAGGACGATCTCATCCTCATCACCAGTGTTCCGTCTGGAAAAGATGTGCGGTAGACCGGGTTCAACAAATAACTATTAGTTAACAGCAAACAGTAACGGAATATTTGCTCAAGCTGTGGCAGCCCTTTATATAGAGGCTTGTCTGCCGGCTTGTAACCAATGACAGTCTTTTAACTTTGCCACCTTTGAGCGGTTCCTTGGATTGGTTCCTAATGAACCAATCCTTTACTGGCCTTTCTGGCCAATCAGAGGAGACTACTTGGAACCTTCCAAGTTATACAGAACACCCATCATCCTGGGTTTTTTCTTTTTCTATCCAATTTCCATAGTTTATAAGGAAAGGAGCCGTAATAGTTTTTCCCCAAAAGAAGAAAAGAATCATCTACCAGCAGAGGGAAGAAGTAGGGGGAAACATGATAGCATTGTTACACACACACAAATGCATACACGGCTGATCTGGGACAATCTCCAGTCAGCAGTGGGTGGGGAAAAGGAAGAAATGGGTGTTGCCCCCCAACTCCAGCTCTCTCTTTCTCTCTCTTTCTCTCTCTTTCTCTCTCTCTCTCTCTCTCTCTCTCTCTCTCTCTCTCACACACACACACACACACACACCCCTGGATAGCCTGGGAGATCTCCAGTCAGCAGCGGGGAGGGGGGAAGGAAGAAACGGGTGGTGCTCCCCCCCTCTAGCCCCCCCCTCTCTCACACACACACACATGTGCACACACATGCGCACGCATGCACATGCTAGCTAGGCTGCGCCAGCAATGAAGAAAGCCAAGCGAGCCCGGGAATGGTGGGGGGGGGGGGGTTGGCAAGTTCGGGCGACGGTGGGGAGGGGGAGGGCAAGCTCGGGGGATGCGGGGGGGGGGGGGCTAGCGTGACTCACAGGCTTACCTTTCAGCAGGAAGATCAGAACTGCTCAGTTGGGACATAGGGCCAGGCACCACATGGGAAAGCATGAGGACCCAGTGAGGAGTGATTGGGTGGGGCGAGCAAAGGGTGAGGCAAGTAAGCGAGCTGCGACCGGGAACCGGTTCAGGAGTGTGGCCAACCAGAAGTCACTATTTGTTTGGCGACCCATGCCAAATTATCACTACCAATTCTCCCGAATAGGTGAGAACCGGCTGAATACCACCTCTGGTTTGGGCATGTGTTGAAAAATGAAAACAAAATAGATTTCACAGACCAAATGCACAGCTTTGGCTTGATAACTTTCCCAGTTATCAAAAAGGAATTTTTAAAGAGGCCAAGTCCTTTTAAATCACAATAGTTTGGCCAACTCTATCCATTCATAAAATTCTGACAAGACCATCAACAAAATATGCATATCAGCCTTGTTCTTAAAATGAACTGATTTTGATCATCATCCTTCATTTGCTTGTCTTTCAATAGGTTCTTTTTTGAATTTCATCCTCCACCTTTCTGCAAACCTTGAATATCATTAGCAATTTTCCAGCAGTTCTAACAAAGCATGTCATTTCCTTATTATGAATAATAACCATCAGGCATGCCTTGTTTGTTGATAAAACTAATTACCTAAATGTGTTGGCCCTGTGTTTTTTTGCATAAAGAAGCATACAAGATTGACAGTAAATGAAAGAATTCACTTTGTATGAATTGGCAATGAATTATTCACCAACTATTTATGAAATCTGTGTCTGTGACACTGTACGTAGCTGAATTTTGAATCTGTTCTCTCTCTTAGTGCAATAAATTTTGCAAGCAATATTCTTTATTGGCCCCTTTACCAAACTAGCATTTAATATACTTTATGCATAATATCAGCTCCCAAATAGTGTCTGATTCATTTTTAGATGAAAAAGTCAGAAATATTTCAAATAGACATGGAACATATTATATCTACATCTTCCCCAGTTTTAGAAAGGCTTTGGACAGTAAGCATTCTATCTAAATCTCACATATAGATGAAAATGGTTGAGTGTTATCCATCTTTGTATTTATGAGGCCAAGAAATAGATTTAGTTCTGTGTAGTCTGCCAAGAATGCAAGCCATTTCAATTTATCATAGAATTAAGTAATACAACACCCTAAGGGCTCACAAATTTTTCAGCTACAACAGTTTTTGGGTTGCTTGTCTGTATGTTTATTAATGGCACTCTAGACAAAAGAGATGTTATGATATAGATGTATGAGACTACATATTTATTTATATTTTTGATGAAGGAGCTGTTATGCAACCTGGTTTTACCTAAAATGCAACAGATCATCATACAGTGCTCATATACAAAGGAGTAAATAGCTCCATAAACATTTATGTTTCTTCCCCTGACTGCAGTTGATCACATAGTCACCCCTCTGTTTAGACTGGATTTGGGATTTTATCCACCTACTGAGTCTTTCCCAAGGAACTGAAATAAGCAGATGTTGTTTGATGGTGTTAAAGGTATCATCACAGAATGTAAGCTGTTTTAAGTAAAGTTGCCTATAGCAATTGGCTAATGCTGATTCTGTCAATCCTGATAATGTTCAACTCATGCTCAGTTTTGGGATCACACCCAAACACCTATTACTATTGGTACTACCTTTGCTTTCTTTTGCTACTTTGGATGTTCTATTTTTATTTGCATGTTTTTGTATTATTATTAAAATCTAGTATATTGCTAACCTATCCCATGGCTGAAATTCTATGAGTGGATAAGAAACATTAAATTTATTAAAATGAAAATAAGATAATGAGACAATAATGAAGGGCAATTATTGCAGTCTATGATCTATTTTTATAACATATATAAAATTCTGTAGGAGAAGGAATTCAGAACCTGAAGATGGAGTCAAAAGAGGCCTAGAGTCTGTACATAGCCACAAATGGATCAAGTTCAATCTTAAACTCCATTGACCTTATCTAATGCCAAGATAGTGCTAACTATTAGCTGAGTAGATTCCTGTGCATAGGCTGGATTAATAAATAAGTCAATTTAACTGGAACTTCATATGTGGTTCTGATCTTTTGCACTTGACAAATTCAAAACAAAATTACTAATCCAATGTAGGGCAAAATCATTTTTTTAAAAGACAAGAATAAACTCAAGACATGCAATCTGGATAAATTCACATTGAATCAACTTCTATCAAGTAGAGAATCCAACTTTTCCCAAAATTTTGCTTTCCCAAAATTTGCTATATTGCTTTTCCCAATATAGCTTTCACAATAAGAAGGGATAACTTATCAAATTTTTCAGTATGGGTTTCCTGTGTCCTGCATCCCAATGTTTATTTACTTATTGTATTTCAAGACTCTAGGTGGGATATAAGCCAAAACTAAGCCCCAATTATTTTGGTCAATTTATTGAAAGCAGCTCAGTCTAACTTCAAAATGAATTTAGTGAGGTTTAGTCCTAGTAAGTGGGGGCAAAGGATTGCCATCTAATCAAATCAGGAAGTTACCATAATTCTGAGACCTTGCCTCCCTGGGGTGCTAATAGTAAAGTGCAAAAGGAAGGAAAGGAATAAGACAGTAAGAAGGCTACTTCATCAGATATGAAAATCTCTGTATTAAACAGCTGTAGAATGAATTGTGCAGAGATGGTGTAGCAGCTGTTCCAAATGTCCCTCAAGAGCCAGTAAATGTAGCAAGCTATTTTCTCCCATTTGTTTCTCTTCCATCACCACCTTTTTTAAAAACATCTACTGTCACCCTGGAGCTCCCTCAACAATTTTGAAGACTCTTCCTCAGGAATGCTGGTAATTAAAGCATATTTCCACCCACAATTGTCAATGTGCAATTATTAAATTGCGTCACCATCTCTTGAGTTAAACAAGAGTCTTTTTTTTTACTCACTTTTGCAAACGAGACATTACATTCACAGAGAGCAACAATAACATTAACTAAAAATAAAATCAGGCCATGAAACTCCAAAAGGCAAAAGAAGAGCATGCCTCCACCCACCCTGGTTTTTAAGAACAAAGCTTAAGGGATGGCCAAAATCAGAGTCCATGTACTTTTGCAAGCATGTAACGTAAAAATTTCCCTGTCCAGTCATGTCTGACTCTAAGGTGCAGTGCTCATCTCTGTTTCTTGGACAAGGGAGTCAGCACTGTTTGAAAACATTTTCCATTGCCATGTGGCCAGGAGGATTATATACCAAGGCGCACAGAACTCTGTTACTTTCCCCCTGAAGGATACTTATTAATCAACTCGCATTTGCATGCTTTTGAACTGCTAGGTGGGGAGTTACTGAAACTATATGTTACTCCGGCAGAAGGTCTCCTGCTTGAGGAGAGGGTTGGACCAGAAGACCTCCAAGCTCCCTTCCAACTCTATTATTCTGTTATATGAGAAGAAGCCAGTCAGAATCTCCGTTATGCTAAACCAAAATGGAGGTCACTTGATGGTGAACTAAGGCAGCAGCCATACTTGTGTCACTATTCCTTCCTTGATGAAATGCAATCTTTATCTCTATGACCACAGGTGCCTCCAAAGACTACAGCATGGTCCCTTTATAATGATATTGTTAACTAATTGTCAATCAGCTACAGAGTCATTGCTTCTTAAACTAGAGTCCAACATTTAATTGAATCTCATCTCTTCACTGTTTCATCTACAATGATACATTCTGTATGTCCTGAGCAATAGAAGTATGTGAGGTCAGTAGGATATCAGGAGGGTTGCTGAGCTCTCTACCCAGCATGCCTTAATATTTGACAAGGTGACAAGAAGTTAGCAGAGTCCTCTCCCACCCTCTAGCCTGGAAAGCCAGCCATCTGCTGCCTGCCATTATCTCCCATCTGAGATTAATTTCTAATTTCAAATTAAGAGGAAGATGTACTATGCTAAATTGTCCTTGAAATTGGAGAAGAGATTCATGAAGAGATGTGCAGTGTGTGTGTGTGTGTGTGTGTGTACATGGGAGAAAAAGAGGGGGAGAAATGTGTTGAAAAGAGCAAAGTTTGCAAAACTCTATCAACATTTCTTTACTTAATAAGCACAAGTTATCGAAACCAACACACCTACAGAAACTGGGTTAGCACTGAACATCCCCAAGTGAATGCGCATTTGAAGATCCATCATGTTAAACTATTTTACATCACAGCTGAAAAAAAGTTGGGAAGGGTCATTTATTAACCTGGTGCTTTCAAACCACAAGAGGATGCAGATGGGAGCTACTTTCTATGCTTTTAAGAAGGAAAGAAGAGTGGAGTAATTATTCTGAACATGAAAACTTGAAATGCCCTTGCAAGTTTATTTATTTATTTAATTTATATTGCTGCCTATTCACCCATCGGTGACTCAAGGTGGCTTACACAATGTAAACCATATTAAAAACAAAAAAATAAAAATAAAGAACAATAAAAACTAACAAAAAGAATCAAATAAATTAATGAAGTATAATAGAACAAAATCTGGAAAAAAAAAATACCCCTCAACTCCCATCCTCCAACCTGACGACATCAGATCACATGAGCCATTTGATGGGCTCCATCCTGCTTTGGGTTCCCCAGGCCCACTGGGGAAAAAAAACCAGGTCTTCAGTGCTTTCCAAAAGAGTGCTAGAGTGGGGGCCATTCTAATCTCTGCAGGAATGATATTCCAGAAAGAGGGAGCCACCACAGAGAAGGCCCTTCTTCTGATTCCCACCAGGTATCTCCCTCAGGGATGGGACCAGCAACATTCTTTGCCTCCCCACTCTAATGGGTTGGGTAGATGGGACTGTCAAGAGTTGTTTCCTCAGATAATCCGGTCCCAAGCCATGAAGGGCTTTAAAGATGACAACCAGCACCTTGTATTGCACCCGGAAGCAAATCAGCAACAAATGCAGCTCCTGCAGGAGAGGTCCCACCAGAGATCATCCAAAAGTATGATCACTGCTGTTTCTGTCCCAAATCTAGGCCTGAATCCTGATTGGTAGGGGTCAAGATAATCCGTTTCATCCAGAAACCTCTGGAGCTGCTGTGTGACTACCTTCTCAACAACCTTCCTCAAAAAGGGAAGATTGGACACAGGTTGGAAATTATCCAACTGGGTAGAGTCCAGTGAAGGTTTCTTAAGAAGAGGGTGAATCACAACCTCCTTAAAACCGATGTCACACTGCACCAATGGATGGAAAGAGGATGTAAAATGGAGAGAAACACTTGCCATCCATTGGTTAAATGCAATGCTTCGGTTCTGTACTCACTGCGTACATTTTTCATCCTCTCTATCCATCAAGCATCCGTCGACTGAGATTCCATCTGCTCAGAAAGTTTTGAGCTGCTCAAAACTTTTTGAGTGGAAAATGTATCCAACGCGTCCATTCTGCATCCACAAGGCATACGGGGAACATACGTTCTACATCCGTCGTCATCCGTTACGCATCCGCTATATCCGCTAGGCATCCGCTGCGCATCCGCACAACTCAAATCTGCTCCAGCAGAAAACAGACACAGGGAGGAAGTAAATCAGATGCGGAACGGACACAAAGCATTAGTAACACGGATGGAGAAAGGATGAAAGTGGATGGAGCTCCCATACAAAGAATTAAAATGGAAAAAACGTTCACAGAGGGGACGTATCTTGGATATTTAGGATGTCTGCAGGGATGCAAAGGGACACCGAGCTGAAAACTGATATTTCCTATAAAAAGGGGGGGGGAACTCACCTGGAGCTCACTTTCAGTCCAGTAATCCTGCTGTGCAGGATGCAAAGGGATGCCGAGAGGATGCAAAGGGACACCGAGCTGAAAACCAATATTTCCTATAAAAAGGGGGAGGAACTCACCTGAATCTAACTTTCAGTCCTGTAGCCCTGCTATGCAGACCTTTTCAGCCTTCATCTGGCTCTTGCTTTTCCACAGCATCCAGTCATCTCCACCATGGATCATAACACACTCCTTTTGATAGCCACCATCGTTCTGCAACAGTGAGAAGCCATCTACAGGCTCTTTCACCTGTTCTACGGGAAAAAAAGGAGGCATCCAAGAAGTGTCTGGGTCCAAAGATAGATCGCGAGAAGAGCTGAGTATGGACTGTATTACAAGCTGATGGTGGAGCTGAGGAACGAAGACACTCGTGCATTCCAGAAATTCATGAGGATGCCACCAGCCATGTTTGACGAAGTTGTGGAACGGCTGAGACCCAGGTTGACCAAGGCAAACACCAATTTCCAGCCCAGCCTGGAACTTGGACTGAAGGTGGCACTGACTCTGTGCCACCTGGCCAATGGAACCACATACAAAAACATGCAGTATGGTTGGAAGGTGCCACACAACACCATCAGCAAAGTGGTCAGAGAAGTGGTGCAGGCAATTATCAAAGAATACCTGGAGGAGCTCCTCCAGTGCCCCTCCACTGAAGAAGGCTGGAAGAAAGTTGCAGAGCAGTGGTATCAGAAGTGGAACTTCCCCCACACCGTTGGAGCCATAGATGGCAAGCACGTGGCCTGCAAAGCTCCAGCCAAGTCAGGGTCCACTTATCACAACTAAAAGGGCTTCTTCAGCATCATCATCTTCCCCATGGTCAATGCTAACTACAAGTTCATGTACATCGATGCTTCAGGCAACGGGTCATATTCAGATGCCCAGGTATACAACGCCAGTCACCTCAAGGAGGGGCTGGAATGCAACCTCATCGTGGGCTTCCCAGATCCAGACCCCCTGCCCAACGACACACAAGATGTCCCCTACTTCATCGTGGGGGATGATGCCTTCTCCCTCAGAACCTACCTCATGAAGCCCTACACTTCCAGATGCCTCACCTGTGAAGAGAGGTTCTTCAATTACAGGCTGTCCATAGCAAGGCAGGTGGTGGAGAACGCCTTTGGCATCCTGGCCAACAGGTTCCAGGTACTTCTCACCACCATACAGCATTGCCCAGAGATTGTGAGGAACATTGTGGAAGCTTGCTGCATCCTGCACAATCTCATGCGCACCCGCTACCCAGTGTTGCAGAACAGGCTCGTGGACCACAAACAAGGCAATGGGGACATGGAGCCTGGGGAATCGAAGCAAGGGCAAAACCTGATAGACACTGAGGATGTGCAAGGCCCCAACAGAGCTACCCAGTCTTGCAGAACAGGATCGTGAACCGTCAACAAGGCAATGGGGAAATGGAGCTTGGGGAATGGAGGCAAGGGCGAAACCTGATCGATACTCAGGATGTGCAAGGCCACAACAGAGCCTCACGGGAAGGGAAGAAGCAGCACAACCTCCTGAAACACTGGTGCAACTCCCCAGCTGGAGCGGTGGAGTGGCAAGACAGGATGGTAGATGCTTAATGGATGCTTCCTTCAGCCTGTCTCATCACACGGATGAGATTGGGCCATGTATGTTGGGTGGGCCTACAATGAACAGGGCATTTAATAAAGAGTTGTGATTGTGTTCAAATGTGTGGAAAAATGCTTACATTGTTATTGGTAAAAAAGGGCCATAGGTGTGGCACCTGCGAGGGTAGACCATAAAGTCCCACTATGCTAGCACTGGAGGTTTATCTATCCCACAGCTATGAGCCATCCCAAAGGTATCCCTGATCATTCCACAGGTATCCCTGCCCACCCCACTGCTATCTTAACCCATCCCACAAGCATGAAAAGGCTTAAGCCAATTCTAAAAGTTTCCACCAAGACTTTAAAAAAAAAAAACAAATGAAGCAAGTGTGTGAATCAAAGATAAACTTTATTGAACAACAATCTGTAAAAAAAAAATGACCCAAGTCAAGTGTCCAAATAAAGTCCACAGGTATCCAGCTACCTGGTCTCTGGTACTCTTCTTGGTCACTCGGAGGTGTGCCCAGTCTCAGGGGTGAAGGGTCCAGGTACTGTGGTGGTGGGTGGTGCTGGAGTGCCTGGCCTTGAGAGGACAACAGGGGATGGTGTGTTGAGAAAGCTCTCAGACAGCTGGCTCAGGCCCATGATGCTGAGAGGTCCTTCCTCCATGCCATGGGGTGTTAGCCCCAGTACTGATGACAGATGTACTGAGGCCGGGCTTGGCTGTGGGGTGTAGGAAGGAGTAGTGCAGTGGGGCTGTCTGCTCTGCAGCTGGGTGAGGACTGGCATGGGTGGCATCATTGGCGTGGGTGGCATCGCTGTCGTCGGTGGCATCATTGTTGTGGGTGGCATTGGAGGCATCAGTGAAACAGGTGGCAACGGTGTCGCCTGATGACTCTGTGCCTGGACTGGGAAGGGCTGCTGCCTGTGCTGCTGAACCTCCTGGTAGCTGTAGCCCTGGTAGGTGAGGGGCTGTGGGAAGCCTTGGAATGGGAGGGACATCACCTGGGGTGGAGGAGCAGACCTGGACTGGGTGGGAGCAGGTTCCTCTAGGTCTGGAGGGTTGTGAAGCAGCTTGGTGATCTGGTCCTTCAACAGCTGGTACTGTGGATCCGCCATTTCCTTGAGGCTCTGGTTGACATAGGTGAGGAAGGGCTTGCGGTTGGAGGATTAGAAGTCGGTGTGGACTAGCTGAGATATGAGATCTATGCTGGTGCGGGTGGTGTCCCTGATCTCCAGCAGGACATTGTGGCTCTGCCCCTCCAGCTGTCCGGCTCTCTGCCTTTCTGAGGAGGCAGAGCTGGGGGGGGTAGAAGTGGCTAGGACTGTGGTGGACTCAATGTCTCCTTTCTCCCACCGTACCAGGGAGTCCTCTACGCACTCCACCACGCTTACCACACCTGTCCGCGGGTTCTCCGCCATGGCACGCTCCACAGAAACCTGCCTGGAGACTGCCTCTCAGCCGGAAGAGGACTGGCTCTCAGCAGGCTGCAGGAGAGGGAGGGTCGTGAGAGGGGCTGCTGGTGCTCCTCGGTGGCGGACCTCACCCTCCAGGAATCTGCACCTGGCCATGACATAGGTCTCTCTGTCTGTCAGCTTCACAGTGGCCTGGCCAGATTTCTTCAGGTGCAGCTTCCCATACCAGGTGTGCATGTGCTTCCACTAGTCGAGGAGCACCTCCGAAGTGTAACCCATACTCTCTGCCCTCTCTCTCCAAGCAGCCTGCTTCCGCTTGGTGTCTCTGTACAGCCGGTGTCCCTTCCGCCACAGATAGTCGTTCTCTCTAAGCCACTCCAGCACCTCATCCTCGTGCACCTCCTCAATATAGTATTGCTTCCTCTCCCATTGTCGCATACGTCTCTTCCTCCCCTTGGCTGGACCAGATGGACCCTCATTGGAGGGGCTCCCACGTCGTAGGGGATGCTCCTCCACACCACCAGCAGCAGCAGCAGCAGCAGAATCATCATCATCATCATCATCATCCTCACCAGCAGGATCATAATCATCATCATCAGCAGCAGCAGCAGCAGGATCATCATCAGCAGCACAGTAGCAGTGGCAGCAGGATCAGCAGCAGCAGCATGACCAGCAGGACCAGGATCAGCAGCAGTAGAGTAAGCACCAGCAGGGCCAGCAAGTCCAGGAGCACGAGCAGGACCAGGAGCATGAGCAGGACGAGCAGGACGAGCAAGGCCAGGAGCACAAGCAGGACAAGCAAGTCCAGGAACATGAGCAGGTTGAGCAGGACCAGCAGGACCAGGAGCAGCTTCAACAGAGTAAGCACCAGCAGAAGCCCCAGTACCAGCAGAAGCACCACCACCAGGAGCAGCTTCAGCAGAAGCCCCAGAAGAAGCAGAGTCAGGGGCAGGGGGTGGGAGGTTGGCCCTGTCCCTCTTGCCAGGGATGGCGGCAGGTTGCTGAGGCGTTCGCTTCCTCCCCGTGGTTGTGGGGTTGCTGGCTGGCAGGGAGGCTGGCAGGCACCAATGCTGGCACCAAGGCTGTCACCAAGGCTGTCACCAAGGCTGGCAGGAAGGCTGGCAGGAAGGCTGGTAGAAAGCCTGGCAGGAAGGCAGGCAGGCAGGCAGGCACCAAGGCTGGCTGGAAGGCAGGCTGGCAGGGCAGGCAAGGAACTCAGAGTGTCCAGCAGCAGGTCTTTCCTCAGAATGCTGGCCACGTGTGAGCTGCTTCCCTTTATATCCGGGGGCTTACGTAATACTTCCCCCCCGCATGTGAATTAACACTCGGCATCCGTTCTGCTTCTGCTGTGCACCCGTTAAGTTTCCGCTGTGCATCCGCTTTATCCACTGTGCATCCACTGTGCATCCGCTTCATCCGTTCGGCGTCCGTTCTGCATCCGCTGTATCCATTCCGCATCCGCTTCGCTGAGGCCCCTCAGAAGCCCTGCGGTTGCGCCATCCACTCCCATCTGCTTCCATCCACTGGGCTTCCGTTCTGCATCCACTTTGCATCCGCCCTGCGTCCTCCCCGCGTCCGTGTTATCCGCTCCGGTTATGCAAATTTTTGCCCCTTTTAAGAGCGGATAAGAACGGATGGAACATTTTGCTCGTCTGCTGTGTCCTTTTTGCATCCATTGGCCAGTGTGACATGGGCTTTTCCCTCTCTTTTTTCAGGACTTACTTAAAAGATGTTGATACAGCTTTGTAAGACTGTGCAGATTTAAACTATATCCATCAGTGGATATTTTTTCAGGTTGTGGATTGCATTCTTAGAATGACAAGCTGAAGCCTGCAATCCAACAGGTCAGTAGAGACAGAACAAGGAATTGAGGGCAGACATTTATTCATTTTTATACTGCCTTCATTATTTTTATAAATGCCTCAAGGCAATTAACATACACAATACTACTTCCTCCTCCTCTTTTCTCCACAACAACCATCATCTGAGGTGCATTACTCAGCTGCTTTCATGTCTAAGAGAGAACTAAAACACACAGCCTCCTAATTTCTAGCTGATGCCTTTACCAATAGGCCAAAGTGACTCAAATGTTAATTTAATTTTAAAATGTAAATAATAAACTTAAAATTTGATTGCAAGCAATTAAAATGACTTCCCATGATTTAAACAGTTTTTCTGTCTGTAACAAAATTGCAAGAAACTTTGGGGAGGTCAGGTTTGAGAACTGCACCTCAAATTTTCCTGGATTTGATTGCACCACTGAGACTTCAACATGCTTTGCATTAAAGTGGAAGGAGATCTCTTCAAGAAAATTAGAGATATGAAGGGAGTGTTTCATGCAAAGTTGGGCATAATAAAGGACCAAAATGCAGGTACATAACAGAGGCAGAAGAGATTAAGAAGAAGTGGCAAAATTACACAGAAGGACTAGATATAATGAGCTTAAGGCCCTGTCCCACTGGCCGACGGACGCAAAACGTATGCATAAAGGACACAGTGGATGAGCAAAATTTCGGGGATGGCTCCATCCATTGTCATCCACTCCAAAAGGTGGCGAAAATTTGCAAAAACAGAACAGAAAAGAATGGAAAAGAACGGATGGGGGTAGTATGTAGCGGGTATGTTAAACGGATGTTTGTAGGAAGCCTAGCGGATGACAGTGGATGAAAGCGGATGACACATCCGAAGGGGTTCCGGGGGAGAATTGCGAAGCAGACACATAGCGGGAGGGGCGGATGCATAGCGGATGACACGGATGCATCACGGACGCCTATAGGAAGCAAAGCGGATGCATAACAGTTGTATATCGGACGCAAAGCGGTCACTGCGCATGCGGGGAGTATGAATTGCGTCAGCTCCATGGATATAAAAGGATGCAGCTCACACGCAGTCAGCATTCAGAGGAAAGACGTGCTGCCACATACATCTTCAAAGAACACCATGGTTCGTCAGTCAGGGAAGAAGAGAAAGACCATGCCTACTCGTGCCAGCCCTGGCAAGAAGGACAGAACCACCATACCACCTCCTGGCACTGACTTTGAAGGCCTTGCTGGTGCTTCTCCTGCTGCCGCTGCTGCTGCTGGTGGTGATGCTTCTCCTGCTGGTGCTTCTCCTGCTGGTGGTGGTGGTGGTGGTGCTGCTGCTGCTGGTAGTGATGCTGGTGGTAGTGCTGGTGCTGCTGGTGCTGCTGGTAGTGCTACTGGTGGTGCTGCTGGTGCTCGCAACTGCTGCTGCTGTGGTGGACCAGCCCCAAGGCCCTCAAAGCCCTGCTGCTGAAGGCCCTGCTGCTAAAGCCCTGCTGAAGCCCCTGCCAGAGGGAGGAAGAGGCAAGGGAAGGAGAAGGGAGAGAGGAAACAGTACACCGTTTCTGAGGAGCATAAGGATGAGGTGCTGTAATGGCTGAGGGAGAGCGAGTACCTGTGGAGAAAGGGCCACAGACTCTATCGCGACACCACGAAGAAACAGGCAGCTTGGAGAGACAAGGCAGAGAGCCTGGGCTACACTGCAGATATATTCCTGGGATGGAGGAAGCACATGAACACCTGGTATGGCAAGCTACATCTCAAAAAATCTGGGCAGGCCACTGTCAAGCTCACTGACCGGGAGATGTACATCATGGCCAAGTGAAGATTCCTGGAGGGTGAGGTCTGCCACCGAGGAGCAGCCCCTCTGACACCCCTCTCCCTCAGACAGCCCACAGACAGCCAGTCCTCTTCCACCCAAGAGCCAGCTGCCCTGTCCAGGCAGGTGTCTTCAGAGGGCCCCATGGCAGAGACCCCCCCCCCGACAGCTGCACTCCCCATGCCGGAAGACTTGGAGGATGACGCCCTGCTGTCACAAATGGAGGAAGTAGCAGCAGCCACCAGAGGCCAACCCAACCCACCCCACCCCACCCCCAGCTCCACAGGATGCAGGCAGAGAGGCAGACTGGAGGGCCAGGACCACAGTGTGCTGTTGGAGATCAGGGACACAATGAAGACCAGCACAGAATTTCTCTCTCAGCTGGTCCACTTGAACAGAGCATCCTCGGGCCAGAACACCTTCATCACCTACGTGAGCCAGACCCTGAGGGACCTGCCTGAGGCCCAGTACCAGGTGATGAAGCAGAAGATCACAGCACTTTTGCACAACCCTCAAGGCCCAGCTGAAGCTTCTCCTACCCAGTCCAGGTCTGCTCGCCACCCCAGGCGATGTCACAGCAATTCCATGGCTTTCAACAGCTTCTCACCTACCAAGACTACAACTACCAGGACTTCCCACAGCAAAAACAGACCTTCCCAGTCTAGGCCCTGGTTCATCACACGCCACAGATGCCACACCTCACCCAGCTGCAGACCAGACAGCCCCACTACACTCCTCCTTCCTCCACCCCACAGCCAAGCCCATCAACGGACAATCAGACCGGCACTCAAACCACAGCCACCTCCACAGTCCCTGGCCACTTAACAGCTGAGACAATTGATATGACTCAGAGTGACTGAGAACAGTGCCAGAGACTGAGTTGTTATTTGTTCACTTTATCTTTGCTTAAGACACTTTACTTGGTTCATTTTGCTTTTTTAATAATGTCAGTCAGTTTACTTAAGACAGTTATTAATAAAGGTTATCTTTGATTAACACACTTGGTTCATTTTTTTACTTAATAAAGTGTTGGTGAAAAATGGTTAAGCCTTTGCATGCTTGTGGGATAGGTATGGATAGTTGTGGGATAGGTAAGGATAGTTGTGGGATAGATAAGGATAGTTGTGAGATAGATAAGGATAGTTGTGGGATAGGTAAAGATAGTTGTGGGATAGATAAGGATAGTTGTGGAATAGATAAACCTCCAGTGCAAGCATAGTGGGACTGTATGGTTCACCCTCCCAGCTGCCACACATATGGACCTTTTGTATCAATAACAATTTATTCATTGATCAACACATTTCAAAATAAACAAAGCTCTTTATTAATGCCCTATTTATTTTAGGGCCATACATGGCACAATCAACATACATGGCACAATCTCATCAGTGTTATGCGACAGCCTCAAGGAATCATCTATCATCCTGTCTTGCCACTCCACTGCTCCAGCTAGGGAGTTGCACCAGTGTCTCAGTAGGTACGGCTTCATGAGGTAGGTTCTGAGGGAGAAGGCGTCATCACCAATGATGAAGTAGGGCACATCTTGTGTGTCATTGGATAGGGGGTCTGGATCTCGAAAACCTATGATGAGGTTGCGTTCCAGCCCATCCTTGAGGTCACTGGCATTGTATACCTGGCTATCTGAAGCTGACCCATTGCCTGAAGCATCGATGTAGATGAACTTTTAGTCAGCATCAACCATGGCAAAGAGAATAATACTGAAGAAGCCCTTGTAGTTGAAATAAGTGGACCCTGAGTTGGCTGGAGCTTTGCAGGCTACGTGCTTCCCATCTATGGCTCCAGTTTTCTCAATTGTTAGGAAAAAACTTAATATTTAAATTGTAAAATGGAAATACATAAGACTTAACATTTCCTTCCCTTCAATATGAAAATATCTCACTTTGAACTGAAAAAAACAATGTATCTGCATATACACTGCCATCAGATATAGTTTGTCTTTTCCAATAAACTATAAATATCTACTATTTTCCTGCACCTTTCAGCATAGCCTTGTCTTTCTAAGCACATAGCTTAATAATTTTACATATCTGTGTTAAGTTCCAAGGCTTCTAAAGTCATTCTTCCAAAGATTATTTTATATTTATAAATCAAAAAAAATTCCCACTGGGTGAATATGCAGTCAAGCAGTTGACAAGATTAGTAGAAATTGTTTCATAATATAATATGCCTCTTTTCCATCCCATCACAATTAATATGACCTCAGCTGAGCTTGCGAGGATGTATCCCACAGAGTGAACCAATCAACCACCTATTACATTAGATCTCAGAGTACAAATTATCATTTTGGCTGGGGAGAGCTCAACATAATAAATATTTCCTGAATATCCAAATCACTTTTTGCTAGAGTTTACTAGAATGGGCAGCCATAACAAATTTAATGATTTAAATTTTGCTTATTGCTGCTGAATAATTTGGAGGAATAGGACAGGGAAAGGTGAATTGATCCCCAGTTCTCCCAGCTTATTGGACAGCTCTCAAAACTTTGATAAACATGACTTGGTTTTGGGATCCCAAGGATGTGTGGAGCCTATTAAATGGTTATAGTGTATATAGTTACACTGTGCTCTCTTCTGCATTTTTATTTGATCCTGATCAGGGGTGGGATTCAATTATTTTAACAACCGGTTCTGTGGGCATGGCTTAGTTGGTGGGCATGACTTGGTGCCCATGGTTGGGCATGGCCAACTCAATATCACTCACATTGAGGCACGCATCTCCTAACCTGACCTCTCATGATTGTGGGGATGCTGCAACAGTCATAAGTGTGAAAAATGGTCATAAGTCACTTTTTTCAGTGACATTGTAACTTTGAATGGTCACTCCACAAAAGCAAAGCACCAGCAAAGGAGGGGAAAAAAATCCAGAGAAGTTTCAGAGACAGGAAATCTTGTCCTGCCAAGAATGTAATAAGGGTTAATGGAGAGGCAGTTTCTGGAAGCAACACCAGAATGTTTCCTTCCTGCCTCCCTTACAGGATTAGCCCAGTAATTTCTTCTGACAACCAGTTCTCCAAACTGCTTAGAATGTTAACAAGCAGTTCTAGCAAATAGGTGCGAACTTGTAGAATCCCACCCTGATCCTGACAGGTTTGAAGTTGACTCAGCTTTCCATCCTTCTGAGGTCAATAAAATGAGAAGCCAGAGTGTTGGGGGCAATATGCTGACTTTGTATACCACTCAAAGAGGGCTGTACAGTGCTATGAGGCAGTATATAAGTTTAAGTGCCATTGATATTGCTATTATATAGTTTTAGAGATATTTATTTATTTGGCATGTCTAAGAACTGCCTATCTCCTTCAGGGTAGTGTACAATAAAACATTAAAAGCATAAAATCAGTATGTGGCCCCACCCCATACTGCCCAGTCACTCCTCATCTCATTCTTGCTCCCAGGGAGCTGCAGGGAGGCCTACTAGGCTGCATGGTAGGTAGCCGTGAGGCAGCAATGGAACAGAACAGCAGCCCCAATCAGCTGGGAGACTAATCAGTCATTTCAGTCAGACTTTACAACTTTGGGAGATCTCTTGTCCCCTCAGAAGTTGGAAGTCTGACTGAACCTTTTTTAAAATGGTAGTCACATAGTCTTTTTTTGTTGCCCTGCACACGGGAGCTGGAAAGCAGGTTAAGGCCCTGTCACACTGGCTGACGAATGCAAAACGTTTGTAAAAAGGACACAGCGGATGAGAAAAATGTTCCATCCATTCTTATCCGCTCTCAAAGGTGCCCCGAATTTGCATAACCAGAGCGGACAACACGGAAAGGAACGGACGGGGGAAGGACATAGGGCGGATGGAAAGCGGATGCTCCATGGAAGCCTAGCAGATGGAAGCGGATGAGAGCGGATGGCACATCTGCAAGGCTTCCGGGGGACCACAGCAAAGCAGATGCGGAACGGATACAGCGGATGCAGAGCGGACGCCGAGCAGATGAAGCGGATGCAGAGCGGAAGCCTAGCGGAAGTCTAGCGGATGACTAGTGGATGTCTAGCGGATGCCTAGCGGATGCCTAGCTTTCAATGCGCATGCGGGGAGGATGCAATGCGTCAGCCCCGCGGATATAAAGGAAAGCAGCTCCAAAGCAGGTCACCATTCAGAGGAAAGACGTGCTTCCAGACACAGCTCTCAAGCCTGCCTGCCAGCCTGCCTGCCAGCTTGCCTTCCTGCCAGCCTACCTGCCTGCCTGCCTGCCAGCCAGCAACCCCCCAAACATGGGGAAGAAGAGAAAGCCTCAGCCATCTGCTGCCAGCCCTGGAAAGAGGGACAGGGCCACCCTCCCACCCCCTGGCCCTCATTCTGCTTCTGCTGGGGTTTCTGCAGCACGGGCTCGCTCTTCTGGGGCTGGGGCTTCTGATGCTTCTGCTTCTGGAGGAGCTGATGAGGCTGCTTCTGGCGGTGGTGCTTCTGCTGGTGCTTACTCTGCTGATGCTGCTTCTGGCGGTGGTGCTTCTGCTGGTGCTTACTCTGCTGGAGCTGCTTCTGGCGGTGCTTCTGCTGCTGCTTAATCTGCTGGCACTGCTCTTGGTGCTGGTGCTTCTACTGGTGCTTACTCTGCTGGCGCTGCTCCTGGTCCTGCTGGTATTCCTGGTCCTGCTCGTGCTCCTGGTCCTGCTCGTGCTCCTGGTCCTGCTGGTCCTGCTTGTGCTCCTGGTCCTGCTGGTGCTCCTGGTCCTGCTGGTCCTGCCCGTACACCTGGTCCTGCTGGTCCTGCTGGTGCTGCTGGCACTACCGGTGCTTACTCTTCTGCTGCAGATCCTGGTCCTGCTGGTGCTGCTGCTGCTGCTGGTGGTGGTGGTGATGGTGTGGAGAAGCAGCCCCTACAACCTGGAAGCCACTCTGATGAGGGCCCATGTGCTCCTGGCAAAGGGAGGAAGAGGCAGACGCGAGAACAGGAGAGGAGGCAATACAACATTGAAGAGGAACATGAGGATGAGGTGCTGGAGTGGCTGAGAGAGAATTAGTATCTATGGCGGAAGGGACACAGGCTCTATAGGGACAACAAAAGGAAGCCGGCTGCTTGGAGAGAGAAGGTGGAGAGCCTGGGCTACACTTCGGAGGTGCTCCTCAGCTGGTGAAAGCACATGCATACCTGGTACGGGAAGCTGCACCTCAAGAAATCTGGCCAGGCCGCGGTCAAGCTGACGGACAGAGAGAACTACGTCATGGCCAAGTGAAGCTTCCTGGAGGGTGAGATCCACCATCAAGGAGCAGCCCCTCTCAGAACCCTCTCTCTCAGGCAGCCTGCTGAGAGCCAGTCCTCTTCCGGCCGAGAGTCAGCTCCTGTCTCCAGGTAGGTATCTGTGGAGCGTGCCACCATGGAGACCCCCCCGACAGCTGTAGTACCCGTGGCGGAGCGCGTGGAGGACCCCCTGGTGCAGTGGGAGAAAGGAGACGGCACCTCCACCACAGTCCAACCCGCATCCACCCCCCAGCTCCACCTCCACAGAAAGGCAGAGAGCCAGACAGGAGGGGCTGAACCACACTGTCCTGCTGGAGATAAGAGACACCATCAGGATCAGCGTAGATCTCCTCTCTCAGCTGGTACACACCGACTCCTCATCCTCCAACCCGAAGCCCTTCCTCACCTATCTGAACCAGACCCTCATGGACATGGCGGGACCCCAGTACCAGGTGGTGAAGGACAGGATCACCAATCTGCTTCACAACCTGCCAGACCCAGATGAACCTGCTCCCACCCAGTCCAGGTCTGCTCCTCCACCCCAGGTGATGTCCCTCCCATTCCAAGGATTTCCACAAGCCCTCACCTACCAAGGCTACAGCTACAAGGAGGTCCAGCAGCACAGGCAGCAGCCCTTCCCAGTCCAGGCACAGGTTCATCGGACGCCAGCGTTGCCACAGGTTCCACTGATGCCACCAATGCCCCCCACGCCACCGATGCCACCCACATCAGCCCTCACCCAGCTGCAGACAAGACAGCTCCACTACACTGCTCCTTCCTCCACCCCACAGCCAAGCCCAGCCTCAGTACATCTGTCATCGGTACTGGGGCTGACACCCCATGGCATGGAGGAAGGGGCTCTCAAGATCACAGGGCTGAGCCAGCTGTCTGAGAGCTTCCTCAACACACTGTCCCCTGTTGTCCTCTCAGGGCCAGGCACCCCAGTGGCACTTCAGACCAGCACTCCAGCAGCAGCCACCTCCACAGCACCTGGACCCTGCACCCCTGAGACTGGGCACACCTCCGAGTGACTGAGAGGAGTGCCAGAGACTGGGTGGCTACCTGTTGACTTTATTTGGACACTTGACTTGGGTCATTTTTCTTTTACAGCTTGTTATTAATAAAGATTATCTTTGCTTCACAAACTTGCTTCATTTATTTTAGTAAATAAAGTCTTGGTGGAAACTTTTAGAAATAGTTTAAGCCTTTGCATGCTTGTGGAATGGGTTAGGATAGCAGTGGGATGGGCAGGGATACCTTTGGGATGGGTTTAGATAGCAGTGGGATGGGCAGGGATACCTTTGGGATGGGTAATAGCTGTGGGATAGATAAACCTCCAGTGCAAGCATAGGGGGACTGTATGGTCCACCCTCCCAGGTGCCACACCTTTGGCCCTTCATTATCAATAACAATGTAAGCATTGATCCACACATTTGAACACAAACACAACTCTTTATTAAACGCCCTGTTCATTGTAGGCCCACCCAACATAAATGGCCCAATCTCAGATTGTGCAGGATGCAGCAAGCTTCCACGATCCTCCTCACGGTCTGTGGGCGATGCTGTATGGTGGTGAGAAGTACCTGGAACCTGTTGGCCAGGATGCCAAAGGCGTTCCCCACCACCTGCCCTGCCCTGGACAGCCTGTAGTTGAAGAACCTCTCTTCATGGGTGATGCATCTGGAGGTGTAGGGCTTCATGAGGTAGGTTCTGAGGGAGAAGGCGTCATCCCCCACAATGAAGTAGGGCACATCTTGTGTCGTTGGGCAGGGGGTCTGGATCTGAGAAGCCCATGATGAGGTTGCGTTCCAGCACCTCCTTTAGGTCACTGCCATTGTATACCTGGGCATCTGAAGCTGACTCATTGCCTGAAGCATCGATGTACATGAACTTGTAGTGAGAATCGACCATGGCGAAGAGGATGAAGCTGAAGAAGCCCTTGTAGTTGAAATAAGTGGACCCCGACTTGGATGGAGCTTTGCAGGCCACATGCTTGCCATCTATGGCTCCAATGGTGTGGGGGACGTTCCACTTCTGATACCACTGCTCTGCAACTTTCTTCCATCCTTCTTCACTGGAGGGGCACTGGAGGAGCTCCTCCAGGTATTCTTCAATGATGGACTGCACCACTTCTCTGACCACAATGCTGATGGTGTTGTGTGGCACCCTCCAGCCATACTGCATGCCCCTGTAGGTGGTCCCTGAGGCCAGGTGGCACAGAGTCAGTGCCACCTTGAGCCCAGGGTCCAGGCTGGGTTGGAATTTGGTGCTCTGTTTGGTCAACCTGGGTGTCAGCCACTGCACAACTTCGTCAAACATGGCTGGAGGCATTCTCTTGAAGTTCTGGAATGCACGAGGGTCTTCGTTCCTCAGCTCCACCATCAGCTTGTTGTACAGTCCGTACTCTGCTCTTCTAACGATCCATCTTCGGACCCAGACGCTTCTTGGCCGCCTCCTTTTCTTCCCGTAGAACAGTTGAAAGAGCCTATAGATGGCTTCGCACTGTTGCAGAACGATGGTAGCTACCAAAAGGAGTGTGTGACGATCCATGGTGGAGATGACTGGATGCTTTGGAAGAGCAAGAGGCAGATGAAGGCTTCAGAGGTCTGCACAGCAGGGCTACTGGACTGAAAGTGAGATCCAGGTGAGTTGCTCCCCCTTTTTGTAGGCAATATAGGTTTTCCACTATGTGTCCTTTTGCATCCTCTAGGCATCCTCTAGACATCCTTAATATCTGAGGTAGGTACCCTCTGCGAACGTTTTTCCCATTTTAAATGATTTCGTTGCGAGCTACATCTGTGCTACTAATGCTGCGCGTCCGTTACGTGTCTGTTTCGCTTCCTCCCTGTGTCCGTTTTCCGCTGGAGAGGATTTGAGTTGCGTGGATGCGCAGCGGATGCCTAGCGGATGTAGCGGATGCTTAACGGATGATGACAGATGCAGAACGGATGTTCCCCGTATGCGTTGCGGATGCAGAACGAACGTGTTGGATACATTTTCCTCTCAAAAAGTTTTGAATGAATGGAACCTCAGTTGATGGATCTTGGACGGATAGAGAGGAAGAAAAACAGACGCAGTGCGTACAGAACGGATGCATCACGTTAACCAACAGATGGCAAGTGTTTCTCTCTGTTTTACATCCTCTTTCCATCCATTGGTGCAGTGTGACATGGGCTTTAGTGAGGGAATTGTGGTTGCTCTGTTATAGGGTGGAAGTGAGGATTCTGCTTCATGATTGCTTATAAGTAAATGACACTATGGAGCACTGCACACCAGAACAACTAGACTGAAGAACAGTTTTTTTCCCCAAAAGTCATCACTCTGCTAAACAAATAATTCCCTCAACACTGTTCAACTATTGACAAAGTGTGCACTACTATTACGGTTAATCTTCTCCTCACTCCTTATCACCCATCCTCTCCCATTTGTGATTGTAGGAGTGTAACTTTGTTGCTTGTATCCTTAAGACCCAGTCCCACTGGCCGATGGATGCAAAATGTATGCATAAAGGACACAGTGGATGAGCAAAATTTCAGAGGTGGCTCCATCCGTTGTCATCTGCTCAAAAATGGCAAAAATTTGCATAAACAGAATGGAAAAGAACGGAAAAGAACGGACATGGGTAGTATGTAGTGGGGAGTGTTAAACGGATGTTCATAGGAAGCTTAGCGGAAGAAAGCCGATGGAAGTGGATGACAAGTCCGAAGGGGTTCTGGGGGAGAATTTTGAAGCGGACGTATAGCAGAAGGGGCAGATGCATAGCGGATGAAGCGGATGCATCACGGACGCCTATAGGAAACAAAGAGGATGCCGCACAGATGTATATCGGATGCAAAGCGTTCACTCCGCATGCGGGGAGTATGAATTGCGTTAGCTCTGCGGATATAAAAGGATGCAGCACGCACGAAGTCAGCATACAGAGGAAAGATGTGCTGCCACATACATCGAGCAAGAACACCATGGTTCATCAGTCAGGCAAGAAGAGGAAGCCCATGCCTACTCGTCCAAGCCCTGGCAAGAAGGCCAGAACCAGTATCTCACCCCCTGGCAGTGACTCTGAAGCTGCTGTTGCTGCTGCTCCTGTGGTGGACCAGCCCCAAGGCCCTCAAAGCCCTACTGCTGAAGGCCCTGCTGCTCAAGCCTCTGAAGGCCCTGCTGCTCAAGCCCCTGAAGGCCTTGCTGCTCAAGCCCCTGAAGGCCTTGCTGCTCAAGCCCCTGAAGGCCCTACTGCTCAAGCCCCTGAAGATCCTGTTGCTCAAGCCCCTGAAGTCCTTGCTGCTCAACTCCCTGAAGGCCTTGCTGCTCAAGCCCCTGAAGAACCTGCTGCTCAAGCCCCTGAAGGCCCTGCTGAAGCCCCTGCCAGAGGGAGAAAAAGGCAAGGAAAGGAGAAGGGAGATAGGAAACAGCACACCATTTCTGAGGAGCATGAAGATGAGGTGCTGGAATGGCTGAGGGAGAACGAGTACCTCTGAAGAGAGGGCCACAGACTATATCGCGACACCAAGAAGAAGCAGGAAGCTTGGAGAGACAAGGCAGAGAGCCTGGGGTAGACTGCAAAAGTACTCCTTGGATGGTGGAAGGACATGCACACCTGGTATGGCAAGCTACACCTCAAGAAATTCAGGCAGGCTGCTGTAAAGCTCACTGACTGGGAGATGTATGTCATGGCCAAGTGCAGTTTCCTGGAGGGTGAGATCCACCACCGAGGAGCAGCCCCTCTGAGAACCCTCTCCCTCAGACAGCCCACAGACAGCCAGTCCTCTTCCAGCCAGGAGCCAGCTACCCTGTCCAGGCAGGTGTCTTCAGAGGGCCTCACAGCACAGACCCCCCTGACAGCTGCACTCCCCATGCTGGCAGACTTGTAGGATCCCGTGGGGGATGACGCCCTGCTGTCACAAAAGGAGGAAGAAGCAGCAGCCACCAGAGGCCAACTCACCCCCACCCCCACCCCCAGCTCCAGAGGATGCAGGCAGAGAGGCAGACTGGAGAGCCAGGACCACAGTGTGCTGTTGGAGATCAGGGACACAATGAAAACCAGCCCAGAACTTCTCTCTCAACTGGTCCACAGTGACATACCATCCTCGGACCAGAAGCCCTTCATCACCTAGGCGAGCCAGACCCTGAGAGACCTGCCCGTGGCCCAGTACCAGGTGATGAAGCAGAAAATCACAGCACTTCTGCACAACCCTCAAGGCCCAGCTGAAGCTGCTCCTACCCAGTCAAGGTCTGCTCCTCCACCCCACAGCCCTTCCACGGCTTTCAACAGCCCCTCACCTACCAAGGCTACGACTACCAGGACTTCCCACAGTAGAATCAGACCTTCCCAGTCCAGGCCCAGGTTCATCGCACGCCACAGACGCCAGTCCTCACCCAGCTGCAGACCAGACAGCCCCACGACACTCCTCCTTCCTCCACCCCACAGCCAAGCCTGTCAACGGACAATCTGTCATCAGTATTGGGCCTGACAACTCAAGTCCTTGATGAAGGGCCTCTCAAACTCATGGGACTGAGTCAGCTCTTGGATAGCTTCCTTAACACACCATCCCCTGTTGTACCCATGGGGCCAAGCACCCCAATGGTGCCTCAGACAAGCACGCAAGCCACAGCCACCTCCACAATCCCTGCCCGCTTAACATCTGAGACCATGGACATGACTCAGAGTGACTGAGAATAGTGTCAAAGACTGAGTTGTTTACTTGTTAAGTTTATCTTTGCTTAAAACACTTTATTTAGTTCATTTTGCTTATTTAATAAAGTCATAAAGTTAAGAAAGTTGATAAAGGTTATCTTTGCTTAACACGGTTAAGACACTTTACTTGGTTCATTTTGTTTATTTAATAAAGTCATAAAGTTTACCTAAGAATGTTAATAAAGGCTATCTTTGCTTAAGACACTTGGTTCATTTTTTTTACTCAATAAAGTGTTGGTGAAAACTTTTTAAAAATGGTTAAGCCTTTGCATGCTTGTGGGATAGATAAGGATAGTTCTGGGATAGATAAACCTCCAGTGCAAGCATAGTGGGAGTGTATGGTCCACCATCCCAGCTGCCACACATATGGACCTTTTTTATCAATAATAATTTATTCATTGATCAACACATTTTAAAATAAACAAAGCTGTTTATTAATGCCCTATTCATTGTAGGACCACTCAACATACATGGAACAATCTCATCAGTGTTATACGACAGCCTCAAGGAAGCATCCATTAAGCATCTACCATCCAGTCTTGCCACTCCACTGCTCCAGCTGGGGAGTTGCACCAGTGTCTCAGTGGGTTGCGCTGCTTCTTCCCTTCACGTGAAGCTCTGTTGGGGCCTTGCACATCCACAGTGTCTATGAGGTTTTGTCCTTTCCTCCATTCACCAGGCTCCATGTCCCCATTGCCTTGTTGATGGTCCACAAGCCTGTTCTGCAACACTGGGTAGTGAGTGCGCATGGGATTGTGCAGGATGCAGCAAGCTTCCACGATGCTCCTCACAGTCCCTGGGTGATGCTGCATGGTGGTGAGAAGTATCTGGATCCTGTTGGCCAGGATGCCAAAGGCTTTCTCCACCACCCGTCATGCCCTGGACAGGCTGTTCTTGAAGATCCTCTCTTCACGGATGAGGTATCTTGAAGTGTAAGGCTTCATGAGGTAGGTTCTGAGGGAGAAGACGTCATCCCCCACGATGAAGTAGGGCACATCTTGTGTGTCATTGGGTAGGGGGTCTGGATCTGGAAAACCCATGATAAGGTTGCGTTCCAGCCCATCCTTGAGGTCACTTGCGTTGTATACCTGGCCATCTGAAGCTGACCCGTTGCCTGAAGCATTGATGTAGATGAACTTGTAATCTGCATCAACCATGGCAAAGAGAATAACACTGAAGAAGCCCTTGTAGTTGAAATAATTGGACCCTGAGTTGGCTGGAGCTTTGCAGGCTACGTGCTTGCCATCTATGGCTCCAACAGTGTGGGGAAAGTTCCATCTCTGATACCACTCTTCTGCAAGTTTCCTCCAGCCTTGTTCAGTGGTGGGGCACTTGAGGAGCTCCTCCATGTATTCTTCGATGATGGCCTGCACCACTTCTCTGACCACTTTGCTGATGGTATTGTGTGGCACCCTCCATGCATACTGCATGTTTCTGTATGTGGTTCCAGAGCCCAGGTGGCGCAGAGTCAGTGCCATCTTCAGTCCAGGGTCCAGGTTGGGAGGGAAGTTGGTGCTAGGCTTGGTCAACCTGTGTCTCAGACGCTGTACAAATTCAACAAACATGGCTGGTGGCATCCTCATGAAATGCTGGAATGCATGAGTGTCTTTATTCCTCAGCTCCACCATCAACTGGTCATACAGTCCAAACTCCATTCTTCTCAAAATCCATCCTCGGACCCACACAGCTCTTGGACATCTCCTTCTTCTCCTTGTGTATAAAAGGTGAAACAGTCTGAACAGGGTTTGGTTCTGGTGATGAATGATCGCAGCTATCATATGGACTGTGTCATGATCCCTGGTGGAGAACAATTGATGATGTGGAAGACCAAGACCAATGGTGAAGAGGTCTGTACACCATGGCCGCTGGACTCATACTGAGATCCAGATGATTTTCTCTCTCTTTTTATAGGAAATATTGGTTTTCTGCTAGGTGTCCTTCTACATACTCTAGACATATTACAGACATCCTAAATATCTGAGATACATCCCAGATACAAACGTTTTGTCCGTTTTAATCCTTTATATACGAGATGCATACGCTTACATCCTTTCTATTTCCATGCTACTAACGCTGTGTAGACGTTCTGTGCACCTTTCGTTTCCTCCCCCTTTCCGTTTTCAGCTGCAGCAGATGTGAATTGAGGGGATGGCCAGAGGATGCAGAGAGGATACAGCGGATGCTTAACGGATGATAACGGACATAGAACTTTTGTTGCCCATATATGTCACGGATGTACATCGTACACGGCAGAAAGTTCATCCGTTCACAAAGTTTTGTGCAGCTCAAAACTTCTTGTGCGAATGAAATTTCAGTGGACAGATGCTCGAGGGATAGAGCATATGAAACACGTATGCAGTGAGTACACAATGGATGCATCGCATTTTCCAATGGATGGCAAGCTTTTTTTAACGTTTTACATCCTCTTTGCATTTGTAAGTGCAGTGGGACCGGGCCTTTACAATTTATATTGATTGTTTCCTAGAATGATTTGATTGTTGATTGCACCCTATGACTATCATTAAGTGTATGTTATGATTCTTGATTCTTAACTAATGTATCTTTTCTTTATGTGTATCATCTTTTTTATAGACTTTCATTTTCAAATCCACTTTCATCTCAGTCTTTCTTGTCTGGTGAAACTTGTTCCTTTTCCATAACATCTTTTAAACAATGACTATAGTGTCAGTCACTCTTAAAAGTAACTGCATATTTATGATGTCCACTCCTTGCCCATTTTCTTTGCTTTCTGGTCTTCACCATTCATTTAATTTTTAGTAACCCCTGCTCTGACAGCGAGAGCAATCAACCCATAGAACAGAAGTTGCCTTCAGAAGTTGTGGGAGCTTCATCACTGGAGGCTTTCAAGAAGATGCTGGACTGCCATTGGTGTAGGGTTTCCTGCTTGGGTGGGGTTGGGACTGAACTAGATCCATTCATTAATCTGTTAAAATAAGGGGAGGAAACTGGAGCTTATACAGGATGATCTGGTGTCAGGACCTCTGGGCCTCTCCCCCTTCACAACCCCCCCCCCCCCCCTTCAAACAGAATCCACTTGACAGGAAGAAATTGGTCCGGGGAAGAAAAGCTGCCTGGATTATTTTATAATAGCTGAAATTCAGATATTTTTTCTCTTCCCAAATAAAGCTTGGCTGTTGTTTTGGGGTGTTTCAGAACATCCAGCTGGACACAACCCTACTTCATCACCCTACATTACACATAGGGACTGTTCAGAGGGCTGAAAAAAGTAAATTATGACTGGTCCTTGCACTTATGACTGGTACTCACATTTATGACCACCGCAGCATTCTTAACAACCATGTCACTCATTTCACAACTGAGGTACTTCACTTCTCCATGGTGACAAGATAGGTTGTAAAACAGGGGCAAAACTCACTTTGAACAAATCTCACTTAAGCAACAGAAATATTGGGCTCAATTATGGTTGTGAGTCGAGGACTAGCTGAATTTTATTTCCTTACACATAGGAATTATTCAGAGGGCTGAAAAAAGTTAATTATGACCGATCCTCACACTTATGATTGGTCCTCACACTTATGAGTGGTTGCACTTATGACCTCACACCTAGCCATGCCTACCCGGTCACATGACCACATAGCTATGCCCACCCAGTCACATGTTGAAGATGAAGTAGTGTATACTGACACAAGTGTATTAACAATAAGGATGAGCCAAGGATCCCTTCCAGGGAATGTTCCACAAAATCTCAGAAATTTAGAAAGCAGCACTAATAATCATTAAAACCTTAAGTTTGTGTGTATTCCAAATAAAACTTGAAAATTTCACTTATCATCAGGGATGATATAAAATGGCCCATTCTAACTTAATTCACAACTGAGGATAAGTCTAGACAAAGCAGAATGCAAAGTGACTATTGGAATTATTATTTTGAACAATATCTGAAAACAATAGAACAAAAGAGCTTGATAATTTTTAAAATAAAGCATTTTCATTGTAGAAGATTACAATTGTTTATTGCGTTATCTGTGTCAATGGCACATGGAACTCAACAATGACATTTTGCAATTTAGTCCACAGAAAGCCATACAAATCTAGCTATGATAGTTAGCCAATGGATATTGGACATCACCAGGAATAGTGATGCTCATGTCTATTATTCTATATGATGTCCATTCCTAATTGTAATATTCAATGACAATTCACCTATTAACTGGGCAGAATTTTCCTGCGCTCCTAGCAGTTTGGAAGCATGCAAATGTGAGAAAATAAATAAGTATCACTTCAATGGGAAGGCATGTTGTGTTGACCACATGACCATGGAAGCACTTTCAGACAATGCTGGCTCCCTCAGCTAAGAAATAGAGATGAGCACTGCACTTCATAAGACATGATGCCTGCCATGTCAATCCTTTTTCTTTATAATAAAAATACAAAAATACAAAAGTAAATAGGAAAAATAAGGGAGGGAAAAGAGAAGAAAAAACTGCAGAGAAGAAGGAAAAAAGAAAGAAAAAGCATTGACTTCTGACTCCCTTTGATTCAGTAGAATTAAGAAGTAACATCGAATCTCAACTTTTTACTTTTGCATAGTATATAAACTAGCAATTTCTATAACAACAGATCTATCTTATTAGTAAAACCCAAAATCAAAGTTTCAATTTTTTCCCACTTTGAGCACAAGATCCAGAAGCAGTTTCCAAGTAGAAACAAAAGTACTTGTGTGTTTTTCTTTTATCAAAGTAATCAATTTAACCATCTCCATTGCAACCATTCATCCACTGTGGGAATCAAAGTGTAGTTCTATTTTTGTGTATTAAGTAATCTTGCTGCTTTCAACGTATATAACATTGAAGTTCCAATTATTCTTTCAAGTCTTTTTCCATTAAATTCAAAAGAAATTTTTCTGGTTTTATCTTTATATTCACTTTAAGAATCTTCTGTATTCTCCAATATTTTTTTGCTTTATCAGATGTCCTCCACAAATGATAAGTCCCTTCTTTACATTTGCATTTCCAGTATTCATTTGAAATACCTTTACACATTCTTGAGAGTCAGACAAGGGAAACTTTTATCTTTATCTTTATTCCACCAGGATTCCTGAACCTTTCATAATTGTGATTAAAAAAAAAAAGAGATTCTCCCATGTCTCTATATGGCAGACATAAGCAAAACACCACAATTGAGATTCATACTTTTAAAATTTTAAGGAAGTATTTGCAAAGAGTTCATGGGAGACTTATATGAATTTAGATAAATTTGAGGCATGAAAGATTGGCTTTTCATCAACTCTACTTTGAATCAACAGATAAACGTTTCTGCTTACTCTGTGTCAAAAAGCAAGTGCTATTTAATACCCAAAGTCCTAGTGCATTAAATTCTCCAACTAATATCAGCAGCTTTTCAGTCATTAATTTCATGTTTTGATCATGAAAGAAGCTGGAATTGAAGGAGGGGGAATGCTAATGTATAAAGGTTTTAGCTACTGTATGCAATTATGTACCAATTTCATTTAACATATTTTCAGATGTTTTATCGTAAATCATAAAGTATCAACTTGATGCTGTGAAATCTTCTCTGCATTCTCTTTTATAAGCATTTCCAATTAATTGAACAGAGATAACAGAAACAGAATGTCATTGAATTAATTTTTATTTCTAATACAAGGAGGATAGTTTTAACTATGTTTTTTTAACACAGTACAATGCTAAAATTGTCCTTATTAGCAGCCCTTCCCAGTCCAGGCACAGAGTCATCGGGCGACACCGTTGCCACCTGTTTCACTGATGCCACCGATGCCACCCACGCCAATGATGCCACCGACGACAGCAATGCCACCCACGCCAATGATGCCACCGATGACAGCGATGCCAGCCACGCCAATGATACAACCCACGCCAGTCCTCACCCAGCTGCAGAGCAGACAGCCCCACTACACTACTCCTTCCTCCACCCCAAAGCCAAGCCCGGCCTCAGTATCTCTCATCAGTACTGGGGCTGACACCCCATGGCATGGAGGAAGGACCTCTCAGCATCACGGGGCTGAGCCAGCTGTCTGAGAGCTTTCTCAACACACCGTCCCCTGTTGTCCTCTCGAGGCCAGGCACTCCAGCACCACCCACCACCACAGTACCTGGACCCTTCACCCTTGAGACTGGGCACACCTCCAAGTGACCAAGAAGAGTGCCAGAGACCGGGTCGCTGGCTACCTGTGGACTTTATTTGGACACTTGACTTGGGTCATTTTTTTTTACAGCTTGTTGTTCAATAAAGTTTATCTTTGATTCACACACTTGTTTCATTTGTTTTTTTTAAAAAAGTCTTGGTGGAAACTTTTACAATTGGCTTAAGCCTTTGCATGCTTGTGGGATGGGTTAAGATAGCAATGGGGTGGGCAGGGATACCTGTGGAATGAGCAGGGATACCTTTGGAATGGCTAATAGTTGTGGGATAGATAAACCTCCAGGGCAAGCATAGTGGGACTGTATAGTCTACGCTCCCAGGTGCCACACCGAGTGCCCTTTTTTAACAATAACAATGTAAGCATTGATCCACACATTTGAACACAAACACAACTCTTTATTAAATGCCCTGTTCATTGTAGGCCCACCCAACATACATGGCCCAATCTCATCCGTGTGATGAGACAGGCTGAAGGAAGCATCCATTAAGCATCTACCATCCTGTCTTGTGACTCCACCGCTCCAGCTGGGGAGTTGCACCAGTGTTTCAGGAGGTTGCGCTGCTTCTTCCCTTCCTGTGAGGCTCTGTTGTAGCCTTGCACATCCTGAGTGTCAATCAGGTTTTGCCCTTGCCTCCATTCCCCAGGCTCCATGTCCCCATTGCCTTGTTGATGGTCCACGAGCCTGTTCTGCAAGACTGGGTAGCGAGTGCGCATGAGATTGTGTAGGATGCAGCAAGCTTCCACGATCCTCCTCACGGTCTCTGGGCGATGCTGCATGGTGGTGAGAAGTACCTGGAACCTGTTGGCCAGGACGCCAAAGGCGTTCTCCACCATGTGCCTTGCACTGGACTGCCTGTAGTTGAAGATCTTCTCTTCATGGGTCAGGAGTCTGGAAGTGTATGGCTTCATGAGGTAGGTTCTGAGGGAGAAGGCGTCATCCCCCACGATGAGGTAGGGCACATTTTGCGTGTCATTGGGCAAGGGGTCTGGATCTGGGAAGCCCACGATGAGGTTGCGTTCCAGCCCCTCCTTGAGGTGACTGGCGTTGTATACCTGGGCATCTGAAGATGAGCTGTAACCTGAAGCATCGATGTACATGAATTTGTAGTCAGCATCGACCATGGCGAAGAGGACGATGCTGAAGAAGCCCTTGTAATTGAAATAAGTGGACCCCGACTTGGCTGGAGCTTTGCAGGCCATGTGCTTGCCATCTATGGCTCCAAAGGTGTGTAGGAAGTTCCACCTCTGATACCACTGCTCTGCAACCTTCTTCCAGCCTTCTTCAGTGGAGGGGCACTGGAGGAGCTCCTCCTTGTGTTCTTCGATGATGGCCTGCACCACTTCTCTGACCACAATGCTGATGGTGTTGTGTGGCACCCTCCAGCCGTACTGCATGCTCCTGTAGGTGGTCCCTGAGGCCAGGTGGAGCAGAGTGAGTGCCACCTTGAGCCCAGTTTTCAGGCTGGGCCGGAAGTTGGTGCTCTGCTTGGTCAACCTGGGTGTCAGCCGCTGCACAACTTTGTCAAACATAGCTGGAGGCATCCTCATGAAATTCTGGAATGCCCGAGTGTCTTCGTTCCTGAGCTCCACCATCAGCTTGTTGTACAGTCCGTACTCTGCTCTTTTCCCGATCCATTTTCGGACCCAGTCGCTTCTCGGCTGCCTCTTCTTCTTCCCGTAGTAGAGTTCACAGAACCTGTAGATGGCTTCGTACTGTTGCAGAAGGATGGTGGCTGCCAAAAGGACGGTGGTACGATCCACGGTGGACATGACTGGATGCTGTGGAAGAGGAAGAGTCAGATGAAGGCTGCAGTGGTCTGCACAGGTGGGCTGCTGGTCTGAAAGTCAGATCCAGGTGAGTTGCTCCCCCTTTTTATAGGCAGTATAGGTGTCCCTTTGCATCCTCTAGGCATCCTCTAGACATCCTTAATATCCGAGATAAGTCCCCTCTGCAAATGTTTTTTCCGCTTTAAACTCTTTGTTTCCATGCTGCATCCGTTCTGCATACGTTCTGCATCTGTTCCATGTCCGTTCCGCTTCCTCCCTGCTTCCGGGCAGATGTGATTTGCACGGATGTGTAGCGGATACCAAGCGGATATAGCGGATGCGTAACGGATGCGTAATGGATGTGTAGCGGATGCAGAATGGACGAACTGGATACATTTTCCGCACAAAAGTTTTAGGCAGCCCAAAACTTTCTGAGCAGATGAAACATCAATAAACGGATGCTGGACGGATAGAGAGGAAGCAAAACGGAGGCAGTGAGCACATCGCGTTTTCGAACGGATGGCAAGGTTTTTTGTCCGTTTTACATCCTCTTTGCATCCGTTGGTTCAGTGTGACATGGGCTTTAAATCCAACAACCCCACACTTCCTCCATAATAATATTTTTGAAATAATGTTCTCCATCCTTTGGGGGAAAGAAAACCTTAAGTTTTCTTTCAGCATAAGAATGGTAAAACAAAAGATTGGAATAACATTTTGGTATAGCAATTGTATATGCTTACTTTCATTATTTTTAAGATGGTGTCAGTTGGTTCTCCATTCAAAATCCAAGAAAGAAATACTTAGCCTCTCTTAATTAGAGAAAAGATATCTTTTACTGGAAGTCAAGTGGTAGCAGCAAAAAGAATTCCAAATCTGAATAAATAAGCACGTAAATCACATATACAAAGTGATGGCAATGTTCCCACCCCCAATAGTTCAAATGGTTCTCCCAATTGAAAGTTGTGAATGTCATCAGATGGACATCTTCAGGTGGAGATGAGGGTTCTGTCCATTGACCTTGGCATATTTTTATAAAGGTTTGCTGCTGTGCAGAGAATAGAAAGTAAGCAAGAAATAGAAACCTAAGCAAGAATGTACTCTCCCCCCTCCTCAGTTTATACAGCAATAGTGTCAGTCTTCAAGATCTTCTGCTATTGCATGTCATGTTCAAATAGTGACCAGGAGGATCTGGGAGCCATTGAAGGCCAAGATTCTTTGCTGGTGCAGGAAGCCCAATTGCTAGCAGAGCTCAGTCTGGAAGAGGATCCAGCTCTGAAGCCCAGATGGTCTGTGGGAGTTGGTTGGAAAGATCCGGAGAAGGACCCCCCCCCCCCGGGGTCACAACTACCCACCGGCGTGGAAAAGAGGAACCTTGGCAAGAGAAGGAAAAGAGGGAACTCTTGCTGGATCAAGCCAGGAAACTCCTGAATGAAGCCTTTGAACAACCTCAAGCTCCACAAAGGTATGAAGGGGGAGGGGAAGTAGCACCAGCCAGAAGAAGCAGAGCAGCTCCCTCTCCCATAAATTAACCCGATCCAGCAGCAGCCCCGGGGCCTTCAGCGGGAAGTGTGATTCCTAGAAGGCGTAGAGCTCCTAGGCTGCCTCCATTAGAAGTAAAATACGGAGGGGATCCCAAAGCCTTGGGATTTTTCTTAGCTCAAGTTTGGAGCCATATGGAGGAGTATGGGGAGGATTTTCCCTGAGAAGCAGCCAAAGTGAGGTGTGTTACCAGGGCTCTGGAGGGAATAGCAGCAGAGTGGATGGTGACTTTGCATAATGATAATGCTTCTCAGTTGCTGAATTATAACCTATTTATGGCTGCACTGTGGGCTAGGTTTGAGGACCCACTGGCGGAGCGCAAGGCCCGAATTAGAATGAAAATCATAAAACAGGGGCGGAGGTCTGTGGCTGATTACACTCAAGAATTTAGACAGTTAGCAGGCCATTTCTGAGGCTGGCCCCAAGAAGCCCTGATAGAACTGTTTAAAGATGGTTTAAATGAAGATGCGTACCAGAGATGCACTGCTTGAAGAGACCCCAATGACTTGCATGTGGTACCTGCTGGCAGAAGAAGTGGAGATTGATTTAATCCGAAGTAAATGGCGGGGAGGTTATGGGTGGAGCAAGTTTTTCCCCTCGCGCCCTCAAGAGGCTCCTAAACCTCAGAAGGGAGGAGTGGCGGCAAGACCCAACCCCTCGGCCTGCATTCAATGCGGGAAAGAAGGTCACCAGGCTGTGAACTGCAGAGTCAAGTTGGAGCCAAAGAGGGCGCCAAAGGAAGGAAAGAAACCTGAAAAGTCCCCAGCGAAGCCTCGCGAAACAGCACTAAAGTCAAAAGAGACAGCAGAGGTCGCCCCTCCCGCAGGAGAGGAATCAGAAGCCCCAGTGACCCCTGAGGAGGAAGATTCTGACTCGGAAGACGACTTCCTGGTAAGTCCAAGCGTGGGCCCTATGACCATTCCGGTGAAGTTGATAGTACCCAATTCAGGGGTCAAAGGGGAAATGCTAGCCCTGTTAGATACTGGGTGCACCAGGTGTATAATAAACACAGAAGTAGTGAAGAAAATGGGCCTAAAATTAAAACCTTTGAAGATGCCCATTTCCTTTTGCCAACTAGATGGATCAGTGGCTGGAGGTTGCCCTGCACGTTTTGTCACGGAACCTATAGAAATGATCATGGGAGAGCATGATGAGACCCTGCATTTTATTGTGGTCCCTGGGATGGAGCAACCATTAATACTGGGATTTCCCTGGCTCCGGAAATGGAACCCCCAGGTTAACTGGAGAAAGGGGTTGTTGCGCATACGCACAAAGCAGTGATCGGGAGGAGGGACCAGATCTCAGCCGAAGCCTGGGGGCCTAATTGAAATAGCTTCCACAGGTACTGAGCCCGTAAAAGATGAGGAGAAAATTCCCAAAGAGTATTGGGATTTAAAAGAAGTGTTCAGTGAGAAGGCCTCGGATGAGCTTCCGCCTACCGACCAACAGACTGTGCTATTGAGATTTTGCCTGGGGTGAAGCTCCTGAAACCAAAGTTGTACTCAATGACCCCACGGGAATTGGAAGAGCTAAGATTGTTTATTGATAAAAATTTGGAACGTGGTTTCATTCAACCTGCTAGACCCCGGGTAGCGGCCCCAGTGTTGTTCCGTGAAAAGAAAGATGGTTCCAAATGCTTGGTGGTGGATTACAGAAATTTGAACGCTATTTCTGTGGAAAACGTGTACCCACTTCCTTTGATGAAGGACATGTTAGCCCATTTAGTGAAGGAAAAGATCTTCACGATCTTTTTCAAGTTGGATTTGAGAGAAGCATACTACCAGATTTGAATTAAAGAAGGGGATGAGTGGAAGACCACTTTTAACTGCCCGATGGGTTGTTTCCAATTCAACGTTCTTCCTTTTGGTTTACAAGGGGCCCCAGTTGTATTCATGCAAATGATCAATCAAGTGTTACATGAACATTTATACAGGAGGGTTTGGGTTTATCTTTATGATATCCTTATCTACACGGAGACCCTGGATGAACATGTGAAGTTAGTGCGGTCAGTTTTACAGAAACTGTGTGCTGCTAAGTTGTATTTTAAATTGTCAAAGTGTGAATTCCACCAAGACAAAATTGACTATTTGGGATGGATCCAGAGAAGGTGCGTGCCATTCTGGAATGGGCTCCACCACGCACCAGAAAACAACTTCAAAGCTTTTTGGGATTTGCAAATTTTTATCGGCAATTCATCCCGACATTTGCTAAGATAGCAATGCCCATCACAAATCTCTTGAAAACAAAAGGGGAGGTGAAGCCAAGGCCAGGAAAGATGCTGGAGTGGTCCATGGAGTGCCAAGCCACTTTTGAAAAGCTAAAATGACTGTTTGCTGCAGAACCAGTGCTTAAACACCCGGATATGGACACTCCTTTTGTGATTCAAGCCGATGCAAGTGATGTAGCTATTGGAGCGGTATTACTTCAAATCAACGAGAAAGGGACCTTACAGCCTTGTGCGTATACTTCCCGTAAGCTGTCTGAAACAGAGAGAAGATGGGCCGTCTGGGAGAAAGAAGCTTTTGCAGTTCGTTGGGCCTTGCTGACCTGGAGACATTTCCTGGAAGGAAATCTCTATGGACTTTATAGTAGAATTACCCGAAAGTGGTGGAAACACGGTCATCTGGGTCGTGACTGATTTGTTTTCCAAACAAGTACATTGCATACCTTGTTCCAAGATTCCCTCTGCTAAGACGTTGGCTAAGCTATTTATATCACATATCTATAGGTTACATGGCGTCCCGGAACGCATAATCTCTGACAGAGGGGTCCAATTTACCTCAAATTTTTGGAAAGAGTTCCTGAAATTAATAGGCTCATCCCAGGGGCTAAGCTCCGCCCACCATCCCCAAACCAATGGGGCCTGTGAGAGGACTAACGCAGTGTCAGAACAATATCTCAGATGTTACATAAATTATCAACAAGATAACTTGTCCAAATTACTACCATTTGCCGAAGTGGCATATAACAACTCCGTATACAGCAGTACTGGATTTACTCCATTTAAACTGGCTTCGGGACAAGATTTTGTTCCCATACCTGAACTTTCTCGTGGAAAGCCTAACATCCATTTGTTGGATGAATGGATAACTCAACTCCAACTTAACTCGCCAGTAACACGCAAAGCATTAGATGAGGCCCATCAAGCTCATACAAAATTTGCATACAAGAAAAGATCCCCACAGAAAGAATATAAAGTGGGCGACAAGGTTTTCCTGTCCACCAGATACCTGCAGACCACTCAAAAGTCAAAGAAGCTTGGTCCTAAGTACGTTGGTCCATTCACAATTGAACGGATTATAAATCCTGTAACAGTCCAGCTAAACTTACCCAAAATTCTTCGACGAATTCATCCGGTTTTCCATGTTAGTTTGCGAAAACCTGAACGTACTTCTGACTTAAGACCCATCCAGGCTGACCCTCCCATACCAATACTGATTGAAGGCGAACAACATTTTGAAGTTAAAGAAATTCTGGACTCTCGCAAATGGAGGGCTCGACTCCAGTATCTTGTAGCCTGGAAACATTTCCCTTCTAAACAAGCCGAATGGGTTAACGAAACCAACGTTAAAGCCCCTAATTTATCAAAGCATTCAGTTCCCAGTATCCTGATAAGCCTTAGGAGTGTATTGTTTTGTAATTGTTAATGATTAATAATTGTCTTTATATTTTCTTCTCTCCCTCTTCTAGGACTGATGATTTTTCCTTTTTCTAGGAGGGCCGAATGTCAGTCTTCAAGATCTTCTGCTATTGCTTTGCATCTTTTCAACTGCCATAAGTAACGGGGGGGGAGGGGGAAGGGGAGGTAGGAATAAGTTGGGAAGTGAGCTGGAGGTGATACATTCGTCTGTTGTATAAATGGGAGGGGGGAGCATAAAATAGAGTTATGTTTCTATTTCTCGCTTAGCTTTCTTCTCTCTGCGCAACTGCAACCCGTTATCAAAATATGCCAAGGTCAACGGATAGAGGCCTCATCATCACCTGAAGATGCCACATGATCATATCCACAACTTCTAATTGGAAGAGTCATTTGAACTATTGGGGGTGGGAATATTTCCATCACTTTCTATATGTGAATTGCGCGCCTAAATTCTCAGATTCAGAATTCTTTGGTTGCTATCACTTCACTTTCAGTAAAAGATATCTTTTCTCTAAAATAAAGAGTCTAAGTATTTCTTTCCTGGATTTTGAATGGAGCTCCGCCTGACAAATAGTTTGCAACACCTCCAGCTCACTTCCCATATTTTTCCCCCCTCCTCCCCCAATTACTTATGGCAGCCGAAAGATACAAAGCAAAGGAAGTAAATCTTGAAGGCTGACATTTGGCCCTCCTAAAAAAAAGAGGTTAAGGCCCTGTCACACTGCCCAACGGATGCAAAACAGACACAACGGACGAGCAACATATTCCATCTGTTGTTATCCGTCTCAAAAGGGGCAAAAATTTGCATAACCAGAGTGGATAACACGGACGGGGGGAGGACGCAGGGCGGATGGAAAGCGGATGTAGAATGGAAGCCCAGCGGATGGAAGCAGATGAGAGCAGATGGCGCATCCGCTAGGCTTCCGGGGGACCTCAGCAAAGCGGACGCGGAACGGAAAGAGCGGATGCACAGCGGACGCGGAATGGATGAAGTGGATACACAGCGGATGCACAGCGGATGAAGCAGATGCAGAGCGGAAGCCTAGCGGATGCACAGCAGAAGCCTAGCGGATGCCTTGCGTTAATTGTGCATGCGGGGGGGATGCATTGCGTAAGCCACGCAGATATAAAGGGAAGCAGCTCACACGTGGCCAGCATTCGGAGGAAAGACCTGCTGCCGGATACATCAAGGCCTTGCCTGCCTGCCTTGCTGCCAGCCTGCCTCCAAGACTCCTGGCCAGCCTCCCTGCCAGCGAGTCTGCCTGCCAGCCTTGGTGCCTGCCTGCGTTCCTGCCAGGCTTCCTGCCAGGCTTCCTGCCAGGCTTCCTGCCAGGCTTCCTGCCAGGCTTCCTGCCAGGCTTTCTGTCAGCCTTCCTGCCAGCCTTGGTGCCTGCCAGCCTCCCTGCCAGCCTCACTGCCAGCCAGCAACCCCACAACCATAGGGAAGAAGCAAAAGCCTCAGCAACCTGCCGCCATCCCTTCCAAGAGGAACAGGGCCACCCTCCTGCCCCCTGTCCCTGACTCTGCGTCTGCTGGGGCTTCTGCTGCTCGGGCTTGCTCTTCTGGTGCTGGAGCTTCTGCTGAAGCTGCTCCTGGCAGTGGTGCTTCTGCTGCTGCGTACTCTGCTGAAGCTGCTCCTGGTCCTGCTGGTTCTGCTGGTCGTGCTGGTCCTGCTCGTCCTGCTCGTGCTCCTGGACTTACTCGTCCTGCTCGTCCTGCTGGTCCTGCTCGTGCTCCTGGTCTTGCTCATCCTGCTCGTCCTGTTCGTTCTCCTGGTCCTGCTCGTGCTCCTGGTTCTGCTCCTGGTTCTGCTCCTGGTTCTGCTGGTGTTGCTGCTGCTGGTGCTGCTGGGGCTGGTGCTGCTGAATCTGCTGGTGCTGCTGCTGCTACTGATGATGATGATGATGATGATGATCCTGCTGCTGCTGCTGCTGCTGCTAATGATGATTATGATCCTGCTGGTGATGATGATGATGATGATGATGATGATGATGATGATGATGATGATCCTGCTGGTGCTGCTGCTGCTGGTGGTGTGGAGGAGCAGCCCCTACCACCTGAGAGCCCCTCTGATGAGGACCCATGTGGTCCTGCCAGAGGGAGGAAGAGGCATAGGCGGGGACGGGAGAGGAGGCAATACTTCATTGAGGAGGAACACGAGGATGAGGTGCTGGAGTGGCTGAGAGAGAATGACTATCTGTGGCAGAAGGGACACCGGCTGTACAGGGACACCAAGCGGAAGCAGGCTGCTTGGAGAGAGAGGGCGGAGAGTATGGGTTACACTTCGGAGGTGCTCCTCGGATGGTGGAAACATATGCACACCTGGAACGGGAACTGCGCCTGACGAAATCTGGCCAGGCCACGGTTAGGCTGACGGACAGAGAGACCTACGTCATGGCCAGGTGCAGCTTCCTGGAGGGTGAGATCCGCCACCGAGGAGCACCAGGAGCCCCTCTCACAAACCTCTCTCTCCGGCAGCCTGATGAGAGCCACTCCTCTTCCGGCAGAGAGTCAGTCCCTGTCTCCAGGCAGGTTTCTGTGGAGCGTACCACAGCGGAGAACCCACGGACAGGTGTTGTAACCATGGTGGAGCGTGTGGAGGACTCCCTGGTGCGGTGGGAGAAAGGAGACATCGAGTCCACCACAGTCATAGCCACATCCAACCCCACCAGCTCCACCTCCACAGAAAGGCAGAGAGCCAGACAGCAGGAGGAGCAGAGCCACACTGTCCTCCTGGAAATCAGGGACACCATCCGCACCAGCATAGATCTCATATCTCAGCTGGTCAACACCGACTGCTCAACATCCAACCGCAAGTCCTTCCTCACCTATGTCAACCAGACCCTCAGGAACATGGAGGAAGCCCAGTACCAGCTGGTGAAGGACTGGATCACCAAGCTGCTTCACAACCCTCCAGATCCAGAGGAACCTGCTCCCACCCAGCCCAGGTCTGCTCCTCCACCCCAGGTGATGTCCCTCCCATTCCAAGGCTTCCCACAGCCCCTCACCTATCAGGGATACGGCTACCAGGAGGTCCAGCAGCACAGGCAGCAGCCCTTCCCAGTCCAGGCACAGAGTCATCGGACGACACCGTTGCTGTGGTTCCACTGATGCCACCGATGCCACCCATGCAAATGATGTCACCGACGACAGCGATGCCACCCACGCCAGTCCTCACCCAGCTGCAGACCAGACAGCCCCACTACACTACTCCTTCCTCCACCCCACAGCCAAGCCTGGCCTCAGTACATCTCTCATCAGTACTGGGGCTGACTCCCCATGGCATGGAGGAAGGACCTCTCAACATCACGGGGCTGAGCCAGCGATCCGAGACCTTTCTCAACACACCGTCACCTGTTCTCCTCTTGGGGCCAGGCACCCCAGTGGTGCTTCAGACCAGCACTGCAGCAGCAACCACCTCCACAGCACCTGAACCCTTCACCCCTGAGACTGGGCACATCTCCGAGTGACCGTGAAGACTGCCAGAGACTGGGTGTGGACTTTATTTGGACACTTGACTTGGGTCTTTTTCCTTTTAGAGCTTGTTGTTCAATAAAGTTCATCTTTGATTCACACACTTGCTTTATTTCTTTTTTTTAATAAATCTTGGTGGAAACTTTTAGAATTGGTTTAAGCCTTTGCATGCTTGTGGAATGGTTTAAGATAGCAATGGGATAGGCAGGGATACCTTTGGGATGGGTAATAGCTGTGGGATAGATAAACCTCCAGTGCAAGCATAGTGGGACTGTATGGTCCACCCTCCCAGGTGCCAAACCTATGGCCCTTTTTTATCAGTAACAATGTAATCAATCATCCAGATATGTCAATACAAACACAACTCTTTATTAAACGCCCTGTTCATTGTAGGCCCACCCAATATACATGGCCCAATCTCATCAGTGTGATGAGACAGGCAGAAGGAAGCACCCATTAATCATCTATCATACTGTCTTGCCACTCCACTGCTCCAGCTGGGGAGTTGCACCAGTGTTTCAGGAGGTTGTGCTGCTTCTTCCCTTCCCGTGAGGCTCTGTTGGGGCCTTGCACATCCTCAGTGTCTATCAGGTTTTGCCCTTGCCTCCATTCCCCAGGCTCCATGTCCCCATTGCCTTGCTGGAGGTCCACGAGCCTGTTCTGCAAGACTGGGTAGCGGGTGCGCATGAGATTGTGCAGGATGCAGCAAGCTTCGATGATCCTCCTCACGGTCTCTGGGTGATGCTGCATGGTGGTGAGAAGTACCTGGAACCTGTTGGCCAGGATGCCAAAGGCATTCTCCGCCACCCGCCTTACCCTGGACAGCCTGTAGTTGAAGATACTCTCTTCATGGGTGAGGAGTCTGGAAGTATAGGGCTTCATGAAGTAGGTTCTGAGGGAGAAGGCGTCATCCCCCACGATGAAGTAGGCCACATCTTGCGTGTCATTGGGCAGGGGGTCTGGATCTGGGAAGCCCATGATGAGTTTGCCTTCCAGCCCCTCCTTGAGGTCAATGGCATTGTATACCTAGGCATCTGAACATGAGCCATTGCCTGAAGCATCGATGTACATGAACTTGTTGTCAGCATCGACCATGGTGAAGAGAACGATGCTGAAGAAGCCCTTGTAGTTGAAATAAGTGGACCCTGACTTGGGTGGTGCTTTGCAGGCCACGTGCTTGCCATCTATGGCTCCAACAGTGTGTGGGGAGTTCCACCTCTGATACCACTGCTCTGCAACTTTATTCCATCCTTCTTCAGTGGAGGGGCACTGGAGGAGCTCCTCCAGGTATTCTTCGATGATGGCCTGCACCACTTCTCTGACCACAATGCTGATGGTGTTGTGTGGCACCCTCTAGCCATACTGCATGCTCCTGTAGGTGGTCCCTGAGGCCAGGTGGCGCAGAGTGAGTGCCACTGTGAGCCCAGGTTCCAGGCTGGGCCGGAAGTTGGTGTTAGCCTTGGTCAACCTGTGTGTCAGCCGCTGCACAACTTCGTCAAACATGGCTGGAGGCATCCTCATGAAGTTCTGGAATGTACGAGTGTCTTCGTTCCTGAGCTCCACCATCAGCTTGTTGTACAGCCCGTACTCTGCTCTTCTCCTGATCCATCTTCGTACCCAGACGCTTCTTGGCCACCCCTTTTTCTTCCCGTAATAGAGTTCACAGAGCCTGCAGATGGCTTTGTACTGTTGCAGAAGGATGGCGGCTGCCAAAAGGACTGTGTTAGGATCTACGGTGGACATGACTGGATGCTGTGGAAGAGCAAGAGTCAGATGAAGGCTGCAGAGGTCTGCACAGCTAGGCTGCTGGTCTGAAAGTGAGATGCAGGTGAGTTGTTCCCCCTTTTTATAGGTAGTATTGTTGTCCCTTTGCATCCTCTAGGCATCCTCTAGACATCCTTAATATCTGAGATAGGTCCCCTCTGTGAATGTTTTTTCTATTTTAAATGCTTTGTTTCCATGCTGCATCCGTTCTGCATCTGTTCCGCATCCGTTCCGCTTCCTCCCTGCGTCCGAGCAGATGCGAGTTGCGCTGATGCGGAACGGATGCCTAGCGGATGTGTAGCGGATGCAGAATGGATGAATTGGATACATTTTCCGCTCAAAAGTTTTGAGTAGCTCAAAACTTTTGAGCAGCTCAAAACTTTCAGAACATCAATAAACGGATGCTGGATGGATAGAGAAGAAGCAAAACTGAGGCAGTGAGTACATCGCATTAACCAACGGATGGCAAGCTTTTTTGTCCCTTTTACATCCTCTTTGCATCCGTTGGTGCAGTGTGACAGGGGCTTTAGTCCTATAAAAGAGGAAAAATAAAAGGAAATAGTTAATAAACAGACAACATAAAATAGTCACATTTTTAGGGTTTATCAGGATATTTAGTACGAAACGCTTTGACAAGCATAGGAGCTCTGACATCATTCTCAATGATCCACTCAGCTTGGGAAGATGGAAAATGTTTCCATGAAACCAAATATTGGAATCGACCCCTCCATTTTCGAGAATCCAAAATTTCTTTAACTTCAAAATGTTGTTCGCCTTCAATCACCAATTGTACAGTAGGATCGATCTGGGCCAGTCTCAAATTAGAAGTATGTTCAGGTTTTAACAAACTAATATGGAAAACAGGGTGAATTTGTCGAAGAATCTTTGGTAATTTCAGTTGGACTGCCACAGGGTTTATAATTTGTTCAATTGAGAAAGGGCCAACATACTTAGGACCAAGCTTCTTTGACTTTTGGGTGGTTTGTAAATATCTGGTGGACAAAAAGACTTTGTCGCCCACCTGATATGGTTTTTGTGGATTCCTCTTTTTGTCTTCAAATTTCTTATGAGCTTGATGTGCATCATCTACAGGCTAGGTCACACTGGCCAACGGATGCAAAACTCATGCAAAAAGGACAGAGCGTATGAGCAAAATTTCGGGGGTGGCTCCATCCGTTGTTATCCGCTCTCAAAAGTGCCCCAAATTTGCATAAACAGAACGAAAAACAGAACAGAAAGGAACGGACTTGGGTAGTACGTAGCGAGGATGGTAAGTGGATGTTCGTAGGAAGCCTATTGGATGAAAGCGGATGTAAGTGGATGACACATTTGAAGGGCTTCTGGGGGAGAATAGCGAAGCGGATGCGTAGCGGATGACGTGGATGCATCACGGACGCCTATTGGATGCATAGCGGATGCGTAGTGGATGCATAGCGGATGCGTAGTGGATGCGTAGCGGATGCAAAGCGGTCACTGCACATGCGGGGAGGATGAATTGCGTCAGCTCCGTGGATATAAAAGGATGCAGCTTGCAAGCAGTCAGCATTCAGAGGAAAGAACTGCTGCCAGAGACATCTTGAAAGAACAACATGGTTCAACAGTCAGGGAAGAAGAGAAAACCTGTGCCTACTCCTGCCAGCCCTGGCAAAAAAGCCAGAACCACCATCCCACCCCCTGGTGCTGACTCTGAAGCTGCTGGTGCTTCTGCTGCTGGTGGTAGTGTTCCTGGTATTGCTGCTGCTGGTGCTTCTCCTGCTGGTGCTGCTGCTGGTGCTGCTGCTACTCCTGCTGGTGCTGCTGGTGCTGCTGGTGCTGCTGTGGTGCTGGTGCTGCTGGTGCTGCTGGTGCTGCTGGTGCTTCTCCTGCTGGTGCTGCTGCTGTGATGGACCAGCCCCAAGGCCCTCAAAGCCCTGCTGCTGAAGGCCCTGAAACCCCTGCCAGAGGGAGGAAGAGGCAAGGCAAGGAGAAGGGAGAGAGGAAACAGTACTCCATTTCCGAGGACCATGAGGAGGAAGTGCTGGAATGGCTGAGGGAGAACGAGTACCTCTGGAGAAAGGGCAACAGGCTCTATCACAGGCTCTATCACGACACCAAGAGGAAGCAGGCAGCTTGGAGAGACAAGGCAGAGAGCCTGGGCTACACTTCAGATGTCCTGCTGGGATGGTGGAAGCACATGCACACCTGGTATGGCAAGCTGCACCTCAAGAAATCTGGCCAGGCCGCTTTCAAGCTCACTGACCGGGAGATGTACGTCATGGCCAAGTGCAGCTTCCTGGATGGTGAGATCCGCCACCGAGGAGTAGCCGCTCTGTCAACCCTCTACCTCAGACAGCCCACAGACAGCCACTCCTCTTCCAGCCAGGAGACAGCTACCATGTCCAGGCAGGTGTCTTTGGAGGGCCCCATGGCATAGACCCCCCCCCAACAGCTGCACTCCCCATGCCAGAGGACATGGAGGATCCCCTGTCTCAAATGGAGCAAGAAGAAGCAGCAGCCAGAGACCAACCCACCCCCACCCCCACCCCCAGCTTCACCTCCACAGAAAGCAGGCAGACAGACAGACTGGAGGGCCAGAGCCAAACTGTCCTGCTGGAGATCAGGGACACCATCAAGACCAGCACAGAACTTTTCTCTCAGCTGGTCCACAGCGATATGCCATCCACTAACTGCAAGCCCTTCACCACGTACATGAGCCAGATCCTCAGAGACCTGCCCGAGGCCAAGTACCAGGTGATGAAGGAGAAAATCACAGCACTGCTGCACCACCCTCCAGGCCCAGCTGAACATGCTCCGACCCAGTCCAGGTCTGCTCCTCCACCCCAGGCGATGTCACAGACCTTCCACGGCTTTCAACAGCCCCTCACCTACCAAGGATACGAGTACCAGGACTTCCCACACCAGAGGCATCCCTTCCCAGTCCAGGCCCAGGTACATCACACGCCAAGGATGACTCACCTCACCCAGCTGCAGACCAGAAAGCCTCATTACACTCCTCCTTCCTCCACCCCACAGCCAAGCCCCTCAACAGAAAATCTGTCTTCAGTACTATGCCTGACATCCCAGGTCCTTTAGGAAGGGCCTCTCAACCTCACGGGACTGAGTCAGTTCTCTGAGAGCTTCCTGAACACACCATCCCCTGTTGTATTCTTGGGGCCAGGCACCCCAATGGTGCCTCAGATCAGCACTCCAGCCACAGTCACCTCTACAGGCCCTAGCCGCTCTACAGCTGAGACCATGGACATGCCTCAGAGTGACTGAGAATAGTCCTACAGACTGAGTTGTTACCTATTCACCTTATCTTTGCTTAAAGACACTTTACTTGGTTCATTTTGCTTTTTTAATAAAGTCATACAGTTTACTTAAGACAGTTGTTAATAAAGGTTATCTTTGCTTCACACACTTGATTTATTTTATTTACTTCATAAAGTGTTATTGAAAACTATGAAAAAAGGGTTAAGCCTTTGCATGCTTGTGGGATGGATAAGGATAGTTGTGGGATTTATATTCCTCCAGTGCAAGCATAGTGGGACCGTATGGTCCACCCTCCCAGCTGCCACACATATGGCCTTTTTTATCAATAACAATTTATTCATTGATCAACACATTTCAAAATAAACAAAGCTCTTTATTAATGCCCTATTTGTTGTAAGGCCACTCAACATGCATGGCACAATCTCATCAGTGTTATGAGACAGGCTCAAGGAAGCATCCATTAAGCATCTACCATCCAGTCTTCCCACTCCACTGCTCCAGCTGGGGAGTTGCACCAGTGTTTCAGGAGGTTGCGCTGCTTCTTCCTTTCACGTGAAGCTCTGTTGGGGCCTTGCAGATCCACAGTGTCTATCAGGTTTTGTCCTTGCCTCTATTCACCAAGCTCCATGTCCCCATTCCCTTGTTGACGGTCCACAAGCCTGTTCTGCAAGACTGGGTAGCGGGTGTGCATGAGATTGTGCAGGATGCAGCAAGCTTCCATGATGCTCCTCACGGTCTGTGGGCAAAGCTGCATGGTGGTGAGAAGTACCTGGAACCTGTTGGCCAGGAACTCAAAGGCATTCTCCACCACCCGTCTTGCCCTGGACAGCCTGTTCTTGAAGATCCTCTCTTCACGAGTGGGATATCTTGAAGTGTAGGGCTTCATGAGGTAGGTTCTGAGGGAGAAGGCATCATCACCCTCGATGAAGTAGTGCACATCTTGTGTGTCATTGGGTAGGGGGTCTGGATCTGGAAAACCCATGATGAGGTTGCGTTCCAGCCCACCCTTGAGGTCACTGGCGTTGTATACCTGGCTATCTAAACCTGACCCGTTGCCTGAAACATTGAAGTACATGAACTTGTAGGCAGCATTAACCATGGCAAAGAGGATGATACTGAAGAAGCCCTAATAGTTGTGATAAGAGGACCCTGAGTTGGCTGGAGCTTTGCAGGCCATGTGCTTCCCATCTATGGCTCCAATGGTGTGGGGAAATTTCCACCTCTGATACCACTGTTCTGCAAGTTTCCTCCAGCTTTGTTCAGTGGTGGGGCACTGGAGGAGCTCCTCCATGTATTCTTCGATGATGGCCTGAACCACTTCTCTCAGCACTTTGCTGATGGTGTTTCGTGGCACCCTCCAGGCATACTGCATGTTTCTGTATGTGGTTCCAGAGTCCAGGTGGCGCAGAGTCAGTGCCATCTTCAGTCCAGGGTCCAGGCTGGGACAGAAGTTTGTGCTTGTCTTGGTCAACCTGGGTCTCAGACGCTCAACAATTTCATCAAACATGGCTGGTGGCATCCTCATGAAGTGCTGGAATGCACGAGTGTCTTTATTCCTCAGCTCCACCATCAGCTTGTCATAGAGTCCAAACTCCACTCTTCTCCCAATCCATCTTCGGACCCACAAAGCTCTTGGAAGTCTACTTCTTCTCCTTGCATAGAAAAGGTGAAACAGTCTGAACAGGGCTTGGTTCTGGTGTTGAACGATCACAGCTACCATAAGGAGTGTGTGATGATCCATGGTGGAGATCAATGGATGATGTGGAAGAGCAAGAGCAAGGGTGAAGATGTCTGTGCACCACGGCTGCTGGACTGATAGTGAGATCCAGGTGATTTCCTCCCCCTTTTTTATAGGAAATGTCAGTTTTCCGCTAGGTGTCCTTCTATATACTCTAGGCACACTCCAGACATCCTAAATATTCGAGATACATCCCATATACAAACGTTTTGTCCATTTTAATGCTTTATATACGAGATGCATCCGCTTACATCATTTCTATTTCCGTGCTACTAACGCTTTGTGGACGTTCCATGTACCTTTCGCTTCCTCCCTCTTTCCGCTTTTAGCTGCAGTGGATGTGAATTGAGGGGATATCCAGAGGATGCCGAGAGGATACAGCGGACGTGTAATGGATGACAATGGACGTAGAACGTTTATTGCCCATATGTGTCGTGGATGTAGATTGTATATGGCAGAAAGTTTATCCGCTCAAAAAGTTTTGTGCAGCTGAAAACTTTTTGAGCGGATGAAATAGCAGTAGACGGATGTTTGATGGATAGAGCATATGAAACATGTATGCAGTGAGTACACAATGGATGCATTGCGTTTTCCAATGGATGGCAAGCTTTTTTGTCCATTTTACATCCTTTTTGCATCCGATGGTGCAGTGGGACATGGGCTTAATGCTTTACGAGTAACCGGTCAGGTAAGCTGGGGTTGTGTTATCCATTCATCCAATGACTGAATATTAGGCTTCTCACATGGAAGTTCAGGTATGGATACAAGGTCTTGTCCTGATGCCACTTTGAAGGGGGTAAATCCAGTACTACTATGCACGGAATTGTTGTATGCCACTTCAGCAAATGGCAAAAGATCAGCCCAATTTTCTTGCTGATAATTTATGTAACATCTAAGGGATTGCTCCAATACCGTGTTAGTCCTCTCACAGGGCCCATTGGTTTGTGTATGGTGGGTGGAGCTTAAGCCCTGGACGGAGCCCAATAACTTCAGGAATTCTTTCCAAAAAATTGAGTTGAATTGACATGAGATTATGCATTCAGGAACCCCATGTAACCTGTAGACATGTAAAATAAACAGTTTAGCCAACGTTTTTGCAGATAGGATCTTTGAACAAGATATGAAATGTACTTGTTTGGAAAACAAATCAGTTACCACCCAAATAACTGTTTTTCCCCCACTTTCAGGTAATTCCAATAAAAAAATCCTTAGAGATTTCCTTCCATGGAGCCATCTAGCCACATTTAATAACAATCCTACTGGCTTACCAGGAGGCCGTTTGGCTGAGGCACAGACAGAACAACTAGCTACATAAGTTTCAATGTCCTTCTTCAAGGTAGGCCACCAAAATTGGTGCTTCACCAAGTGTAAGGTTTTCATGAATCCAAAATGACCAGCCGCTTTAGAATCATGAGCTTGTTGGCTCCTCAGTTTCTTTGGCACATATAACTTGGCTCCCACCCAGGCCAATCCATCTCTAACTGTATGGTTATTCAAGTGAGCAAGGAACCAGTCATCAAGTTTTAGAACCTCTTTTAATTGTGCAGTCAAATCATTTGATAGATCCACTTCCTTCTTCTTTTGGGCTCTGGTAACTACTGGAACTGCCAACTGTTTGGTTGGAACAATCGGCTGTACCACCTCCTGGCGAGCACTATTATGTTGAGGTAGTCTAGATAGAGCATCCGCCATGAAGTTTCTCCTTCCTGGAATGTACTTCAATGAAAAATTAAAACACTTAAAGTACTGTGCCCAGCGAATTTGTTTGGGGGACAGCTTCTGAGGCATTTTTAAGGCTTCCAAATTCTTATGATCAGTCCACACCTCAAATGGGTGTTTTGCTCCTTCCAAGAAATGTCTCCAAGTTAACAGGGCCCAGCAAACTGCAAAACCTTCTTTTTCCCAGACGGCCCACCTCCTTTCAGTTTCAGTTAATTTATGGGAGGTATATGCACATGGTTGTAATATTCCTATCTCATTGGTTTGCAATAACACTGCTCCAACTGCTACATCACTCGCATTGGCTTGGATCATGAAAGGAGCATCCATGTCCAGGTGCTTGAGCACTGATTCAGCAGCAAACAGTTGTTTCAGTTTTTCAAAGGCAGCTTGACATTCCATGGACCACTCCAGTGGCTTACTAGGCTTTGGTTTCGCCTCCCCTTTGGTTTTTAGGAGGTTTGTGATAGGTAATGCTATCTTCGCAAAAGCTGGGATAAATTGGCGAATCCCAAGAAACTCTGAAGTTGTTTTCTGGTGCGTGGGGGGGGGGGTATTCCAACATGGCACGCATCTTCCCTGGATCCATTTCAATGCCCTCATGTGAGATGCAATAACCCAAATAGTCAATTTTTTCCTGATGGAACTCACACTTGGACAATTTGGCATACAGCTTAGCAGCTCAGAGTTTTTCCAAGACTGACCGTACTAGTTTTACATGTTCATCCCGAGTTTCCGTGTAGATAAGGATATCATCAAGGTAAACCAAAAACCCCTTGTATAAATGTTCATGTAACACATGATTGATCATCTGCATGAATACTGCTGGGGCCCTCTGTAGGCCAAATGGAAGAACGTTGAATTGGAAACAACCCATTGGGCAGTTGAAAGCGGTTTTCCATTGATACCCTTCCTTAATTCGAACCCAGTAGTATGCGTCTCTCAAGTCAAGCTTCATAAAATTTTTCCCCTTAGCCAGATGGGTCAACATATCCTTCATCAGGGGGAGGGGGTACAAGTTTTCCACAGAAATTGCATCCAGGTTTCTATAATCAACACATAAGTGAAGGGAGCCATCTTTCTTTTCACGGAAAACACTGGGGCCGCTACCCGGGGTCTGACGGGCAGGATGAACCCACATTCCAAATTCTTATCGATAAATGACCGCAGCTCTTCTAGTTCCTGCGGTGTCATTGAGTACAGCTTTGGTTTCGGGAGTTTCACCCCTGATAAAATTTCAACACTACAATCTGTTGAACGATGAGGGGGAGTTCATTCGAGGCCTTCTCACTGAATACTTCCTTTAAGTCCCAATATTCCTCTGGAACTTTATCCTCCCTCTTCAGTTTCTCGGTACCCATGGAGGCCAGCTCAGTGGGATTCTTGAGTTTTGGTTTAGATTGCCCCTCCCCTTCTGGATGCTGGTCAGTACATATGTGCAATGACCCCCTCCTCCAATCAACATAGGGGTTCCATTTCCGGAGCCAGGGCAATCCCAGTATTAGCGGCCGTTCCATTCTGGGACCACAATAAAACACAAAGTCTCTCTATGCTTCCCCATTGTCATTTCTTTGGGTTCCATTTTGAAATGTGCAGGGCCGCCCCCCCGCTACTGATCCATCCAATTGGCAAAAAGGCTATGGGCATTTTTAAGGTTAGTCTTAAGCCCATTTTCTCTACTACGTTTTTGCTGACTACGCACCTTATGCACCCAGAGTCTAGCAAGGCCAGCATTTTTCCTTTGGCCCCTGCTGTGGGTACCCTTAACTTCACTGGAATGGTCATAGGGCCCTTGTTTGGATTTACCAGTGAGTCATCTTCTGACTCAAATTCACTCTCTTCAGAGGAGGTCGGAATTCCCAGCTCCTCTCCTTTTGGAGGGGTGATCTCTACAACCTCCTCCGCTTTAGCGTCATTTCACAAGGCTTTGTTGGGTTTTTTTCAGATCTTTTCCCTCCTCCTGGTGCCCCCTTTGGTTCCAACTTGACCCAGCAGCCTGCAGTCCGGTGACCTTCCTTCCCACATCAGAAACAGTCAGTGGTCTTGGGTCTCGCTGCCATCCCTCCCTTTTTGGGGTTTGAAGGCTTCTCAAGGCCGTGCAGGGGAGGACTTGCTCCAATCAGAGCCCCCCCGGCATCTGTTTTGGGTTAAATCAGTTTCCACCTCTGCTGCCAGCACATGCCACATCTGCAAATCATTGGGGTCTCTTCTGGCAATGCAGCTCTGGTATACATCCTCATTTAAGCCATCTTTAAATGCTTCTATCAGGGCTACCTGGGACCAGCCTCGAATATGACATGCTAGCTCTCTAAATTCCTGGGTATAGTTGGCCACTGATCTCCGTCTCTGATTTATGGTCTTCATCCTAATCCTGGCCTCACATTCTGTCAGTGGGTCTTCAAACCTGGCCCACAGCGCAGTCATGAACAGGTCATAATTCATCAGCTGGGGGACATAATCAATATGCAAAGTCACCATCCACTTTGCAGCTGTTCCCTCCAGAGTCCTGGTAACACATCTGACTTTGGCTGCTTCTGAGGGAAAATCCCCTCCATATAGCTCCAAACTTGTGCCAGGAAAAATCCCAACTCCTTGGGATTCCCGCCCCCATATTTTACTTCCAACAGAGGCAACTTTGGAGTATTACGTCTTCTGGCCATTACTCCTCCTGCTGGGGGCCCCGGGGCTCCTGCTGCCTGTTGCGCTAGCCCAGGTTGATTTATGGGGGTGGCTACTCTGCATCTTCTGGCTGGGGCTGCCTCCCCCTCATACTTTTGTTCAGCATGAGGCTTTCCGAGGGCTTCATCTATGAGGTACCTGGCTTGATTTAGTAAAAAGTCTTTCCTTTCCCTCTCTTGCCATGGCTCCTCTCTTCCACGCCGACAGGTAGTGGTGACTCCTGGGGGAGGCTTCTCCTCAGGATCCTTCCAGCCAACTCCCAAGGACCATTTGGGTTTTACAGATGGTTTCTCTCCAAGATTAAGTTCTGCTAACAAGTCAGCTTCCCTTTCTTCCTCTAGCAGCAGTGAATCTTGCCCTCCAGTGGCTCCTAGGTCTTCTTGGTCACTGGAAATGGACATATTTCCAGCTTCCAAAGGGTCTCTGGAACTTGGGGAGGCCATTTTCACCCTTTCAGAGGCTCAAGGAAAGACCCCAGAGCCTGGGGAGGGCAAAAACCACCATGGTGCAGGAGGCCAACTAGGCCACACCCACCATGGCCATGCCTACCAAGCAACTGGGCAGAGAACTAGTTGCTAAAATGTTTGAAATCTACCCCTGCTCCTAATCTCCTCTCCCTCCCCCAGGAGGACCCTTTGGCTTTTGGGGATATTCCTCATGGAACTGTTTCATCAGCCTATCTGCTTTCACATTCCAACTCTTCATCAGGTGGCTTCAGTAAGAGGGGAGAATGGCATTTATCAGCTTGGGCCTTATACACTTCCACTGCCTCCCGTAGGGCTCGTTTGGTATTTTCCTTTTTTCAGCGACTCTATCCACTCTCCTAGTGACACGGAGTGAAACACCCTACATGGTTTCTCCTATCCATCCAGCACCAGATACAAGTTATAATAATGCCAGTTGTCACAGGCAATACTAATGAATCAACTTCAAGACACCCCCCCTTCTCCCAATTGAATGGCAGTATCACTTTTAGGGATCTGACAATTGGTTCGTTCCAAGGCCCCATTAGTGCTTGGATGGAACACCGAACTCAGCCCCTGCGAAGATTCAATGGACCTCATTAATTCCCTCCAATGGTGAATTGGACCACCCATTGGAAGTAATCCTGCAAGAGACACCATGCAACCTTTAGATATGCTTTATATGCTTTAGATATGCTTTAAACAGGTTAGCCAGCTTCTGAGCTGAGGAGAACCCTGGACAAGCTACAAAATGGGCTTGTTTGGAAAAGAAGTCAGTGACAGTCCAGATGACTATACTCCCCCCACTTGCAGGGAGTTCAACAATGGAATCCATGACTATTTCCTTCCAGGGTTGGGATGGGTTGGTGTTCTGACCCAACCGGGTTCCCAAAGAACAATCACAGACAAAAGCAGCAGCCCCCACCTTTTAAGGTTTAATAATGAATTCTGTTCTGAAGGTTGCTTTCCACTAATTAGCTCCGACAAGAAAGAGCCTTGCCAAGTTGTTCGTCAAGGCTGCCAAAAACCGAGAGATAAGAACTAATTTACAAAATTGAGCTTCAGAGATTCTTTGCTGTCTGCAAAGAATGCTTTTCCAAACCTGGCTTTTATCCTCTTGAGGGAGGGGCCATTACCTTGTAGCCTTACTCCTGAGTCACCTGTGTCAGTGTTCCAAAGATTATCCATTCCAGCCAGTAACTCCAAGACAAACATAATCTCAAACTACTTTTATTAGAATAGAAACTTGGATAGAAACATCTGTGGAATTCTGAAACTAAGTTTTACTCTGGACTCCCCACAGTGACAACCCCTCCCCTTTTTCCCCATCATATATCATGTGAACCAATCCTCCTTCAGTTCCAATTCTCTCTGCACCATTCACATTGACCTTGAATTACTAAAGAATTTATTTTGTTTACTGAAAGCTAGTCAAATAATATCAACCCTCTTCATTTCTCTGAAGCTATGTGGCAGCTTTTAATAATCATTCCAAAGCTGACAGGTGTCCCCCCTTGAGAAATTCACCTCTTAAAAACAAAACATAAGAAACAAATACAAACAGGGGTTAATGCGATGTCCTAACCCGCTCCCTCCCCTCCAAGAGGACCCTTTGGCTCATTGGGGAATTCCTCATGGAATTGTTTAATCAACCTATCCGCATGTACATCCCAACTCTTTATACCCAAATAGCCTCCGAGATTGGGTAACCATTCTACAATACTAAGTATTGTAATCGTACCTGATGTAGCCTGGAATCAAGGATGTTCTTAATCTCATTATGCTTCTTACCCTGTACGATTAAAGGTTTAGCAGGAGCAGTTGGAAGTGGTCTTATCATTGATGTAACAGCCAGTTTTAGTAAACGACTATGGAACATTGTGTGTATTTTCCCAGGTAACCGGGGAAGACTTAATTGACTATGACTGGATTGATTACTTTTGTTATTGGGGATGGACCTAAGAATTTTGGCCCTAACGTTTTACTAGGAAGTTTCAATCTAAGATATTTTGTTGACAAATATACTTTATCTCCCACCTTAAATGGTGGTTGGAGGAATCTATGTTTGTCTGACTGCTTTTTGTAATCCTTAGCAGCTTTAGCCAAAGCTTTTTTTTGTATCCTCCCAACCCTTTTTGAATGACTTCATCCATTATGTTACAGACATGGATGTGGGGGGTTCTCGAGATAATTCTGGCATAGGGACAAACTCCCTGCCAGTGTTGATTTAGAATGGAGTCAATCCTGTGCTGCTATGTACTGCATTATTATCAGCAACATACACAAATGGTAATAAATCTGCCCAGTTTTCTTGTTGATAATTTACAAAGCATCAAATGTATTGTTCCACCATATTGTTCACCCTCTCTGCTGCTCCATTTCATGCCGGATGAAATGCTGAGGATAATCCTTGGGATGACCCAATAGACTTTAAAAATTCTCTCCAAAATTTAGTGATAAATTGTACTCCTCTGTCTGAGATTATTCTGAGGTACTCTGTGTAGCCTATAGATATGCTTCATGAACAGTTTTGCAAGCTTTTTCACAGATGGTAGCCCTTTACAGGCTGTAAAGTGGACCTATTTAGAGAATAAGTCAATGACAGTCCAAATGATTGTATTTCCTCCACTTTCAGGTAATTCTACAAAAAAGTCCATTGCAATTTCTTCCCACAGCTGTGTTGGTTCAGTGACTTGTTGAAGGAGGCCAGGGGGTTTTCCAGTTCTGTGTTTCATTGTGGTACAAATTGAGCAGCTTTTTACATAGTCTTCAACATCAGGTTTCATTTTTGGCTACCAGAACTGCCTTCTGACTAGATGTAGAGTCTTTAAGTACCCAAAATGTCTTCCCAACCTCGAGTCATGACTACGCTTTAGTACCATTAGTTGTAGATTTGTGGGTACATAAAGTTTAGTCCCTTTTCAAGCCAGTCCCTCATTCATTGTCAATTTGGTTTGATACTCCAGAAACCAGGGATTGGTCAATAGGGCTGTTTTTAATTCAGTTGTCAGTTTGACCTCTAGGTGCCTGGGGTTATGATTGGCTTGGGCTTGAGTCATTACTTGGCCTGCTGATTGAGCCTCCGATATCATAGTCTGTACCACTTCTTCTCAGTGACTGTCAAATTGGGGTTTCCTGGACAGGGCGTCCACTAATATGTTCTTTCCTCCAGGGATATATTTCAGTTTGAAGTTGAACTGCTTGAAATATTGAGCCCAGTGAACTTGTTTAGGTGATAACTTCTGAGGTGATTTTAGAGCCTCGAGGTTCTTGTGATCAGTCCATACCTTAAATGGCTCTTTCACCCCTTCTAGGAAATGCCTCCAAGTCAGTAAAGCCCATCATACTGCAAATGCTTCTTTTTCACAGGCCACCCATCTTCGCTCTGTGTCTGTCAGTTTCTTGGACAGAAAAGCACAAAGCATCAGTCGGTTCTGAGAATCTTTTTGGAGGAGGGCCATGACTGCCACATCACTTGCATCAGCTTGGACTATAAAAGGTCTGGTTGGGTCTGGAAGTTGGAGAGTGGGCTCAGCTGCAAAGAAGGTTTTAAGGTTTCAAAAGTTTTCTGATAGTCCATTGTTTGAACAAGAGGTTGGCTGGGCTTTGGTTTGGTAGGAGAAGGCCCCATTTCTAATAATTCTATCAAAGGGAGGACAACCTCAGCAAAAGAAGGAATGAATTGTCTATAGAAATTGGCAAAACCTAAAAAGCTCTGAAGTTGCTTGCGTGTTTTGGGTGGTTGCCAATCTAGCACTGCTTTCACTTTTCCAGGGTCCATCTCAATTCTCTGGTTGGATATTTGGTAACCAAGGTAATCCAGAGACTGCTTGTGGAATTCACATTTCGACAACATATAACTTGGCAGCTAAAAGTTTTTTCAGCACTTGTCTGAATATAAGGATGTCACCAGGTAGACAAGGACCCCCTGGTACAGGTGTGGATGTAACACTTCATTGATCAGTTGCATAAATACTGCAGGGGGGGCTTGAAATCCAAAAGGCATGACTCGGAAACTACCCAAAGGGCAATTGAATGCAGTTTTCCATTTGTCTCCCTCTTTTACGTGCACTCAGTAGTATGCTTCTCTCAGATCTAGTTTGCTTTGTGACAGGTGGCTTAATAAGTCTTTCATGAGGGGGAGATGGTACATATTTTTGACTCACACGGCATTCACACCCCTAAAATCAACACAATCTCAGGCTGCCATCTTTTTTTTTTTTAACAGCACTGAGGCAGCCAACCTAGATTTGGCAGGTTTAATAAAACTTCTGTCCAAATTGTTATCGATATGTTTCTTCAATTCAGTCATTTCAGCTGGTGTCATGGAATACTTCTTTGGTTTTGGCAGTTTTGCTCTGGGTTCTAATTCTATGATGCAATCAGTGGCTCAATGTGGAGGTAAAACATTACATTCTTCTTCACTGAATGCTTAAACCAAATCTCTGTATTATCTGGGTACTTGGGAAGTACTGGGAGAAGGTTCGAGGCGGTGGCTGCTGCTTCAGTTTCTGGACCCAGGTTGGGGGGTGTTTTCTTAGTGGGAGGAAGGGGGGCAATGGGCCCACCCCAATAATGATTTTCTGGAATCCATCCTCCCATTTGATGGTAGGGGCCCATTTATCTAGCCAAGCAAATCCTGATATGATTGATTCTGACATTCTGGGAGCCACTATAAAACGTATGAGTTCATGGTGAGGACCCATCATCATTTTGATTAAGTCTGTCATTTGGGTGGCTGAGGTACCCCCAAATAATGTCCCATTCACTTGTTCAAATCTAATTGACCGTTTCAGTGGTTTAGTCTTTATGCCCAATTGTTCAATGATGGGGAGCCCAATAAGGCATCTTGAGCATCCAGTATCAATGACAGCTTCTAATTCCCCTGCTTCCCCCATGTTAGGTACCACTAACTTTACTTTGACATTAAAAGATATGATGGAAGCACTCACCATAGGGCCATCTTCGTCGGTGGTTTCTCTGGGGAGGTGGTGTTGGTGTGGAAGTGTGTTGCTCCCTTCTATGTGGAGATGACCTTATAGGGTGTGTCTAGTAAAGCAGCTAGTGTCGAGAGGCATTCCTTGAATTTTTTGGCCCCTGGAGGCTGTGCTAGACCTTGGTTGTAGAGCTTTTGGAACGGGTGTGGGAGCCAGTCAGCTGCTCTATGGCCATCCTGGCCACAGTGATAACACTTCATCATTCTGGTGGGTGTGTGGTAGCAGCTTCAGTAGGTCTGGTCAGTGATTGTCTGGCCACAGCTCTCCTAGGAGGGCCTTCAGGTAGGGTTTTTCTTTTCTTTTTTTTTTTGTTGGTTGATGTTGCGGTCTAATTTGAGAGTGGCCGCGTGCAGGGTCTCTGGTATTCCCCTAATGTTACAGGCCTTCTTTATTTCTGGGTCAATGGCATTTTTAAAATAGTGCAAGATTATTCTTTCAGGCCAATCTATTAGGTGGCTTGCAACCCTTCCAAAGTCCCATATAAAGTCTGATAAGGGTTGCTTGCTCTGTTTCATTTCCATTAATGTGTCTTCATTTTCTGTCACTCTGTCTGGATTGTCAAATCTGAATCTCAATAACTGAATCCTGACATCCTGTAGCTCTAGGGCTTGTTCATAGTGTAACTGGGCCACCCAGTCAGAAGCATCCCCCTCATTCATTCTGTCTGTTATTGCAGTAACAATATCACTCTCTGTTGTGTATTGGCCTCCAATTTGGTCTATGTGAGACCATATTCAAGTGAAGAAATAGGCAAAATGTTCATGTTGGCCATCAATCATCGCCTTGAAGAACATAGTCTGGGCTGGGTTGTGGTTGGGGAGGTGATATCGCCCTGGCACCCGCAGGATGAGCTGGAATGAAAGGAGCCTGACTAGGTGGGTATCTAGGTTTGAATGGTCTCCCAAAGGCCTGGCTGGGTTGGGGCTCTTTGGGAGAGGGGCCTCTGCAGGGTTGCTCCGAGTGGGGGTTGATTTGGTGTCTGCCATGTGGAGGGTGGTTGCTGCCTTATTCTCTGCAGGGGGGAGGGGGAGTGGCTGCTATCTGCTGCCTGTGCAGATCCTTTTGTGGGGAAGGGATTGCTGACTCCCTTTGGGACCAGAGCATTATCGGTGCTGGCATCCATTAGTACTGGATCCACTCTTGTCCTGGATAAAATCCCCACCCTGGAGGGATAGTTTCTGCAGGGGGTAAATTTCTTTCTGGGTGTTGGAGAACTTAGAGGTTGCAACATATTCACTGTAATCTGCATCTCTCATCTGTCCTTTGAAAGCTGATCTTGCTGTTATGGACTGTTATGCTGGGCCTCTCCAACTGGCATCTGAGTAAATTCCTCTTCTCTTGTAACACTGGGGAAGGAGAAAATGGGTTGTGTCAGGCTTCAACTTGGCCTGATAGGTTGTGGATTTGATACAAAACTTCCCATCTTTAATTGCTGGAATTGTTATGGTAATTCTGCTAATGATTGGCTCCCCAACCTCTTCTTCATGGCAGCACAGGTGGTACAACTTTTAACATAGTCCTCAATGTCATTTTCTATTTATTTATTTTTTATTATAGATTTTATGTTTATGCTAAATTATATGAGATGATAATAGAATTAGAGTATCAAAACATATGTATAATAGGATATTTTAATGCAATTGTGGACTCAAAACTTAACTATAATACTAGGAAAACAAATACAAAACCTAGGAAAATACCCCCAAAAGCCTTTTGTAAAATGGTGGAAGAACTAAGCATTCAAGATATATGGAGAGAGACCTATCCTGAGAACGAACAATATTCATTTTATTCAAATATACACATATCCTGGTCTAGAATAGATATGATGTGGCTATCAACGGAGCTAAGATCCAACATAAAAGAGATAAATATTGAAACAAGCATATGGGCAGATCACAATCTGATTAAAGCTATTAAAGCTGATTAAAGGACAAAAAAAGAAATTGAGATGAATCAAACAATATAAAAAGAAAAAGAATATATTTAGTTTATGGAAAAAGTATTGGATTTTTTCTTTAAAGAGAGCAAAACAGAAGAAACTTCACAACAAAACTTATGGGATATATAAAGGTGTATATTAAAGGATTAATGATAATATATGTGGGAAAGAGAAATAAAAAGAAAAGGTAAGCACACACACAAAAATAGAAGAATATACGAGACTAGAAACTGAATTACAGAAAGACCCACAAAAAATAATATTAAAAAGCAAATGGAATTTAAAAAACATAAGCTGAATTTGATGGGTAAAGAGGAACTAGTGCAAAAAATCAAAAAAGTTAAGCAAAATTTCTTTGAAAATGCAGACAAACCAGGAAGATGGCTGGCATACAAACTGAAAAAAGAGAAAGAAAAGAAATTGATTCACCAGTTGATAGATGATGAAGGGACACTTCAGCATTTAAATGAAGATAAGATGAAAATAGTCCAAAAATACTATGAAAAAGTATAAGATCAAGACACAATCTTAGAAAATTAAATAAAGCAATGCCTACAAAAGATGGAATTACTGACAGTACCAGAAACAGTTAAAGCAACATTAGGAGAGAGAAAAATAATGATAGAATTAGCAGAAGCAATTAAAAGACAAAAGAATGGCAAAACACCAGGACCGGATGGACGACAAGTTGAACTATATAAAGATCTACAAGACTTTTTAAGTAACATATTGCTGGAAGTATTTAATGGCTTACTGCTTGAGGCGAAATTACCCAACTCTTGGATGGAAGCATATATTACTCTCATACCAAAAGAAGACTCAAACTTACAACAGATTAAAAATTATAGACTGATATCATTATTGAATGTGGATTATAAAATATTTGCATCTATTATATCAGAAAGACTAAATGGATTTTTTAAACCAGTTTATACATTCAGATCAAAATGGCTTTTTACCTAAGAGACAAAAATAATATGAGAATAATTTTGAATACGCTGGAGTACGATGAAGCACATCCAGAGAAGCAGATGGCATTGATCTATTTAGATGCACAGAAGGCATTTGACAATGTGAACTGGCAGTTTATGTTGGCACAGTAAAAAGAGATGGATTTTGGGGAATGATTTATTAAAATGATCAAGGCAATATATCATAAACAAACTGCAAAAGTGATGGTAAATGGAGATATTACTGAAAAAGTTAATATTAAGAAGGGTACAAGACAAAGATAATAATAATGTTGCCATTATTATTTGTATTGACTTTTGAAGTATTGAATAGAAATATTAGACAAGATAACCAGATCAAAGGTATAGACATTATAAAGGAAGAGTACAAGCTACAGGCATTTGCAGATGATTTAGTTTTGATTTTAGAAAACCCACAAGAAACAGGGTTTAAACTAATGGAAAAAATAACAGTATGAAAATAAACAGAAAAAAACCAATAAGCAAAAAAGAAAGAGTTAATGAAGAGATTAGATATTCAGATTACCAAGAAAGTAAAGTATTTAAGGATTCAATTAACAGCAAGATGTGTTACAATCAAAGAAGATAATTATTATAAATTGTTACAACAAATTAAGACAAATTTTTAAAAATGGAAAGGTTTGCAATTGTCATTAATAGGAAAGATAGCCACAATTAAAATGATTATATTACTAAGGTTACTGTATCTGTTTCAAAGAGTCCCGATAAAGTTGGGAAAAAATACTTTGAGGATCTGAATAAAATAATATTAAAATGTATATGGCAAGGGAAAAAAGCAAGAATTAATTAAAAAATGTTACAGGATAAAAGAACGAGTGGAGGTTTTGGACTGCCTAATTGGGAATTATATTATCAGGCAGTGGTGAATGAAATGATGGATCATATTGAGGAATACAGGATTATTGACCTTGGAGGGACATGATTTGCAATTGGGTTGGCATGTCTTTCTATGGTATGAGAAAAATAAGATACATGGTTACTTTCAAAGACACTGAATAGAATAGAATAGAATACTTTTATTGACCAAGTGTGATTGGACACACAAAGAATTTGTTTTGGTGTAAATACTCTCAGTATACATAAAGAAAAGCTACATTCATTAAGAATCAAGAATCATAATGTACAACACTTAATGATAGTCATAGAGTACAATCAACAATCAAATCATAATAGAAAGCAGCCAAGTGGGAGGGGATGGGTGATAAGGTGTGGTGAGAAGATTAACAGTAATAGTTGTGTACATTTTGTAAATAGTTAAACAGTGTTGAGGGAATTATTTGTTTAGCGGAGTGATGGCTTTCAGGGAAAAACTGTTCTTGTATCTAGTTGTTCTGGTGTGCAGTGTTCTATAGCGTCATTTTGAGGGAAGGAGTTGAAACAGTTTATATCCGGGATTTGAGGAGTCTGTAAATTTTTTCACAGCTCTCTTTTTGACTAATGCAGTATATAGGTCCTCAGTTGAAGGCAGGCGGGTAGTAATTGTTTTTTCTGCAGTCCTAATTATCCTCTGAAGTCTGTGTCTATCCTGTTGGGTTGCAGAACCAAACCAGACAGTTATAGAAGTGCAGATGACAGACTCAATAATTCCTGTAGAACTATATCAGCAGCTCTTTGGGCAGTTTGAACTTTCTGAGTTGGTGCAGAAGGAACATTCTTTGTTGTGCTTTTTTGATGATGTTTTTGATGTTCGGTGTCCATTTGATGTTAGGTGTATAAGAAATGCTTTATTGCTAGTATGGGAGAAAATCATATTTGGCACTATTTGAAAATACCAGTCTGGCTTTCAACAATGGAAGCACTTATCCATCCAAATGTTTTTAATATGGGAAATGTGGTCAGAAACAAAATATTTTGAACAAAATAGGTGAGTTCAAATCTAAACAGGAACTGGATGAGCAAGAGATCAAAATGGTTTGGTATTCACACATGCAAATACAATCTAGATATGAAAAAGATGTACAATTATATGGTTTCTATAAAGAACTGGATAAGATACTAACTGGAATAGAAGAAAGACTGATAAAAAATTGTATAGCTACCTGTTGGGCATTAAATTAGAAGAAGAACAAGTGATGAAGACAATGATAGCATGAGCAAAAAAATTTGGTTATTCAATAGGAATTAGATAAATGGCAGAAGTTGTGGAATAGAAATTATGTCAACAATGTCAACTGTTTACAAAGAAAACTTGTATAAGATGTTTTATAGATGGCATTTGCCACTGGCAACATTGGCAACATTGGCAAGGATGTTTAAAGATAAATCAGCTAAATGTTGGGAGTGCCAACAAATACCTGGGTCATATTATCATATATGGTAGACATGTGTAGAAGCTAAAAAGTATTGGACAAAAATACATATATGATTGGAAAAGATGATACAATAGTATATTGACTTATAACACCTGAAATACTCCTGTTGGGGATCTTTCTGAAACTTACAGTAGAGAGAAAGTATATTTGATTATTTATGTATTAACTGCAGCTAGAATTGTATTTGCTTAAAACTGAAAAAGCAAAAAGATTCCTACTGATGAAAATGTGATTAGGAAAATATTAGAATATGCAGGAATGAATAGATTAACACTTGAAATGAAAGAGAAGGAGCAAACTGAATATTAAAAAATTATGGGAACTATTTTATTGATGGCTTTGAGAAAAAATAAGAAAACTAGAAATAGCTAATAGATTAGTGAAATATAACAAATAGGTTTATGTTTAGAAGAGGAGTGTTATAGTAATAGAGATATTATGTATAATAATATGTATAAAATAAGAATACATAATTAATACCAAAGTAACTATGTAAATTTTAATTATTATTACACATAATATTGTACCCAGATGACACACCATTAAATGGAAGTTGAATTGTATGCAACTTAAATAAAAAAAATAAATTACAAAAAAATTGTCCCTTTTTATTTTCGGCCACCAGAAATGTCTTCTGACCAGGTGCAGGGTTTTTAGGTAGCCAAAGTGCCCCACTTGCTTTGAGTCATGAGGACATGGAGCTGTAAGTGGTGGGCATGTACAATTTGGAGCCTTTCCATCTTTGAGGGTGAGTACCTTAAATAAAATTTTAAAAAATACAAAAAAATGGGATTCATTTTTTTTTACTACCGGTTCTGTGGGTGTGGCTTGGTGGGCATGGCAGGGGAAGGATACTGTGAAATCTCCAGTCAGAGGTGGTATTTGCTGGTTCTCTGAACTACTTAAAATTTCTACTACCGGTTCTCCAGAACTGGTCAGTACCTGCTGAATGCCACCTCTGGTTAGTATTCCTGGGTTGTCTCTGTATTATAGGTTGGCCACCAGCTCATCTTTTAGGCTTTCGGTCATTCCTCTTCCATCTGTGGTTCCTCTCAATTTGGTGTGACCCCTAGTTATGGCCTGTGAGGCAGATTGGGAGGGGGGATCATTTTATGAATCACCTCTTCATGCTTGCTATGGTACTGTGGTCTACACAACAAAGCATCCACTAAAGTGTTCTTATTTCCTGGGATGTGCCTCAGCTCAAAGTTGAATCATTTGAAATATTGTGCCCAATGGACCTGCTTTGGGAAGAGCTTTCAGTTTTTATTTTAGTGCCTTTTTGTTATCAGTGCATTCCACAAAAGGTGCATCACTACCCTCAAGGAAGTATATTCAAGTTAGCAGGGCCCATCTGATCACATAAGCCTCTTTCCTCCCATACAACCCACCTTTGTTCAGTGACAGTCAGTTTTTTAGAGGTATAAGTGCAGTGCTGTAAATTTCCCTCTGCATTTTTTTGGAGGAGAATGGCTGTGATGGCCACATTTCTGATGTTGGTTTGGATTACAAAGTGTTCTGGGTCAGGGTGTTTGATGATTTGCTCCTTGGTGAACAGCCTCTTCAACTCCTCAAAAACCCACTAACATTCCATGGTCCACTCTAGAGGCTGACTTGGTTGTGGTTGTTGAGGCCTTCCCCTCATGCAGCTTGGTGATGGGCAGGGTGATTTTAACAAATAAAGGGATAAATTGTCGGTAGAAGTTTGCATATTCTGACCAAGGCTTATTGAGACACTAGCAAACACATGTTAGCCCCAAAACCCTTTTTTCTTTATTTCATTGGCTGTGAATTTTAGTCATTTACATCTCGTAATAAGTCTCAAACAGTTTGTAAATAGTCCCAGAGAAGTCTGCCAAAATCCTTCAGGATAAGTCTGATAGGCACGTACCTTTATCTTCCTTGAAATGCTGCCAATGACTAAATTTCCAATTAGTTATACAAGGCCAAACAAAGCACAAATTCAACACAGAGCTTCAGGTTTCAAACCGACCAGTACAAACAAAGGTGCTTCCTGCAAAGGTTCATGTCCCACTGAGCCTCCTTTATGTCTTATGAGAGGGCCAATCACCTCCAACCTTTACTCCCGAGTCACCCCTTTTATCTTAACTGTTCTTGCCTTCTAGCAGCTCTGTGCACACATACACTGGGAACAGGCTCACTTTATTCCTCTGCTTTGCTGCTGTCAGATTCTGGAAGCTCTGGAGTCAGCACATAACTCCAAGATGGCCCTGGCCCCATCTCTGTATTTGATGCAAGACCCTTGTCTGAGTCCTCTCCAGACTTACAGACTGGCCATATTCCTCCCCACTGTCTGACTCTGCTGCTGTCTCTGCAGGCTGCCAGTGGGCCATAGCATCCCAAACCCCAGGAAGCTTTGCAGCTGTTTTCACATAAGTAGGGATTGCCAGTCTAGAATGGCTTTCACTTTATCCGGGTCCATCTCTATGCCCTCACTCAACACCTGATAGCCCAAGTAATCGAGATGGGTGTTGTGAAACTCACATTTTAACAATTTTGCATATAGTTTAGCCACAAGCAGTTTCTCTAACAGTTGCTGCACTAACTTCACATGTTCCTCAAAGATTTCTGTGAAGATAAGAATGTTTATCAAGTACACAAGGACTCCTTTATATAGGTGCTCTTGTAGCATCTCATTTATCAGTTGCATGAATACTGCACAGGCTCCTTGCATCCCAAATGGCACCATCTTGAATTGGAAGCTCCCTAAAGGGCAGTTAAAGGTGGTTTTCCACTTACTTCCTTCTTTGATCCATACCTGGTAGTATGCCTCTTACAGGTCTAGTTTGGTGAATACTTTCCCTTTGGCCAGGTGGGCCAGTATGTCTTTCATGAGGGGAAGTGGGTAGGTGTTCTCCATGCAAATGGTATTTATTTCCCTAAAGTCCATGCAAAGCCTCACTGACCCATCTTTTTCTCCTTGAAAAGGACTGGGGCAGCCACTCTGGACTTAGTAGGCTGGATAAACCCACAGGCCAGATTAGTGTCAATGTACTCTCTCAATTCTTTCATCTCTTTTGGGGTCATGGAGTACATCTTTGGCTTAGTGGAAGGGATACTCTCTTGCTGAAGCCACCTGGATGAAGAGTTGGAAGGTGAAAGCAGATAGGCTGGGGAAACGGTTCCATGAAGAGTATTCCCAAAAGCCAAAGGGGCCTCCTAGGGCCAACTATCAATTGGAATGCCTCTGACTCACCAGAGAACTATTCTATTTTGTCTACCATTAGACAAAATATTCCCTCTATTACTCCCCACTTCATCTCCACACTGCATCAGCCCAAAATCCAGCTATGGGCCTGACACTTCTTTTATTCTTCAATAAATTTATTTTAGAACTTTACCATAAAGCTTTCATTTATTTTTTATTTCAATATGGTGGAAAACTGACCTATTATTTCTCAGTAATCATGTCAGAGAACCATTAAAAAGTACTTAAACTTCAGATTTCCCCCAGCTGTTTTAAGAGATGCTTTTCTATTTCAAACTATTGATTGAAATTGGATTGTTAAGAGTTTTCTTTCTCCAGATTTCAAAACTTTCCTTAGTTATTTTTAATTATTTTATTTTATTTTATTCATTCAGTTTAGAAGCTGCCTGACTTGCAATGATGTTGGGTAGTTAGAAACAGATACAGATTAACAGAGTTGGAAGGGACCTTGTAGATCATATAGTCCAAGCAGGAGAACCTACACCATTTCTGACAGATGGCAGTCCAGTCTCTTCTTGAAAGCTCCCAATGATGAAGCTCCTACAACTTCTGAAGGCAAGCTGTTCCATTGGTTGATTGTTCTCACTGTCAGAAAATTTATCCTTATTTCCAGGTTGAATCTCTCCTTGTTCAGTTTCCATCCATTATTTCTTGTCTGGCCTTCGAGTACTTTGGAAAATAGCCTGACCTCCCCTCTTTGTTTGAGGGAGCCCCTCAAATAGTGGAACACTACTTTAATATCAGTGTTTACAATTTAAAAAGTAAGAAGAACACAACACAATAATGGGGAGAAAGATTTGGAGCCAAAAGTGGCCAAAGACAGATGTACAAACAAACTTCCCATTCAACAGGCATCAACTTGCTCCATAACATGGAGAACATGTCTCCAATAGCCTCTGCAACTTCATCAGGATGAGAACCACCTAGATTTCTAGTGAGATATCGCGACAGAGAAAGCACACTACTTGGTTCCAATTATATGAGAATGCTGGTTTTATCATTTAATTCTACTTTTAACATACATGCATGCACGTATGCCCAAAGTATCTGTTGTGGTCCGCCGGTGGCCTGCAGAGCTGACAGCAGAGTCAAACAGTGGGGAGGAACATGGGCCAGTTCTGGAGTCTGGGAAGGGATCAGATGAGGGATCTGCATTTGACACAGAGATGGGGCCAGGGCCATCTGAGAGTTATGTGCAGACTCCGGAGCCTCCAGAATCTGACATAAGCGAGGCAGAGGAACACGGGTAGCCTGTTCCCAGTGCACGTTTGTGCAGAGCTACCAGAAAGCAAGAACAGTTAAGACAAAAGGGGTGATTCGGGAGTTAGGCTTGGAGATGATTGGCCCCTCCCATAAGACATAAAGGAGGAGCAAAGGGACATGATCATTTGCAGGAAGCAACTTTGTACATTCTGGTCAGTTTAAAATCTGAAGCTCTGTGTTGACTTTGTGCTCTAACCTTGTACAGCTAATTGGCAATTTAGTCATTGGCAGTATTTCAAGGGAGATAAAGGTGGGTGCTTATCAGCCTTATCCTGAAAGACTGTAGCAGATCTCTGTTGGACTATTCATAAATTGTTTGGGACACATTATGGGGTATGAATGCATATAATTCACAGCTGTTCAAATAAAAAAAAAGATTTTTGGAACAGCATGTGATTGTTACTGTCTCAGGAAGCCTTGGTCAGAACAGTATCATGATGTGCAAGAACAGAAAATGTGTGGCTTTCCAGATGTTTCTGAACAATATATATCAGAGATCCCAACGATAGCCAATGTTATGAGGTTCTGAAAATTGTATTCAGTTATTGTTGCTTTTCAGACACACAGTGAATAGCTACTATACCATGAAGATGCAGAGCTATATTTTGAAATTTGTACGTGTTCTCAGTGTCTATCTTATGAAAAAATAATCCCTTTGTCTCTTTAAATTACTGACAGAAGGGACAGTAAATGAATAGAACAAAGACAGAAATTTTGGCAAAGTAATAGAGAAGCAGGGATGAAAAAGAAGCTTTGATATAGGCAAACATTTATAAATAAAGAAGAATGTGCAGCAACCCACAATTAAACTGAACAATTAGTGGATTGTATTCAGTCTAAACCATCTCCATTTTACAGTCCATGTGGAACTCTGCACCTCTATATATTTGTAATATTAATTTTGACATTTAATTGAGACCTATCTTCCATCTTCATCAGGAATAAGAGGAAAAACATACATAATTTTTTATCCAGTTGGCAGATATCTGAAGAGTGAAAAATAACTAGCAATCAACATATAAAATCTACTTTTCATGTAATCTTTTACATATCATTCTCTTAATTCAATTGAAAGTCACTCTATTTGCTTACCCATCTTTTGATTAGAATCCATCCTTAATGCATTTGTCTTTTGTATGGCTAAGCCGGATATCTAAAATACTCTGCATCCTTTTCAAATAAAAAAAACTTAGATATCAGTTGTATGAGTTTTAATTCCCTTCCATGGACAATATCATCTATATTTTTCCACAATTATTTTATTTTACCTCGCTTAATTTTCAAAGTCTTCTTAATGTTTGGTTTAGAGCAAATGATGTTTTCTCATGAAATCTGCAGATCAGGAAAAGGAGCACTTACTTGAAAAAGAAATTAGAGCACAAAGTAATAATCAGAAATAGACCAAGTGGATAGTCCCATCAACTTTGGACTCTGTACTTGCTTTAGCTCTACCAATTTTGGTTATAAATGCAATTTCAATAGGGGATTTTTAAAATGTAGCTGTCTCCTGTCCTACCCTTATAAATAGAATTAGTCTCTAACTATCAAAATCACTTCTCTAATAGCTTCCTTGACTCCTTGATTATTTCCTACCAGCTCTCAAGTAAGGTTGAAATAGAAGGCAAGTTTGTCAAGTTGCCACAAATTGTATTTTCTTTCTCCCATCCCCAAAACTCCATGTCTGTTTTTATTGTGAATTATTTCAGCTATAGAATAAAATCTGTCCTAGGAATGCCAATAATTTAGGATCAACTCTTATAACATAGAATTAATTAAGGAAACAATTGACAAATATCAGAGTTCTACAACTGTCTCTGACTGTTAATTCCTTATAACATATTTAGACTATTGGTTGAAATTCTCATTTTTAAAGTTCTGTAGAACTTCCGTAGAGTAATTCTAAATTAGCCTCTTTTGAAAGCTATAAGGTAGCAATAATCATTTTTTTTATTACAAAGAATGTACCATTTTCTATTAAATTTGCAAATTATAGAAAGATAATCAGATGAGCTAATAAATAATAGAATATAAGAGAGGTGAGAGCTAAGAACGAGGGTGGGGGGTGGGGTGGAGCCAGCCTGAGGTGGTATTTGCCGATTCTCCAAACCAGTCGAAATTTTTGATACCGGTACACCAGAACTGGTCAGAAACAGCTGAATACCACCTCTGATCACATGACATATTGTGACTTTTTCCCCTTCACGAAACCAAGTGAGGGGGTGGCCAGCACAAGATGCATCCAGCTGTGAGTTTGACAGTTTTGCTCTAGAACTTCATACCCCACAAGGTTGGCCCATCTCTGCTCACTTTTCAGTAAGTCTTAATGTTTGGTTTCCCACTCATAGAGCTTGAGAAAGTAACTGAGTCCATATTGTTGGTCAATTGTGTCTTTGGAAGCCAATTGCCCAGAACGGTACAAGCGGATGGCCAGCTATATATGTATTCTTTTAAATAAATATTTAAACTGAAATCCATCATAAGGCCCAATTCCTTAGGATCCTAAAAATTCTTTGTGGACATCTGCCCAGTTCTCCTCAAGCTGTGATTAGTCTCTTGAGTTTGGACAAAAATAATAATAATGATATTTTGAGTGGCAATTGAAAACTTGCTGATTGTCCACATGCAACATTCAGCTTACATTCCAAATCTGAAGGAAACTTTTGAGAAACAATGTGGCTTGATTTGCAGTATAATTGCCCATTGCAAGCTGGGTATACATTTGTATTCAAAAGTAGTTCAGTACAAAAATGGGGATTATCACAATGCAACCATTTATAATGGAGCAAAACAGTGTGAAGAATGTAATCCCAAATCAAACCATTGCACAAGTTTAAGTCTGTGAGTAATGGCTACGGCATCTCCTAATGAAAACCTTCCTCAAAGATGCTGCAAAGAATACATTCAAATGTTCAGGCTATCAGATGATGATGATGAGCAATTAGTGTAAGCAAACAATGACATTTTATTACAATCTCCTGCAATTAAAGGCCCTGTTACACTGGCCGACGGATGCAAAACGTTTGTAAAAAGGACGCAGCGGATGAGAAAAATGTTCCATCCATTGTTATCCGCTCTCAAAAGGGGCAAAAATTTGCATAACCAGAGCGGACAACACGGTAGGGAACGGACGGGGGAAAGATGCAGGGCGGATGGAAAGCAGATGCTCCATGGAAGCCTAGCGGATGGAAGCAGATGGGAGCGGATGGCACATCCGCAAGGCTTCCGGGGGACCGCAACAAAGTGGACGTGGAACAGATACAGCGGATGCAGAGCGGACGCCGAGCGGATGAAGCCGATTCACAGCAGAAGCCTAGTGGATGAAGCGGATGCACAGTGGAAGCCTAGTGGAAGCCTAGCGGATGCCGAGCAGATGCCTAGTGTTCACTGTGCATGCGGGGAGGATGCACTGCATCAGCCCCGTGGATATAAAGGGAGGCAGCTCCCAAGCAGGTCACCATTCAGAGGAAAGACCTGCTGCCAGACACATCGACTGCCTTGCAAGCCTGCCCTGCCTGCATGCCTGCCTGCCAGCCTTGCTGCCAGCCTCTCTGCCAGCCTTGCTGCAAGCCTGCCTGCCAGCCTGCCTTCCAGCCTCCCTGCCAGCCTTGCTGCCTGCCTACCTGCCTGCCAGCCTGCCTGCCACCCTTGCTGCCTGCCTTCCTGCCAGCCTTCCTGCAGCCTGTCTGCCAGCCTGCTTGCCTGCCTGCCTGCCTGCCTCTCCATTTTACATCCTCTTTCCATCCGTTGGTGCAGTGTGACATGGGCTTAAGGATGAACCTGTGCATTCATGAGTGACCTTTTGGTCTTGTCTCTGGAAATGGCATTGCCAGACTAAAATCAGTTGAAGGACAAAAAGAGGGTGATAATAATGACCATGAATAAATATTAAAAACTGGAGGAAGATTGTGATTAATTACAAGCTATGCAAATGAAAACATTCTACTCTATTATCTTAATTATTTTCCCAGTTCTGATCTGAATCTTGGGTAATGAAACTCTCTCATCTTTGGCAATAAGAAAAAATAGATAAAAAGGAAGAATCAGTTATGACTCAGAAGAAGGGGAAAACATATAAAATTTTAGAGATGTGTAATCTAGAAGAGATCCAAGTCTTTGTTTTCTTTTCTATTCACAAAGTACATTTATCTCCCACTGATAAGCAATATAAAAGGCTTAATGGCAAAATGGGTTCTATAGATTCTGCTTTTTTTTTTTTTAAGTGCTAGCAATATTTCTGAATGTGCTGCTGAATTAGATCCCTAATTGCACAAGCTCATAGAAAGCACTGCAAATCACTTGATTTTGTACTGATGATTCATGTTATTTCTGAAGATGGTAAAGATGGACGAAACCAATTTGAAGTATTTGGTGGGCACAGCTATTAACTGAGACTAATAGGGTAAGACCTGAATGGGGCTGAGCTTATTAAAGCCCATGTCACACTGCACCAACGGATGGAAAGAAGATGTAAAATGGAGAAAAACACTTGCCATCCATTGGTTAATGCGATGCTTCTGTTTTGTACTCACTGCGTCCGTTTTTCTTCCTCTCTATCCATCCAGCATCTGTCGACTAAGGTTCCATCCACTCAAAAAGTTTTGAGCTGCTCAAAACCTTTTGAGTAGAAAATGTATCCAACGCGTCCATTCTGCATCCGCTAGGCATACGGGGAACATCCGTTCTGCATCCATCGTCATCCATTACGCATTCACTACATCCACTAGGCATCCGCTGCGCATCCGCGCAACTCAAATCCACTCCAGCAGAAAGCGGAAAAAGGGAGGAAGCGGAAAGGACACGGAACGGACACCCAGCGTTAGTAGCACGGACGAAAAAAGGATGAAAGTGGATGCAGCTCGCAAACAAAGCATTTAAAATGGAAAAACATTTGCAGAGGGGACATATCTCAGATATTAAGGATGTCTAGAGGATGCCTAGAGGATGCAAAAGGACACATAGGGGAAAACCTATATTGCCTATAAAAAGGGGGAGCAACTCACCTGGATCTCACTTTCAGACCAGCAGCCCTGCTGTGCAGATTTCTGTGGCCTTCATCTGCCTCTTGCTCTTCCACAGCATCCGGTCATGTCCACCATGGATCGTAACACAGTCCTTTTGGTAGCCACCATTGTTCTGCAACAGTGTGAAGCCATCTACAGGCTCTTTCAACTCTACCACGGGAAGAAAAGGAGGCGGCCAAGAAGCGTCTGGGTCTGAAGATGGATCGGGAGAAGAGCAGAGTACGGACTGTACAACAAGATGATGGTGGAGTTGAGGAACGAAGACCCTCGTGCATTCCAGAAATTCTTGAGGATGCCTCCAGCCATGTTTGACAAAGTTGTGTAGCAGCTGACACCCAGATTGACCAAGCAGAGAACCAACTTCCGGCCCAGTCTGGACCCTGGGCTCAAGGTGGCACTGACTCTGTGCCACCTGGCCTCAGGGACCACCTACAGGAGCATGCAGTATGGCTGGAGGGTGCCACACAACACCATCAGCATTGTGGTCAGAGACGTGGTGCAAGCCATCATCGAAGAATACCTGGAGGAGCTCCTCCAGTGCCCCTCCAATGAAGAAGGATGGAAGAAAGTTGCAGAGCAATGGTATCAGAAGTAGAACTTCCCCCACACCGTTGGAGACATAGATGGGAAGTACGTGGCCTGCAAAGCGCCAGCCAAGTCGGGGTCCACTTATTTAAACTACAAGGGCTTCTTCAGCATCGTCCCCTTCACCATGGTCGATGCTGATTACAAGTTCATGTACATCGATGCTTCAGGCAACGGCTCATCTTCAGATACCCAGGTATACAATGCCAGTCACCTCAAGGAGGGGCTAGAACATCCTGGGCTTCCCAGATCCAGACCCCCTGCCCAACGACACACAAGATGTGCCCTATTTCATCATGGGGGATGACTCCTTCTCTCTCAGAACCTACCTCATGAAGCCCTACACCTCCAGATGCCTTACCCGTGAAGAGAGGATCTTCAACTACAGGCTGTCCAGGGCAAGGCGGGTAGTGGAGAACGCCTTTGACATCCTGGCCAACAGGTTCCAGGTACTTCTCACCACCATGAATCATCGCCCAGAGACCGTGAGGAGGATTGTGGAAGGTTACTGCATCCTGCACAATCTCATGCGCACCCGCTACCCAGTCTTGCAGAACAGGCTCGTGGACCTCCAACAAGGCAATGGGGACATGGAGCCTGGGGAATGAAGGCAAGGACATAACCTGATAGACACTGAGCATGTGCAAGGCCGCAACAGAGCCTCATGTGAAGGGAAGAAACAGTGCAACCTCCTGAAACACTGGTTCAACTCCCCAGCTGGAGCAATGGAGTGGCAAGACAGGATGATAGATGATTAATGGATGCTTCCTTCAGCCCGTCTCATCACACTGATGAGATTGTGCCATGCATGTTGAGTGGCCCTACAATGAACAGGGCATTTAATAAAGAGTTGTGTTTATGTTGAAAAGTGCGAATCAATGATTACATTGTTGTTGATAATAAAGGGCCAAAGGTGTGGCACCTGGGAGGGTGGACCATACAGTCCCACTAAGCTTGCACTGGAGGTTTATCTATCCCACAGCTATCTCAACCCATCCCACAGCTATCTTAACCCATCCCAAAGGTATCCCTGCCCATCCCACAGCTATTACCCATTCCAAAGGTATCCCTGCCCACCCCACTGCTATCCTTACCCATCCCACAAGCATGCAAAAGCTTAAACCATTTCTAAAAGTTTCTACCAAGACTTTATTGACAAAAATAAATGAAGCAAATGTGTGAAGCAAAGGTAATCTTTATTAATAACAAGCTGTAAAAGAAAAATGACCCAAGTCAAGTGTCCAAATAAAGTCTACAGGTAGCCAACCAGTCTTTGGCACTCTTCTCTGTCACTCAGAGGTGTGCCCAGTCTCAGGGGTGAAGGGTCCAGGTGCTGTGGAGGTGGGTGCTGCTGGAGTTCTGGTTTGAAGCCCCACTGGGGTGCCTGGCCCTGAGAGGACAACAGGTGACGGTGTGTTGAGGAAGCTCTCAGACAGCTGGCTCAGCCTCGTGATGTTGAGAGCTCCTTCCTCCATTCCATGGGGTGTCAGGCCCAGTACCGATGACAGATGTACTGAGGCCGGGCTTGGCTGTGTGGTGGAGGAAGAAGCAGTGTAGTGGGGCTGTCTGGTCTGCAGCTGGGTGAGGACTGGCGTGGGTGGCATTGGCGGCATGGGTGGCATCAGTGGCTTCAGTGGCTTCAGTGGCATCTGTGGTGTGGCTGGCATTGGTGGCGTGGGTGGCATCGGTGGCATCAGTGGCACCGGTGGCATCCGATGAGTCTATGCCTGGACTGGGAAGGGCTGCTGGCTGTCCTGCTGGACCTCCTGCTAGCCATAGCCCTGGTAGGTGAGGGCCTGTGGAAAGCCTTGGAATGGGAGGGACATCACCTGGGGTGGAGGAGCAGACCTGGACTGGGTGGGAGCAGGTTCATCTGGATCTGGAGGGTTGTGAAGGAGATCGGTGATCCTGTCCTTCACCACCTGGTACTGGGGTTCCGCCATGTCCGTGAGGGTCTGGTTCATATAGGTGAGGAAGGTCTTGTGGTTGGAGAATGAGGAGTCACTGTGGACCAGCTGAGAGAGGACATCTATGCTGCTCCTGATGGTGTCTCTTATCTCCAGCAGGACAGTGTGGCTCTGTCCCTCCTGTCTGGCTCTCTGCCTTTCTGTGGAGGTGGAGGTCTGGGTGTATGCAGATTGGACTGTGGTGGACTCGATGTCTCCTCTCTCCCACTGCGCCAGGGAGTCCTGCATGCGCTCCGCCACGGTTAGAACAGCTGTCAGCGGGTTCTCCACCATGGGACGCTCCACAGACACCTGCCTGGAGACAGGAGCTGACTCTCAGCCAGAGAGAACTGGCTCTCAGCAGGCGCCTGAGAGAGAGGGTTGATAGAGGGGCTGCTCCTCGGTGGCGGATCTCACCCTCCAGGAAGCTGCACTTGGACATGACACAGGTCTCTCTGTCCGTCAGTTTGACCATGGCCTGGCCAGATTTCTTGAGGTGCAGCTTCCCGTACCAGGTGTGCATGTGCTTTCACCAGCCGAGGAGCACCTCCAAACTGTAGCCCAGGCTCTCCGCCTTCTCTCTCCAAGCAGCCTGCTTCCTTTTGGTGTCCCTGTAGAGCCAGTGTCCCTTCTGCCATAGATACTCATTCTCTCTCAGCCACTCCAGCACCTCATCCTCATGTTCCACCTCGATGGAGTATTGCCTCCTCTCCCGTTCTCGCATAGGCCTCTTCCTCCCTTTGGCAGGACCACATGGGGCCTCATCAGAGGGGCTTCCAGGTTGTAGGGGCTGCTCCTCCACACCACCAGCAGCAGCAGCACCAGCAGGACCAGCAGCAGCACCAGCAGCACCAGCAGGACCAGGATCAGAAGCAGCAGAGTAAGCACCAGGAGCACAAGCAGTACCAGCAGGACCAGCAGGACCAGGAGCACGAGCAGGACCAGCAGGATGAGCAAGACCAGGAGCACGAGCAGGACCAGCAGGACGAGCAAGACCAGGAGCACGAGCAAGACCAGCAGGACGAGCAGGACCAGCAGGACCAGCCGGACCAGCAGGACGAGGAGCAGCTTCAGCAGAGTAAGCACCAGCAGAAGCACCACTGCCAGAAGCAGCATCAGCAGAATAAGCACGAGCAGAAGCACCACCGCCATAAGCAGCATCATGAGCTCCTCCAGAAGCAGAAGCAGCAGAAGCCCCAGCCCCAGAAGAGCGAGCCCGTGCTACAGAAGCCCTGGCAGAAGCAGAGTGAGGGTCAGGGGGAGGGAGGTTGGCCCTGCCCCTCTTGCCAGAGCTGGCAGCAGATGGCTGAGGCTTTCTCTTCTTCCCCATGGTTGTGGGGTTGCTGGCAGGTAGGCAGGCTGGCAGCAAGGCTGGCAGGCAGGCTGGCAGGAAGTCAGACATGTAGGCTGGCAGGCAGCAAGGCTGGCAGGCAGGCTGGCAGGGAGGATGGCAGGCAGCAAGGCTGGCAGCAAGGCTGGCAAGCAGGGAGGCAGGCTGGCAGGAAGGCAGGCAGCAAGGCAGGCAGCAAGGCAGGCAGCAAGGCTGGCATGCAGGCAGGGCAGGCTGGCAAGGCAGTCGATGTGTCTTGAAGCAGGTCTTTCCTCTGAATGGTGACCTGCTTGGGAGCTGCTTCCCTTTATATCCACAGGGCTGACGCAATTCATCTGCCCCGCATGTGCAGTGAACGCTAGGCATCCGCTAGGCTTCCACTAGGCTTCTGCTAGGCTTCTGCTCTGCATCCACTTCATCCGTTAGGCTTTTGCTCTGCATCCGCTTCATCCACTCGGCGTCCGCCCTGCATCCACTGTATCCATTCCATGTCCACTTTGTTGTGGCCCCCCGGAAGCCTTGCGGATGTGTCATCCGCTCTCATCTGCTTCCATCCGCTAGGCTTCCGTGGAGCATCCTCTTTCCATCTGCCCTGCGTCCTCCCCCCGTCCGTTCCTTTCCGTGTTGTCTGCTCTGGTTATGCAAATTTTTGCCCCTTTTGAGAGCGGATAACAACGGATTTTTCTCATCTGCTGTGTCCTTTTTACAACCGTTTTGTATCCATCGGCCAGTGTGACAAGGCCTTTATTTTTTAAAAAGAAAGAGACAAATAACTGGGCATAGGTGTGGATATTTTTTCCAACATAAGAAACTGTTAAAATGCTTATATTAGCAACTGGTTGACTGTGTTGTATTGATCTGCATGACAATTGCATGATAGAAGGAAAAATGAATTAAAAAATGGACAGCTCCTATTAACCCAGAAAACTTATTGTGCTTTGAAATAACAGGTTTCTCGTCCAACCCCTGCTCAGGCAGGAAACCCTACACCATTTCATACAATGGGTATCCACCAGGCATGTTACACTGATCAACTATTCTGTCAGGAAATTCCTCCTTAGTTCTAGGTTGGATCTCTCCTTGATTAGTTTCCATCCATTACTTCTTGTCTTGCCTTCATAGGTGCTTTGGACAATCGGTTGCCCCCCCTTTCTTTTGGCAGCCCCTTAGATACTTAAATAATGATGCTTAATATATGCCTCCTGTTGAGGTAATTCCCCATTAGGAGAATGAGCGCATACAGGGAGACATATAGAGAGTAGTGTTGGAATAATACACACTCAGTACACAGATAAACTGTACAGTTAATGAAGGTTTTTACTTCCAGAAAGGTTTAAGCAAAGTCCAAAATAAGCAGTCCAAAAGTCATTCACAGGTTAATCAGTCAGTTTTTCAATCCAGGGATATTCCAGTAACAAAGTCCAGTGTCAAAAACAGTTAAGTATCAGACTTACATTAAATCCAGTAATATTAGTCAATTAGGAAAAATGGAGCAATAGCAATATTTTCCAACAGAAGGAAATAAAGATACACTGTCTTCTCTTATGAGACTCAGACTAATATAATCCAGGTTTCTGTCTCCATTTTATGGCCATTTGAGAAACCACACCCAATTGCATGCTCTTGCATTCCCTTAAAGAGATAGTACGAAAATGTTTATCCTGGTTTATATATTTCTAACCCAAATATCTGTTAGGAGACTCATATTCCTAACATTCTCCCCTATAAAGCATGCCTTATGCTTTATAGAGACTTGGGCCTTTGTAAAATGATCTGCTATCTGTTTTCTTACATACAGTATTCTAACTTGATCATCTTACTTTGCACACATTGTCTCACATTTACTTATCTTAAATCAGTGTGTTTAGTTCTTGTTTTAACAGCAATATTTGAAGCCATCTGTATTGCTGATTGGTTATCTTCGTAAACAATAGGATCTGTTACATTAATTCCCATATCAATTAATAATTGCTTATACAAAACTAAATCTGTACATAATAAAGACAAACATGAGAATTCAGCCTCCAATGTTGACAAACTTAGATGTTTCTGTCTAATAGATCTCCATCCAATCAATGCTTTTCTCAATAATACAGCAGTACCTGATGTAGATTTTCATGTCTTTATGTCTGTAGCAAAACTTGCATCAGCATATGTAATTAATTCATCTTTAGGCTCCAAATACAATGCATAATGCATTGTCTATTTCAGATATCTTAACACACGTTTAGCAGCTTGCCAGTGCCTTTCAGTGGGCTCAGTGTTAAATCTCGCCAATTGATTAACACTGTATGCAATATCTGGCGTTGACCAATTACTGAGATAAGATAAACTACCAATCAAGGACTGATAAATGTTTTTATCAAAAACAGGACTTTGAACATCACTATGGCTAAGCTCCTGGTTCATTGGTGTCTTAGCTGGCTTACAAAGTTCCATTTTATAACTTTTTAGTAATTGGTTAATTTTATCTGCCTGTGAGATCTTGTATCCTCCCCTAGTTCTATCTATTTTCAAACCAAGATATTGTTTGATTTCTCCTAACTGTTTTATCTTAAATTTATTTTCCAGCAGTTAAATTATTTCAGTAGCTTCTTGTTCAGTTTTGGTGATTAATGCTATATCATCAGTAAATAATAGCAATAATGAAATCATACCATTATTTTCTCTTTTAAACAAACACGGATCAGCCATGCCAGCTACAAACCCTATTTTAGTTAATTCTTTAACTATACATTGGTTCCACTCCAATCCTGATTGCTTCAAACCATAAAGACTCTTTTTCAATTTCCAGCAATCATTATCAGTATTATCATTTTTGAGACCTAAAGGTTTCTTTAAATATATAGTGTGTTGCAATGGTACATGCAGATAAGCTGTCTCTACATCCAAATGATTTACAATATATTTCTCCTCAGCTGCCCACACTAACACTGCCCTTAATGTAGTAGCCTTCAGACTAGGTGCAAACACCTCATCATAGTCATTTGCTGTCTGATTGAACCCTTGTGCTACTAACCTGGCTTTATGGGTAACAGTCCCTTCCATACCTGTCTTCAGTTTATATATCCATTTACATCCTATGGCATGTACCTGGTGGTAACTTAACATTTTCGTATACATCCAGTTTTTTTAATAATTCTAGTTCCTTATCCATTGCTTTCTGCCAAGCAGCCTGATCCTTAGCAGGATACAGTTTAAATTCATTATAATTACTTGGAACTGTATTCACTTGGCATACAACACTAGTCTGATATCTATCAGGTGGCCGTGTTACTCGGGTTGAACATCTTGGTAATACAGGGCTTGCTGGTGGACTTTCCTGTGCCACCTGCTCCTGTTCTTCTACTTCTTCCTGTGCTTGTTCGACTACTTCCTCCTGTTCTTCCTCTTCCTCTTTAATGGCTATTTGAGGTGTACTGATTTTAGGGACGATTTGGGTGTCAATAATAATATCATCGCTGGATTCCTGTTCCAATTTATCCCACCCAACGTGCTCAAGAAATTTTGCACTAGCACTACAATAAACATGAGCTGTGCCTTGATCCCAAAATCTAAATGATCTATGGTTGGCCTCATAACCCACAAAAAATAATTTCTTAGCTTTATGTTGCCCTTTTAGTCTTACTTGTGAGGGGATATGCACCCATGCCGGAGCTCCAAATGTGTGTAAATAACTTAAATTTGGTTTTCTGCCATGCCAACGAGTGAATGGCAATTCTCCAGTTGTTGTATTTACTACATTATTTAAAACATGGTTACTACACATTATGGCTTCACTCCACAGTGTTTCAGGTAAACCTGAATCATATAACATAGTGCGAGCCATGGCTTATAATGTTTGCTTCTTCATTCTATAAACGAGTTATGTTGGGGTCTGTAAGGTGCAGAACGTTTATGCTTCACACCAGCCAATTTTAACATATTTTGGAATCTTTTGTTAAAAACTCAGTCCCATTATCAGTTACTAAAGTAATTATTTTACTTTTCATTTTTTTCTCAGCAAACCTGTTGGAATGTTTCTGTTTTGTTCTTCATAAGATAGCAGAAACCATATCATGAGTAATGGCCCATAATACTCAAAATATAACAGGCACCTCCTAAACTTGGTTTCTTAGGACCAATTATGTCAGCAAACACAACCTCTAAAGGTTCTTTGGTCTTAAATCCATTTAGTCTGTTTGCTGGAGCAACTTTACTCTTTTATTGACTACAAGCATTACAGTGTAAATACTTGCTGCAGGGTTTCAGTTTTACTCCTTCTGCCAATTTAATAGTTTGTTTGAGCATTTTGAAATTAATGTGCCTTAGACGTCTATGTAGTAAATGTATACATTCATCAAGTGGCTTAACATTGTTATAAACTGAGTTAGCCATCTTCAACTGATCATCATATATCAAATATAAATCATTCTTTAAAGTAACAGTAACACTTTTACCCTCTTTCTCTATTATACAGTTATCTCCCCTAAAGGTTACTACATAACCAAGATTAACTAAGGCCCTTACTGATAGCAAATTAAATTTCAGTTTAGGTACATATAACATAGTTAAATGTTCATTTGTACAAGAACAATATGCAGTACCTTCACCTGATGCTTTCATCTTCCATCCATTTGCCAATGAAACATGTTGTTTACTTGTGGACATCTTTACAAACCTGTTTCTATCTTTAGTAATGCATTGTGATGCTCCACTATCAACAACCCACAAATTATTGTTTACAGTTGAATTACTAGACATAGCCAAACTAACATTCTTTTTAGCCTTCTGGTGTTTGCCAGTATTCTGTTGTTTTCCCTTTTTACAGAATTTAGCTATATGTCCCCTAGCCCCACAAGAAAAACATTTCCTAACAGTATAGGCAGTTGAAGATAAATTCTCTTCTTATGGTTGTTCCTTCCTCAGTTGGTCCCTATCAAGCCGTCTTCTTGCTTCTTCTAACAACCTTCCGGTTATGTCAGTCAGTGTCAGTTTATCTCTCGGCAGGACTTCCAGTGAAGATACATAGTCATCATAACTTTCATCCAATGAGGAAAGAATGATGTAAACTTGATGCAGCTCTGAAAATATTAGTTCTTTTTCATGTAATCTACTTTTTAAATTTATTTTTTGTAAATTTTATGTATGTATATAGTGTATACATATTCATAGAGAAAATTTACCTTAAGTCACTAAGTGTCAATTATGACTTGATGGCACATCATTGTTGTATACATATATTCTACATATACACCAAGATATGTATGTGTGCGTGATATATCTATTACATTAAGAATCAAAATGGAGGACCTACATTGTTATCAGCCTAGCTTCTTCTTTGATTCCCATGTGCTTTATTAAAATTCTCCATCATTGTTGAGGGCACAACAGTGGATTGATTTGGTTTGATTTGACACCACTGCATCATCCAACTCTTGAGCCCTGTATAATTTTAGACCAGTTTGTTTGTAATTTTTGGATAGGTGTAAATGAATCCCTGTTTTATTGTATAACAGATTGTCCAGAGGGAAGACATGAAACCAGAGTGACTGTCTGAGCAAAAGGCAACATTTTTTTCAACATAAATGCTGCTCCAAATAAATGGACCAAAGAATCAAACATAATCACACAACTGGGGGATTTTGGCAATTAAAGTCTACATATCCAAAGATTAGTCAGATTACAGGAGACTGAATCACTGAACCAGATTCTTGCATCCCACACTTCATAAAGAAATCATCCCTTTTTCCAATTTCTGTGGGTTTCTTTGTTGTGATAAGGATGTGTTTATATAACCTGGCTCTCCATACTGAAGTGACATCTACATCTATGGTGAACAGAACAGAATAACAGAGCTGGAAGAGACCTTGGAAGTCTTCTAGTCCAAACCCCTGCTCAAGCAAGAAATCTTATCCATTTCATGTTTGTCCAATCTCTTCTTAAAAACCTCCCTCTTGTCTTAAAAATCTTAAAATTGAAACAGTGCAGTTTGAACAGCTGGTTTCTTAACATCATTTAAAATAAATAAATGAATTAATTAATTAAAACCTCCTCCTGCTTTGCTCCTCCTTCCCAGCAGACATGTCATCTCTATCTCAAACTGCCTCACAAATGAATTATATAGCAGAGGTCCTTAAAGTTCAACCCATATTGTATGGCAGATGTTCCAATACTATTAATTCAGGAGCTCCATACAGACTTCCTATTGTTAGCTTTTTCCCTTGAGGCAATTTATGGCCTGCTCCTGTTACACTGTATCATATTACAGCCACATAAATGCAAAGGATGCATTAACTTCATCTCTGACTTCCTTGACATCTTTTCTTCAAACCTTTTATATATTCACAATTTTTTCTTCTTCCCCTGCAGGTTGTAGCATTCTGCTCTATAAATTCCTATTTGCTTCAAGGTGATCATTTTACAAGTTCCTAATTTTTATTCTTTCGATCACTATTTTCTATTTAAAAAATGGCATTAGAAAAAAGAGGTTAAGAAATAAAAAATGCCCAGGATGCTAAGAATTCAAGACTCACAAATAAACTTCATGTTAAATTAAAGTTCAGAAATGCTCTTGGACCAATGTGTTTATCTTTTGTACTTAATTTGTAACTTAAGGCCGTGTCACACTGCCCAACGGATGCAAAAAGGACACAACGGAAGAGAAAAATGTTACATCCGTTGTATCCGCGCTCAAAATGGGTGAAAATTTGCATAATTGGAGCGGATAACATGGACGCGGGGAGGACGCAGGGCGGATGCAAAGCGGATGCGGAACGGAAGCACAGTGGATGGAAGCGGATGGCGCAACCGCAGGGCTTCTGGAGGTCCTCAGCAAAGCGGACGCAGAACGGAAACAACGGATGCAGAACAGATGCACAGCGGATGAAGCGGATGCACAGCGGAAGCCTAACGGATGCCTGGCATTAATTGTGCATGCGGGGGGGGGATGCATTGCGCAAGCCCCGCGGATAAAAAAGGAAGCAGCTCGCACGTGACCAGCATTTGGAGGAAAGACCTGCTGCTGGATACCTCAAGTTCTTGCCTGCATGTCTGTCTCCAAGCCTTGCTGCCAGCCTGCCTCCAAGCCTGCCTCCCAGCCTGCCTCCCAGCCTCCCGGGCAGCCTCCCTGCCAGCCTTGCTGCCAGCCTGCCTTCCAGCCTCACTGCCAGCCTGCCTTCCAGCCTCCCTGCCAGCCTTCCTGCCAGCCTGCCTTCCAGCCTCCCTGCCAGACAGTCTGTCTGACACCTTGGTGCCTGCCTTCCTGCCAGCCTTCCTGCCAGGCTTGGTAACAGGCTTCCTGCCAGGCTACCTGCCAGCCTTGGTGCCTGCCAGCCTTACTGCAAGCCTTCCTGCCAGCCAGCAACCCTACAACCATGGGGAAGAAGCAAAAGTCTCAGCAACCTGCCGCCATCCCTGGCAAGAGGGACAGGGCCACCCTGCCACCCCATGTCCGTGACTCATCTTCTGCTGGGGCTTCTGCTGCTTGGGCTCGCTCTTCTGTTGCTGGAGCTTCTACTGTAGCTGCTCCTGGCAGTGGTGCTTCTGCTGCATACTCTGCTGAAGCTGCTCCTGGCGGTGGTGCTTCTGCTGCTGCGTACTCTGCTGAAGCTGATCCTGGTCCTGCTGGTCCTGCTGGTCCTGATCGTTCTGCTCATGCTCCTGGTCTTGCTGACCCTGCTGCTGGTGCTTACTCTGCTGCTGCTGATCCTGGTATTGCTGCTGCTGCTGCTGCTGATGATGATGATGATGATGATGATGATCCTGCTGGTGATTATGCTGCTGCTGCTGCTGCTGATGATGATTATGATCCTGCTGGTGATGCTGATGCTGCTGATGCTGTTGGTGTGGAGGAGCAGCTCCTACAACCTGGAAGCCCCTCTGATGAGGGCGCATCTGGTCCTGCCAAAGGGAGGAAGAGGCGTATGCAACAAGGGAGAGGAGGCAATACTACATTGAGGAAGCGCACGAGGATGAGGTGCTGGAGTGGCTGAGAGAGAACAACTATCTGTGGTGGAAGGGACACAGGCTGTACAGGGACACCAAGCGGAAGCAGGCTGCTTGGAGAGAGAGGGCGGAGAGTCTGGGCTACACATCGGATGTGCTCCTCGGCTGGTGGAAGCACATGCACACCTGGTACGGGAAGCTGCACCTCAAAAAATCTGGCCAGGCCAGGGTTAAGCTGAGGGACAGAGAGACCTACATCATGGCCAGGTGCAGCTTCCTAGAGGGTGAGATCCACCACCGAGGAGCACCAGGAGCCCCTCTGTCTACCCTCTCTCTCCGGCAGCCTGCTGCGACCCAGTCCTCTTCTGGCCGAGAGTCAGTCCCTGTCTCCATGCAGGTATCTGTGGAGCGTGCCATGGCAGAGAACCCCCGGGCAGGTGTTTAAAGTGTGGTGGAGAGCGAGGAGGACTCCCTGGTGTGGTGGGAGAAAGGAGACATCGAGTCCACCGCTGCCGAAGTCACATCCCCCCACACCTCCGCCTCCACAGTAAGGCAGAGAGCCAGACCGCAGGAAGGGCAGAGCCACAAGGTCCTGGTGGAGATCAGGGACACCATCCGCACCAGCATAGGTCTCCTTTCTCAGCTGGTCCCCATCGACTCCTCCTCCTCCAACCGAAAGCCCTTCCTCAATTATGTCAACCAGAGCCTCAAGAATACGGAGGAACCCCAGTACCAGGTGGTGAAGGAGAGGATCACCACGCTGCTTAACAACCCTCCAGACCCAGAGGCACCTGCTCTCACCCAGTCCAGGTCTGCTCCTCCACCCCAGGTGATGTCACTCCCATACCAAGGCTTCCAACAGCCCCTCACCTACCAGGGCTACAGCTACCCGGAGGTCCAGCAGCACAGACAGCAGCCCTTCTAAATACAGGCACAGAGTCATCGGGCGACACCGTTGCCACCGGTTCCAATGATGCCACCGATGCCAAACACGACAAAAATGCCACCCACAACAGTGATGCCAGCCATGCCAATGATGCCACCCACACCAGTCGTCACCCCGCTGCAGACCAGGCAGCCCCACTGCTCCTTCCTCCATCCCACAGCCAAGCCCGGCCTCATTACATCTGTCCTCAGTACTGGGGCTGACACCCCATGGCATGGAGGAAGGACCTCTCAGCATCACGGGGCTGAGCCAGCTGTCCGACACCTTCCTCAACACACCGTCCCCTGTTGTCCTCTCGGGGCCAGGCACTCCAACAACATCTCAGACCAGCACTGCAGCAGCACCCACCTCCACACCACCTGCACCCTAACACCTTAGACTGGGCACACACCTCCGAGTGACCAAGAGGAGTGTCAGAGACTGGCTGCCTGGATATTTGTGGACTTTATTTGGACACTTGACTTGGGTCATGTTTATTTTACAGCTTGTTATTAATAAAGTTTATCTTTGTTTCACACACTTGCTTCATTATTTTTTTTCTATAAAGTCAGGGTGGAAACTTTTAGAAATGGTTTGACCTTTGCATGCTTGTGGGATGGGTTAGGATAGCAGTGGGATGGGCAGTGATACCTTTGGGATGGGTTAAGATAGCTGTGGGATGGGAAGGGATACCTGTGGGATGGGAAGGGATACCTGTGGAATGGGCAGGGATACCTATGGGATGGGTAATAGTTGTGGGATAGATAAACCTCCAATGCAAACATAGTGGGACTGTATGGTCCACCCTCCCAGGTGCCACTCCTATGGCCCTTCATTATCAATTACAATGTAATCATTGTTCCACAGATGTCAACATAAACACAACTCTTTATTAAATGCCCTGTTTATTGTAGGCACACCCAACATACATGGGACAATCTCATTAGTGTGATGAGACAGGCTGAAGGAAGCATCCATTAAGCATCTACCATCCTGTCTTGCCACTCCACCGCTCCAGCTGGGGAGTTGCACCAGTGTTTCAGGAGGTTGCGCTGCTTCTTCGCCTCACGTGAGGCTCTGTTGGGCCCTTGCACATCCTCAGTGTCGATCAGGTTTTGCCCTTGCCTCCATTCCCCAGGCTCCATGTCCCCATTGCCTTGCTGGACGTCCACAAGTCTGTTCTGCAAGACTGGGTAGTGGGTGCGCATGAGATTGTGCAGGATGCAGCAAGCTTCCACGATCCTCCTCATGGTCTCTGGGCGATGCTGCATGTTGGTGAGAAGTACCTGGAACCTGTTGGCCAGGATGCCAAAGGCGTTCTCCACCACCCACCTTGCCCTGGACAGCCTGTAGTTGAAGATCGTCTCTTCAGGGGTAAGGTATTTGGAGGTGTAGGGCTTCATGAGGTAGGTTCTGAGGGAGAAGGCGTCATCCCCCACGATGAAGTAGGGCACATCTTACTTGTCGTTGGGCAGCGGGTCTGGATCTGGGAAGCCCACCATGAGGTTGCCTTCCAGCCCCTCCTTGTGGTGACTGTCGTTGTATACCTGGGCATCTGAAGATGAGCCGTTGCCTGAAACATCGATGTACATGAACTTGTAGTCAGCATCGACCATGGCGAAGAGGATGATGCTGAAGAAGCCCTTGTAGTTGTGATAAGTGGACCCTGACTTGGCTGGCGCTTTGCAGGCAACGTGCTTGCCATCGATGACTCCAATGGTGTGGGGGAAGTTCCACTTCTGATACCACTGCTCTGCAACTTTCTTCCATCCTTCTTCAGTGGAGGGGCACTGGAGGAGCTCCTCCTTGTATTCTTCAATGATGGCCTGCACCACTTCTCTGACCACAAAGCTGATGGTGCTGGGTGGCACCCTCCAGCCATACTGCATGCTCCTGTAGGTGGTCCCTGAGGCCAGGTGGCGCAGAGTGAGTGCCACCTTGAGCCCAGGTTCCAGGATGGGCGGGAAGTTGGTGTTTGTCTTAGTCAACCTGGGTGTCTGGCGCTGCACAACTTCGTCAAACATGGCTGGAGGCATCCTCATGAACTTCTGGAATGCACAAGTGTCTTCGTTCCTGAGCTCCACCATCAGCTTGTTGTAAAGTATGTACTGTGCTCTTCTGGCTAACCATCTTTGGACCCAGACTTTTTTTGGGTGCCTCCTTTTCTTCCCGTAGTAGAGTTCACAGAGACTGTAGATGGTTTCGCAGTTTTGCAGAAGGATGTTGGCTGCCAAAAGGATTTTGTCACAATCCACGGTGGACATGACTGGATGCTGTGGAAGAGCAAGAGTCAGATGAAGGCTGCAGAGGTCTGCACAGGTGGGCTGCTGGTCTGGAAGTGAGATGCAGACGAGTTGCTCCCCCTTTTTATAGGCAGTATAGGTGTCCCTTTGCATCCTCTCGGCATCCTCTAGACATCCTTAATATCCGAGATAGGTCCCCTCTGCGAACGTTTTTTCCATTTTAAATGCTTTGTTTCCGTGCTGCATCCATTCTGCATCCGTTCTGCATCCGTTCCGGGTCCATTCTGCTTCCTCCCTGGGTCCAGGAGGATGCGCGTTGCGCGGATGCACAGCGGATGCCTAACGGATATAGCAGATGCGTAACAGATGTGTAACGGATGCGTAGCGGATGCATAGCGGATGCAGAATGGACGAACTGGATACATTTTCCGCGCAAAAGTTTTAGGCAGCCCAAAACTTTTGGAGCGGATGAAATGTCAATAAACGGATGCTGGACGGATAGAGAGGAAGCAAAATGGAGGCAGTGAGTACATCGCGTTTTCCAACGGATGGCAAGGTTTTTTGTCCGTTTTACATCCTCTTTGCATCCGTTGGTGCAGTGTGACAGGGGCTTTACCCTTTAAGCTATATATCACTTTTCGATTTGGGTTTGCGTTCTGTTTGGGTTCCATTTGCTTCCCTCCCTCTCAATTACAACCAATTTTTGAGCTGTGCCATTCAATATCTGTCCACCCAATATGGTTTATACATTCAGGATCAAAGCACATTTCTCCCTGAATAGCATTTGCTTTAAAAAAAATAATTGCTATTTTTTCCCCTTAATTTAATTTCCCAGTCAATTTCTCTTTCAGATTTAAGGAAAGCTTTTTTCATATACAATAAAATGCTACACAGATTAGAAAGTTGTAGAGGGAAAAGCTCTTTAAAATAAATATATGTGGATTTGGGTTTATAAAGCTGTGGTGGCACAATAGTTATAATGCAGTTTTGCAGGCTACTTCTGCTCACTGCCAAGACTTCAGTCCTGACCAAGGTTAGCTGAACCTTCCATCCTTTCAAGGCCAGCAAAATGAAAAGCCATATTGCTGGGGCAATATGCTGACTATTTAAACCATTTAGAGCAGGTGTGTCAAAGCCCATAGGCTGGATACATCATGTGCAGACATTGCCTACCCCTGCTCCAGGAAAAAAAGTTGCAAAATGTCACATGATGGCAATGCAATGTTGGGTGAACTAGTTAATTTTATGGCGAGTTCAGTGAACCGGAAAATCCTACGCATGGCTGGCCCTGCCCACCCCTCCCCTACTCTCCCAGGAGTTCCCATGTGGCCTGTTTTGGATCCCAGGGCTCACACAGAGGCTCGGAGAGGGCAAAAACAGGTCTCCCAGAGGCTCTGGAAGGATGGAAACAGGGCTGTTTCTGGCCTCTGGAGATCCTCTACAGCCCAGGGAGGCTGTTTTCACCCTCCCAGAGGTTTGAGGAAACCCTCTGGAGCTTGGGGAGGGCATGAAACAGGCTTCCCAGAAGTTTTGGAAGGTTGAAAACAGGCCTGTTTTCAGCCTCCAGAGGGTCTCTGGAGCCTGGGGAGGGCAAAAAGCCCCCCTTCCCCACCAGAGTGCAGAAGGCTGACTATGCCACGACCATCATGCCCACGCCCACCCAGCAACCGGGCAGAGAACTTGAGCACAGAAAATGTTTTTGGACAATGCTGGCTTCCTTGACCAAGAAAGAGAGGTGAACACCATGCCTAGAATTGGAGATGCCTGAACAGGAACAGCTTTACTTTTATTTCCAACATTCAGGCTGTGATGGATATGTCTCATGTAATAAAAAATTCACTAGCAGATTTTATTTTGCCTAGCCTTCCTTAAGCCCCTGTCACACTGCACCAACAGATGCAAAGAGGATGTAAAACGGACAAAAAAGCTTGCCATCCATTGGTTAACGCGATGTACTCACTGCCTCCGTTTTGCTTCCTCTCTATCCATCCAGCATCCGTTTATTGAAGTTTCATCCGCTCAGAAAGTTTTGAGCTGCTCAAAACCTTTGCGTGGAAAATGTATCCAATTCGTCCATTCTGCATCCACTACACATCCGTTCTGCATCCGTTACGCATCCGCTATATCCGCTGTGCCTCCGCGCAACTCCATCCGCTCGGACGCAGGGAGGAAGCAGAACGGATGCAGAACTGATGCAGAACGGATGCAGAACGGATGCAGAATGGATGTAGAATGGATGCCTAGCGGAAACAAAGTGTTTAAAACAGAAAAAACGTCCGCAGAGGGGATCCGCTTCCCAGATCCAGAACCCCTGCCCAACGACACGCAAGATGTGCCCTATCTCGGATATTAAGGATGTCTAGAGGATGCCTAGAGGATGCCTAGAGGATGCAAAGGGACACCTATACTGCCCATAAAAAGGGGGAGCAACACATCTGGATCTCACTTTCAGACCAGCAGCCCACCTGTGCAGACCTCTGCAGCCTTCATCTGCCTCTTCCTTTTCCACAGCATCCAGTCATGTCCACCGTGGATCATAACACAGTCCTTTTGGCAGCCACCATCCTTCTGCAACAGTGCGAAGCCATCTACAGGCTCTGTGAACTCTACTACAGGAAGAAAAAGGGGTGGCCAAGAAGCATCTGGGTACGAAGATGGTTAGCCAGAAGAGCAGAGGACGGACTGTACAACAAGCTGATGGTGGAGCTCAGGAACGAAGACACTTGTACATTCCAAAACTTCATGAGGATGCCTCCAGCCATGTTTGACGAAGTTGTGCAGCGGCCGACACCCAGGTTGACCAAGGCAAACACCAACTTCTGGCCCAGCCTGGACCCTGGGCTCAAGGTGGCACTGACTCTGCGCCACCTGGCCTCAGGGACCACCTACAGGAGCATGCAGTATGGCTGGAGGGTGCCACACAACACCATCAGCATTGTGGTCAGAAAAGTGGTGCAGGCCATCATCGAAGAATACAAGGAGGAGCTCCTCCAGTGCCCCTCCACTGAGGAAGGATGGAAGAAAGTTGCAGAGCAGTGGTATCAGAGGTGGAACTTCCCCCACACCATTGGAGCCATAGATGGAAAGCGCGTGGCCTGCAAAGCACCAGCCAAGTCGGGGTCCACTTATTTCAACTCCAAGGGCTTCGTCAGCATCATCCTCTTTGACATGGTCGATGCTGACTACAAGTTCATGTACATTGATGCTTCAGGCAACGGGTCACCTTCAGATTCCCAGGTATACAACACAAGTGACCTCAAGGGTAGGCTGGAACGCAACCTCATCGTGGGCTTCCCAGATCCAGAACCCCTGCCCAACGACACGCAAGATGTGCCCTACTTCATTGTGTGGGATGACGCCTTCTCCCTCACAACCTACCTCATGAAGCCCTTCACCTCCAAATACCTAACCCATGAAGAGAGGATCTTCAACTACAGGCTGTCTAGGGCAAGGTGGGTGGTGGAGAATGCCTTTGGCATCCTGGCCAACAGGTTCCAGGAACTTCTCACCACCATGCAACATCGCCCAGAGACCATGAGGAGGATCATGGAAGCTTGCTGCATCCTGCACAATCTCATGCGCACCCGCTACCCAGTCTTGCAGAACAGGCTCGTGGACCTCCAACAAGGCAATGGGCACATGGAGCCTGGGGAATGGAGGCAAGGGTGAAACCTGATAGACACTGAGGATGTGCCAGGCCCCAACAGAGCCTCATGTGAAGGGAAGAAGCAGCGCAACCTCCTGAAACACTGGTGCAACTCCCCAGCTGGAGCAGTGGAATGGCAAGACAGGATGGTAGATGCTTAATGGATGCTTCCTTGAGCCTGTCTCATCACACTGATGAGATTGTGCCATGTATGTTGAGTGGCCTGACAATGAACAGGGCATTTAATAAAGAGTTGTGTTTATGTTGAAATGTGTGGATGAATGATAACATTGTTCTTGATAATAAAGGGATATAGGTGTGGCACCTGGGAGGGTGGACCATACAGTCCCACTATGCTTGCATTGGAGGTTTATCTATCCCACAGCTATTACCCATCCCAAAGATATCCCTGCCCATTCCACAGGTATCTCAACCCATCCCACTGCTATCTTAACCCATCCCACAAGCATGCAAAGGCTTAAACCATTTCTAAAAGTTTCCACCAAGACTTTATTAAAAAAAGAAATGAAGCAAGTGTGTGAATCAAAAATAGACTTTACTAACAACAAGCTATAAGACAAAAATGAGTCTCTGGCACTCCTCTTGATCGCTCAGTCTCAGGGGTGAAGGGTGCAGGTGCTGTGGAGGTGGCTGGTGCTGGAGTGCTTGTCATCAGCTCCTCCAGAAGCAGAAGCAACAGAAGCCCCAGCCCCAGAAGAGCAAGTCCGTGCTGCAGAAGCCCCAGCAGAACCAGAGTGAGGGCCAGGGGGCGGGATGGTAGCCCTGTCCCTCTTACAAGGGCTGGCAGCAAATGGCTGAGGCTTGCTGTGCTTCAGCATGGTTGTGGGCTGGCTGGCTGGAAGGGAGGCTGGCAGGAACCAAGGCTGGCAGGAAAGCTGGCAGACAGGCAGGCACCAAGGCTGGCAGGAAGGCTGGCAGGAAGGCTGGCAGGCAGGCACCAAGACTGGCAGGAAGGCTGGCACCAAGGCTGGCAGGAAGGCTGGCAGGGAGGCAGGCACCAAGGCTGGCAGGAAGGCTGGCAGGCAGGCAGGCAGCAGGGATGGCAGGCAGGCATGAACCAAGGCTGGCAGGCAGGCAGGCACCAAGGCTGGCAGGGAGGCTGGCAGGGAGGCTGGCAGGCAGGCAGCCAGCAAGGCTGGCAGGGAGGCTGGCAGCAAGGCTGGCAGCAAGGCTGGAAGGCAGACATGCAGGCAGGACATGCAAGGCAGTCGATGTGTCTGGAAGCAGGTCTTTCCTCTGAATGGCGACCTGCTTCCAAGCTGCTTCCGTTATATCCGTGGGGCTGATGCAATGCATCCTCCCCGCATGTGCAATTAACGCTCGGCATCCGCTAGGATTCCACTATGCATCCGCTGTGCATCCGCTGTGCATCTGCTTCATCCACTGTGCTTCCGCTTTGCATCGGCTGTATCCGTTCCGCATCCGCTTTGCTGACGTCCCCCGGAAGCCTTGCGGATGTGCCATCCGCTCCCATCCGCTTCCATCCGCTGGGCTTCCGTTCCGCATCCGCTTTCCATCCGCCCTGCATCCTCCCCCCGTCCGTGTTATCTGCTCCGGTTATGCAAATTTTTGCCCCTTCTGAGAGTGGATAACAACAGATGGAACATTTTTCTCGTCCGTTGTGTCCATTTTGCATCCGCTGGGCAGTGTGATAGTGCCTTAACTTTTGTTATCATTCAGTGATTCTCATTGAACTCAACAATTCTCAACTGTGGTCCACAGAGGGAGTCTTTAATATAATCACAGGGGGTCTATGAAGGTTTGAAGAAATGTTTTGATTTCAATCTTGAGTTAAGTCTTGTTGGTCCATTGCCATGGTCCATGGCCACAAAAGGTATTTAAAGGGGGTCCTGGTGAAGAAAAGGTTGAGAACCACTGGTATAGTTGACTGGGTTAATAATTTCTTTATTTACAAGGATTAGAAAATATATATGATAGATACTATACATTCATTGATCTTCATTTGATGAAAATTTTTTAATAAGCATAGTTGGCTATATAAGATTCAGAAATAAAGAAATGAAGATGGTAAGCTAATTTGTGAAAAAAAAAGAAGAATCTTTACTATTTTATTTTATTTTGCCATCTGAATCATTTATCCCTTACTAATAGCTAACAACTTTTGTTTTAGTTCCTGTATGGGTAGGATTATTATACATGTAAAAAAAAAAGAAGAAGAATGGTGGCAATCAATCCAAGCTATAACAAGGAGCGTACACGGAACCTTCATGGAACCCAGAAATGAAAGAACTAGAAGTCAGCTTAGGCTTTGTTTTTTAAATAATCATAGTTCAGTAAAGCCAATGTCCCACTGCACCAACGGATGCAAAGAGGATGTAAAACGAACAAAAAAGCTTGCCATCCATTGGAAAAAGTGATGCATCCATTGTGTACTCACTGCATACGTGTTTCATACGCTCTATCCATCAAACATCCGTCTATTGCTATTTCATCCGCTCAAAAAGTTTTGAGCTGCACAAAACTTTTTGAGCATATGAACTTTCCGCCGCGTACGATCTACATCCGCGACACATATGGGCAACAAACGTTCTACGTCCGTTGTCATCCATTACATGTCCGCTGTATCCTCTCAGCATCCTCTGGGCATCCTCGCAACTCACATCTGCTCCATCTGAAAACGGAAAGAGGGAGGAAGCGATAGGTACATGGAACGTCCACACAGCGTTAGTAGCATGCAAATAGAAAGGATGTAAGTGGATACATCTCGTATATAAAGCATTAAAATGGATAAAACATTTGTATATGGGATGATTCTCAAATATTTAGGATGTCTGGAGTATGCCTAGAGTATGTGGAAGGACACCTAGCGGAAAACCGATATTTCCAATAAATAGGGGAAGGAAATCACCTGGATCTCACGATCAGTCCAGCAGCTGTGATGTACAGACCTCTTCACCGTTGGTCTTGTTCTTCCACGTCATCCATTGATCTCCACCATGGATGATCACACACTTCTTATGGTAGCTGCCATCATTCAACACCAGAACCAAGCCCTGTTCAGACTGTTTCACCTTTTCTACACAAGGAGAAGAAGGAGACGTCCAAAAGCTGTGTGGGTCCAATGATGGATCGGGAGAAGAGTGGAGTTTGGACTGTATGACAAGCTCACGGTGGAGCTGAGGAATGAAAACACTTGTGCATTCCAGCACTTCATGAGGATGCACCAGCCATGTTTGATGAAATTGTTGAGCGTCTGAGACCCAGGTTGACCAAGCCAAGCACCAAATTCCATCCCAGCCTGGACCCTGGACTGAAGGTGGCACTGACTCTGTGCCACCTGGCCTCTGGAACCACATACAGAAACATTCAGTATGCCTGGAGGGGGGCACGAAACACCATCAGCATTGTGGTCAGAGAAGTGGTGCAGGCCATCATCGAAGAATATGTGGAGGAGCTCCTCAAGTGCCCCACCACTGAAGAAGGCTGGAGGAAATATGCAGAACAGTGGTATCAAAAGTGGACCTTTCCCCACACCATTGGAGCCATAGATGGGAAGCACATGGCCTGCAAAGCTCCAGCCAATTCAGGGTCCCCTTATCACAACTACAAGGGCTTCTTCAGCATCATCCTCTTTGCCATGGTTGATGCTGAGTACAAGTTCATGTACATCAATGTTTCAGGCAATGGGTCAGCTTCAGATGCCCAGATATACAACGCCAGTGACCTCAAGGAGGGGCTGGAACGCAACCTCATCATGGGTTTTCCAGATCCAGACCCCCTGCCCAATGACACACAAGATGTGCCCTACTTCATCATGGGTGATGATGCCTTCTCCCTCAGAACCTACCTCATGAAGCCCTACACTTCCAGATACCTCACCCGTGAAGAGAGGATCTTCAACTGCAGGCTGTCCAGGGCAAGACAGGTGGTGGAGAACGCCTTTGGCATACTGGCCAACAGGTTCCAGGTACTTCTCACCACCATGCAGCATCACCCAGGGTCTGTGAGGAGCATTGTGGAAGCTTGCTGCATCCTGCACAATCTCATGCGCATCCGCTACCCAGTGTTGCAGAACAGGATTGTGGACCGTCAACAAGGGAATGGGGACATGGAGCCTGGTAAATGGAGGCAAGGATGAAACCTGATAGACACTGTGGATGTACAAGGCTCCAACAGAGCTTCACGTGAAGGGAAAGAAGCAGCGCAACCTTCTGAGACACTGGTGCAACTCCCCAGCTGGAGCAGTGGAATGGCAAGACAGGATGGTAGATGCTTAACGGATGCTTCCTTGTCTCATAACACTGATGAGATTGTGCCATGTATGTTGAGTGGCCTTACAATAAATAGGGCATTAATAAAGAGCTTTATTTATTTTGAAATATGTTGATCAATGAATAAATTGTTATTGATAAAAAAGGGCCATATGTGTGGCAGCTGGGAGGGTGGACGATACAGTCCCACTAAGCTTGCACTAGAGGTTTATCAATCACACAGCTATCCTTACCCATCCCACAACTATCCTTATCTATCCCACAGCTATCCTTACCCATCCCACAACTATCCTTACCCATTCCACAGCTATCCTTACTTATCCCACAACTATCCTTACCTATCCCACAACTATCCTTACCTATACCACAAGCATGCAAAGGCTTGACCCTTTTTTCAAAGTTTTCACCAACAATTTTTTTTAGTAAAAAAAATGAACCAAGTGTGTGAAGCAAAGATAACCTTTATTAATAACTGTCTTAAGTAAACTGTATGACTTTATTAAAAAAGCAAAATGACCCAAGTAAAGTGTCTTAAGCAAAGATAAAACGAACAGGTAACAACTCAGTCTCTGGCACTATTCTCAGTCACTCTGAGGCATGTCCATGGTCTCAGCTGTCAAGCGGCCAGGGACTATGGAGGTGGCTGTGGCTGGAGTGCTGGTCTGAGGCGCCATTGGGGTGCTTGGCCCCAAGAGAACAACAGGAGATGGTGTGTGCAGGAAGCTCTCAGAAAGTTGGCTCAGCCCAGTGAGGTTGAGAGGCCCTTCATCCAGGACCTTGGATGTCAGGCACAGGACCAATGAAAGATGTTCTGACGCCGGGCTTGGCTGTGGGGTGGACGAAGGAGTGTAATAGGGATGTCTGATGTGCAGCTGGGTGAGGTGAGGCATCTGTGGCGTGCGAAGGAACATCTGTGGCTTTGGTGGCATCTGTGGCATCTGTGGCATCTGTGGCATCTGTGGCATCTGTGGCATCAGTGGCATCTGTGGTGTCGGTGGCATCTATGGCATCGGTGACATCGGTGTTTTCAGGAAGCTCTCAGAGAGCTGACTCAGTCCCGTGAGGTTGAGAGGCCCTTCCTCAAGGACCTGGGATGTCAGGCACAATACTGATGACAGATTTTCTGTTGAGGGGCTTGGCTGTGGGGTGGAGCAAGGAGGAGTGTAGTGGGGCTGTCTGGTCTGCAGCTGGTTGAGGTGTGCGATGTACCTGGGCCTGGACTGGGAAGGGCTGCCTCTGGTGTGGGAATTCCTGGTAGTCATAGCCTTGGTAGATGAGGGGCTGTTGAAAGCAGTGGAAGGGCTGTGACATCACCTGGGGTGGAGGAGCAGTCCTGGAGTGGGTCAGAGCAGGTTCAGCTGGGCCTGGAAGGTGGTGCAGCAGTGCTGTTATCTTCTCCATCACGTGGTCCTGGGCTTCGGGCAGGTCCATGAAGGTCAGGCTCACATAGGTGATTAGGGGCTTGCCGTTAGAGGATGGCATATCGCTGTGGACCAGCTGAGAGAGAAGTTCTGTGCTGGTCTTGATGGTGTCCCTGATCTCCAGCAGAACAGTGTGGCTCTGGCCCTCCAGTCTGTTTGTCTGCCTGCTTTCTGTGGAGGTGGAGCTGGGGGTGGGGGTGGGTTGGTCTCTGGTTGCTGCTTCTTCTTGCTCCATTTGAGACAGGGGATCCTTCACGTCCTCTGGCATGCGGAGTGCAGCTGTCGGGGGGGTCTCTGCCGTGGGGCCCTCCAAATACACCTGCCTGGACACGGTAGCTGTCTCCTGGCTGGAAGAGGAGTGGCTGTCTGTGGGCTGTCTGAGGGAGAGGGTTGACAGAGGGGCTGCTCCTCGGTAGCGGACCTCACCCTCCAGGAAGCTGCACTTGGCCATGATGTACATCTCCCGGTCAGTAAGCTTGACAGCGGCCTGGCCAGATTTGTTCAGGTGCAGCTTGCCATACCAGGTGTGCATGTGCTTCCACCATCCCAGGAGTACATCTGAAGTGTAGCCCAGGCTCTCCGCCTTCTCTCTCCATGCTGCCGGATTTCTCTTGGGGTCGTGATAGAGTCATTGGCCCTTTCTCCACAAGTACTCGTTCTCCCTCAGCCATTCCAGCACCTCCTCCTCATGGTCTGCGGAAATGGAGTTCTGTTTCCTCTCTCCCTTCTTCTTGCCTTGCCTCTTCCTCCCTCTGGCAGGGGCTTCAGAGCCTTCAGCAGCAGGGCTTTGAGGGCCTTGGGGCTGGTCCACCACAGCAGCAGCACCAGCAGTACCAGCAGCAGGAGGAGAAGCACCAGCAGCAGCAACACCAGCAGCACCAGCACCAGCAGCAGGAGAAGCACCAGCAGCAGCAACATCAGCAGGAGAAGCACCAGCAGCACTAGCAGCACTAACAGCAGCAGCAGCAACAGCAGCAGCAGCAGTAGCAGCAGCAGAAGCACTAGCAGCTTCAGAGTCAGCGCCAGGGGGTGGGATGGTGGTTCTGTCCTTCTTGCCAGGGCTGGCAGGAGTAAGCACAGGCTTTCTCTTCTTCCCCATGGTGTTCTCTCAAGATGTCTCTGGCAGCAGGTCTTTCCTCTGAATGGTGACTGCTTGCGAGCTGCATCCTTTTATATCTGTGGAGCTGATGCAATTCATCCTCCCTGCATGCGTAGTGAATGCTTTGTATCCGCTACACATCCGCTACGCCTCCGCTATGCATCCTATAGGCATCCATGATGCATCCACGTCATCCGCTACGCATCCGCTCTTTCCGCTACGCGTTTGCTTCGCTATTCTCCCCCGGAAGCCCTTCGGATGTGTCATCCACCTCCATCCGCTTCCATCCTCTACGCTTCCTATGAACATCCGCTTTCCATCCTCTCTACGTACTACCCCCGTCCGTTCCTTTCCGTTCCTTTCCGTTCTGTTTATGCAAATTTTCACCAATTTTGAGAGCGGATAACAACAGATGGAGCCACCCCCGAAATTTTGCTTATCCGCTGTGTCCTTTTTGCAACAGGTTTGCATCTGTTGGCCACTGTGACCTAGCCTTCAGGAGATTCTCAGCCATCTAGGTCATGGTTGTCCCAAAGGTGCTTTTTCAAAAGGCAACTGGACTTTTTTTTTCTTTGAAGACATTTCTCATCCAAGAAACTTCTTCAGATCTAATGACCCATTCCTTAAACACCTATTGCATTGTTGTGACATGGAATGCTGAGTCAGTCCTTGGTTTGATCAACCTGGGTGACATGTGGATCAAACTTAACTCCTCTGATCTTGGATTTTCCTCTTCTTTACTTCCTCTTTTACTGCTTCAGGTGCTAATGTAGATACAAAGTTCTGACTCTTGCTCTTCTGTTGTCCTCAACTCCTTTGAACAGGTGTTAACCTTACAAGAAATTTCTACTATTTGCCAGAATTACTGCTGAATATAAACCTTATAAGCCGAGAACAATCAGACATTGTACTGTACAAGCTATATATTATGTCATTTTTAAGGACATCTGATAAGTTTAAATTCAGGTTTTTTCTCAGAAGCTCTTTGTATGACTATGATCATTACTTTCTAGTCCCATCCATCACCAGCCACAAATATCTAGATCATCCATTAAGTTTGAAATGTAATACTGTGCTCTCTAGTTGATTTCAAGAATGATAATATCCCATCCATTTTCTATAAAATTATAGTGCTTTGCAGAAACACATTAAATTATCAAATCTTTCTCATTACAGATTTCTCACAAGGCTTTTCATTTCAAATGAGCTTTGAGCCCACCTAAATCTCTAATGGAACTGCCTCCTCTCCCCTCTGCATGAAATGAGATGTGCAGCTTCACTGCAGTAATTTGAAACTGAGCCAATTGAGAGATGTTTGGTGGTGCAGGATCCATTATAGAAAACTAAGAAGAAGAATTTAATATTACAATGGGATATGTTTAGCTAAGAATTAGAAAGTCTTCACATACTATACAATACCTGACACTATTTTTCATATTTGTATTTCTCCATACTCTGGGAAGACTGTTAATAGAGTAACAGAATAACAAAGTTTGAAGTGACTTTGGAGGTCTTCTAGTCCAACCCCTGCTCAAACAGGAAACCATATACCATTTCAGTCAAATAATTGTCCAATTTCTCCTTAAAAACTTCCAGTGTAGGAGTACCCACAGCTTCTGGAGGCAAATCATTCCACTGAGTGTTCTGTCAGGAAACTTCTCCTTGGTTCTAGGTTGGTTCTCTCCTTGATTAGTTTCCATCCATTGCTTCTTTACTGGACATGAATTTTCATGAAGTGATCTCTGCGTATAATCCCTGGATATAAATTATGTGAATGAATATAAAAAGAAGAAGCCTTGGTCTGTTTGTCAGTTAAACAGGAATAGTGACATATTTTGCAAAACATCTGAAGGGAAACACATTTTCTAATTCAAGCCTGTGGTTTTTGTATGTTTGTGGGTATAATAAAGAATAATAGTTTTAGCTCAGGGTTGAAATGAGGAGACAGCCCTTGATTGTTTTCTTGCAGACATTTTTGTAGACTAGCACTGATGTTACCTTGTTTGGATAATGAAACATCTGCAAAAAAACAGCCAAACAGAGAGCACCAAGGACCCATCATTTGCTTCTTATCCTGCCTTCAGGTGCTCTGAATAGGTTGACCCCACCCTCTTCTTTGTGGCAGCCCCTCAAATATTGGGACACTGCTATAAAGACTATGCCTAGTCTTTGTTTTCATTAAACTATACAAACTCAGTTCCTACTTTATATGTTCTAAACTTCAGTGCCCTAAGCATCTTCGTTGCTCTTCTCTGCAACATCTTTTCATATCATGGTGATCAAAACTGGATGCAATATTCCAAGAGTGATCTTACCAAGGCATTATAAAGTGGTATTAACACGTGTCTTACTTATCACTTAAGTATGTGGATTTAAGGCCCTGTCCCACGGCCAACGGATGCAAAACGTATGCATAAAGGACACAGCGGATGAGCAAAATTTTGGGGGTGGCTCCATCCGTTCCATTCCAAAAAGTGGCAAAAATTTGCCTAAACAGAATGGAAAAGAATGGAAAAGAACAGACGTGGGTAGTATGTAGCGGGGATGTTAAACGGATGTTCATAGGAAGCCTAGCGGATGTATACTGGATGCAAACCATTCACTGTGCATCCTTTCTATTTCTGTGCTACTAACACTGTGTAGAAATTCTGTGTACCTTTTGTTTCCTCCCTCTTTCCGTTTTCAGCTGCAGCGGATGTGAGTTGGGAGGATGCCCATAGGATGCAAAGAGGATACAGAGGACGTTTAACAGATGATAAATGGACATAGAACGTTTGTTGTTCGGATGTCATGGATTTACATCATACAAAGCGGAAAGTTCATCCATTCACAAAGTTTTGTGCGGGTCAAAACTTCTTGGGCGGATGAAATCTCAGTGGACGGATGCTGGAGGAATAGAGCGCATGAAACACGTATGCAGTGAGTACACAATGGATGCATTGCATTTTCCAACGGATGGTGAGCTTTTTTTAACGTTTTACATCCTCTTTGCATCCGTTGGTGCAGTGGGACATGGGCTTTACTGGCTATTTCTTCAGACAGGATTTATAGCCAAATAACAATGGAAGTAAAGAAAATGCATATGTTTTGTCCTGTCAAGACATTATACACTCTTGATGAAGTGAACAATCTGTTTAATATGCAGAGATATTCAAATGTAAGAAGGTCCAAACTGGCAAAGCAGGTTCATTTACATCTCTTTTAAATATTGCTTGTGTTACAGCTGTTAACTTTACTGCTGAATGGTGACAACTATTTCTGAAATTTGCATTTATGGAACCATTATCATTTTGCAAGGAAGAAAAATGTCCCTGTATAGTTCCCTCAAATCTATGAAAATTTACAAGTTGAACACATCTTGGCATTTCATCTTCACAGTAATTCAGAGCAGGAGAAATGCAGATGCTTAGGAGAGGGGTTCAGAAGGAGAAGGAGAAGCACATAAAAAATACAGTTTTGGACACTGGATTTACTCCTTGAAATGATGTGGGAAGTTTCCCTTAATGAAATTGAAGATCAAATTATAATGTGTGGGAAGAAAAACCTATCTGATTCCATTCCAAGGCAAGAGAAAGGTGCTGGAAATAAAATGGAGGCTGATTGGAAAGAAGGGTTCTGTTTATTGATGAACAGAACCACAGCATGCAGTTCTGGGACAGCTGACAAATTAGCTTGATGAGTATAAAGGACCTGTCACGTAGGCCGACAGATGCAAAAAGTATGTAAAGGACACAGCGGATGAAATTTTTTTCCATCCGCTCTCAAAAGTGCCCCAAATTTGCATAAACAGAGCAGACAACAACGGAAAGGAATGTACAGGGGGAGGATGTAGCCATCATGTAAAGCGGATGCTCCACGGAAGCCTAGAGGATGGAAGTGGATGGAAGTGGATGGCACATCCGCAGGGCTTCCGGGGGAGCTCAGCGAAGTGGATGCGCAGCGGAAGGAACGGATGCAGAGTGGATGCCGAGCAGATACAGCGGATGCATCATGGAAGCCTAGCGGATGCCTAGCGGATGCAAAGCGTTCATTGCGCATGCGGGGAGGAGGAATTGCATCAGCCCCGCAGATATAAAAGGATGCAGCTCGCAAGCAGGTCACCATTCAGAGGAAAGACCTGCTTCCAGACACATCTCCAGCCAACAACCATGGGGAAGAAGAGGAAGCCTGTGCCATCTTCTGCCAGCCCTGGCAAGAAGGACAGGGCCACCATCCCACCCCCTGGCACTGACTCTGCTTCTTCTGGGGCTTCTGCTGCTGGTGCTGACTCTGCTGGTGCTGGGGCTTCTGCTGGTGCTGCTCCTGGTGCTGGGGCTTCTGCTGGTACTTACTCTGTTGGCGCTGCTCCTGGTACTGGTGCATCTGCACGTGCTTACTCGGCTGGTGCTGCTCCTGGTGCTGGTGCTTCTGCTGGTGCTTACTCTGCTGGTGCAGCTCCTGGTACTGCTGTTGCTGCTGTTGCTGCTGGTGCTACTGGTGCTCCTGGTCCTGCTGGTGCTGCTGTTGCTGCTTTTGCTGCTGTTGCTGCTTTTGCTGCTACTGTTGTTGTTGTTCCTGCTGCTGCTGGAGGTGTGGTGGAGCATCCCCTAGAACCTCAAACCCCCTCTGATGAGGGCCCAGAAGGCCCTGCCAGAGGGAGGAAAAGGCATACACAAGATAGGGAGAGGAGGCAGTGCTCCATCGAAGAGAAACATGAGGATGAGGTGCTCGAATGGTTGAGGGAGAACGAGTACTTATGGTGGAAGGGACATAGGCTCTATCAAGACACCAAGAGGAAGCAGGCGGCTTGGAGAGAGAAGGCGTAGAGCCTGGGCTACACTTCAGAGGTCCTCCTCAGCTGGTGAAAGCACATGCACACCTGGTACGGGAAGCTGCACCTCAAGAAATATGGCCAGGCTGCAGTCAAGCTGACGGAACGAGAGACCTACGTGATGGCCAAGTGCAGCTTCTTGGAGCATGAGGTCCGCCACCGAGGAGCAGCCCCTCTGTCTACCCTGTCTCTCAGGCAGCCCACCGAGAGCCAGTCCTCTTCTGGCCGAGAGTCAGCTCCTGTGTCCAGGCAGGTATCTGTGGACTGTCCCATGACGGAGACCCCCCCAACAGCTGCACTCCCTGTAGCGGACCATGTGGAGGAACCCCTGACGCAGTGGGAGCAAGGAGAGGGCACTGCCACCAGAGACCAACCCACACCCACCCCCAGCTCCACCTCCACAGAAAGCAGGCAGAGAGCCAGACCGGAGGGACAGAGCCACACTGTCCTGCTGGAGATCAGGGACACCATCAAAAGTAGCATAGATCTCTTCTCTCAGCTGGTACACCCTGACATACCATCATCAAACCGAAAGCCCTTCCTCACCTACGTCAACCAGACCCTCATGGACATGTCCAAATCACAGTACCAGGTGATAAAGGAGAGGATCACAGGTCTTCTGCACCACCCTCCAGGCCCAGCTGAACCTGCCCCAACCCAGTCTAGGTCTGCTCCTTCACCCCAGGTGATGTCACAGCCCTTCCAAGGCTTTCCACAGGCCCTCACCTACCAAGGCTACTGCAACCAGGAATTCCAGCAGCAGAGGCAGCCCTTCCCAGTCCAGGCACTGGTACATCGAATGCCACCGATGCCACCAATGCCACCAATGCCATTGATGCCACCCATACCACAGATGCCACCCACGCCACAGATGCCACCCACACCACAGATGCCACCCACGCCTCATCTCGCTCACCTGCAGACCAGACAGCCCCACTACACTCCTCCTTCCTCCGCCCCACAGCCAAGCCCAGCCTCAGAACATCTGTCATCGGTCTTGGGACTGACACCCATGTCATGGAGAAAGGGGCTCTCAACATCACGGAACTGAGTCAGCTCTCTGAGAGCTTCCTCCACACACCATCCCCTGTTGTCCCCTCAGGGCCAGGCACCCCAATGGCGCCTCAGACCAGCACTCCAGCAGCAGCCACCTCCACAGCACCTGGACCCTTCACCCCTGAGATGATGGGCACATCTCAGAGTGACTGAGAAGAGTGCCTGAGACTGGGTTGCTACCTGTTGACTTTATCTTTGCTTGGGACACTTTACTTGGGTCATTTTGCTTTTACAGATTGTAATTAAAAAAGTTTATCTTTGCTTCACACACTTGGTCCAGTTCTTTTAGTCAATAAAGTCTTAGTGGAAACTTTTAGAAATGGTTTAAGCCTTTGCATGCTTGTGGGATGGGTAAGGATAGCAGTGGAATGGGCAGGAATACCTGTGGGATGGGTAATAGCTGTGGGATGGGTTAGGATAGCAGTGGGATAGATAAACCTCCAGTGCAAGCATAGTGGGACTGTATGGTCCACACTCCCAGGTGACACACCTATGGCCCTTTATTATCAATAACAATTTAATCATTCATCCACACATTTCAACATTAACACAACTCCTTATTAAATGCCCTGTTCATTGTAGGGCCACTCAACATACATGGCACAATCTCATCAGTGTGATGAGACAGCCTGAAGGAAGCATCCATTAAGCATCTACCATCCTGTCTTGCCACTCCGCTGCTCCAGCTGGGGAGTTGCACCAGTGTTTCAGGAGGTTGCGCTGCTTCTTCCCTTCACGTGAAGCTCTGTTGGGGCCTTGCACATCCACAGTGTCTATCAGGTTTCGCCCTTGCATCCATTCCCCAGGCTCCATGTCCCCATTGCCTTGTTGACGGTCCACGAGCCTGTTCTGCAAGACTGGGTAGCGGGTGCGCATGAGATTGTGCAGGATGCAGCAAGCTTCCACAATGTTCCTCACCGTCTCTAGGCGATGCTGCATGGTGATGAGAAGTACCTGGAACCTGTTGGCCAGGATGCCAAAGGCGTTCTCCACCACCCGCCTTGCCCTGGACAGCCTGTGGTTGAAGATCCTCTCTTCACGGGTGAGGCATCTGGAAGTGTTGGGGTAGGTTCTGAGGGATAAGGCATCATCCCCATGATGAAGTAGGGCACATCTTGTGTGTCGTTGGGCAGGGGGTCTGGATCTGGGAAGCCCATGATGAGGTTGCATTCCAGCCCATCCTTGAGGTGACTGGCATTGTATACCTGGGCATCTGAAGATGACCCATTGCCTGAAGCATCGATGTACATGAACTTGTAGTCAGCATCGACCATGGCGGAGAGGATGATGCTGAAGAAGCCCTTGTAATTGTGGTAAGTGGACCCTGAGTTGGCTGGAGCTTTGCAGGCCACGTGCTTGCCATCTATGGCTCCAACGGTGTGGGGGAAGTTCCACCTCTGATACCACTGCTCTGCAACTTTCTTCCATCCTTCTTCAGTGGAGGAGTGCTGGAGGAGCTCTTCCAGGTATTCTTTGATGATGGACTGCACCACTTCTCTGACCACAATGCTGATGGTGTTGTGTGGCACCCTCCAGCCGTACTGCATGCTCCTGTATGTGGTCCCTGAGTCCAGGTGGCGCAGAGTCAGTGCCACCTTCAGCCCAGGGTCCAGACTGGGCTGGAAGTTGGTGTTTGCCTTGGTCAACCTGGGTCTCAGACACTCCACAATTTCGTCAAACATGGCTGTTGGCATTCTCATGAAGTGCTGGAATGCACAAGTGTCTTCATTCCTCAGCTCCACCCTCAGCTTGTTATACAGTCTGTACTCTGCTCTTCTCCCGATCCATTTTCTGACCCAGACACTTATTGGATGCCTCCTTTTCTTCCCGTAGAACAGGTGAAAGAGCTTGTAGAGGGCTTCGCACTGTTGTAGAACGATGGCGGCTACCAAAAGAGTGTGTGATGATCCATGCTGGAGATGACTGAATGTTGTGGAAGAGCAAGAGCCAGATGAAGGCTGAAGAGGTCTGCACTGCAGGGCTGATGGACTGAAAGTGAGATCCAAGTGATTTCTCCCCCTTTTTATAGGAAATATAGGTTTTCTGCTAGGTGTCCTTCTGCATCCTCTAGACAACCTGCAGACATCCTAAATATCTGAGATACGTCCCCTATACAAACGTTTTTTTTTTTGTTTTAATGCTTTGTATGTGAGCTGCATCCGCTTTCATCCTTTCTACGTCCATGCTACTAATGCTGCGTGTCTGTTCCGCATCCGTTTCGCTTCCTCCCTGTGTCTGTTTTCCGTTGGAGTGGATGTGAGTTGCTCAGATGCGCAGCGGATGCCTCGCGGATATAGCGGACGTGTAACGGATGACAACAGACGTATAACGGATGTTCCCCATTTGCGTAGCGGATGTAGAACTGACGCATTGGATACTTTATCCGCTCAAAAAGTTTTGTGCAGCTCAAAAATTTTTGAGCGGATGAAATGTCAGTAGACGGATGCTGGACGGATAGAGAGTATGAAAAATGGACGCAGTGAGTACAGAACAGATGCATCGCGTTAACCAACGGATGGCAAGTGTTTCTCTCTGTTTTACATCCTCTTTCCATCCATTGGTGCTGTGTGACATGGGCTAAAGAATTTTTATACAGTTTACAGTATTTTGTAATTTTGAAGTTTGCTTTGTGTGCTTTTATTATTTGATTACTTTTAGTTGTTTTTGTAAGGCTCCTGATTGGTCTTAATTATCACTTTCTTGGTCCTAATCCTGTCAGGCATGTGTAATTGATTTTATCCTGTTATCTATTGCCTCTAACCCACCTTTCTTTATGGACTGGTATTGTTTCCACTTTTCTCAATGAATGGGGTTAAGGACATGTTCTCTCCTTAATGCCATCTCTTGGAGGTGAAGGTTTGTGAATAGGCTGGCCCAGTGTTTCTGGAAACTGTTTTATTATGCAGGAAATTGGGATTGCCTTCTGTCTTTAAGAGCATGTTTCTCCATTTCTCCTTTGGGGAAATATAATATTCTACTTCTTTTAATATTCCCCCCAATATTTCATTCTCTATGGTGGGGGTGGAAGTGTAATTACTTCTTAGAAATGGATTGAGGAAACTGTTCATACTGGTTGTGAACTTATGATTTGATAAAATCTCCAATAAATGATACAGGGATGCTTAGAAGCTGTAGATTTTTCTAAGAGAGTTTTCAGGTAGTCCTGGTTTATTGTTCTATTCATATAAGCCCTCTTTTCTTCTGTTTTGACTTGGTAAACAAAATGCTTCTTGCATGTCATACGCATTCACCATGCAATCATTGTCGCTTATTTTTTGTAGTACTTTATCAATGCACTGTACAAAGTTAGCACCCACCCTTCTAGAAAAATGAAATATTCTAGGAAATATTTAAAAGGCAGAATATTATACCTCCCTTGATGAGAAAAGGAGAAACATGCCCTATTAACCTTTGTTAATAGTCCCACAAAGACAAAAGACATCTTATGTACAACACAAAAGACCTTCAGCTCCAGGGTGATGGGATTGGCCCACACCCAGATCCAAACAAGGACAAAGCCGTTAAGCCACAGTAGAAATTGCCCATTACATCACCCAGCAAGATTCAACTAAGCTTGGGACTCGAGACAACCTACAAAGTTACCCCTGCATGGCCCCATGGGAGTCTGACAACCAATCGGATTACATTTCTTGCCACAAGAACAGGAAGCAAGTTCAAAGCCCAACAGAGGTTATAAATCTCTCTCCTTCTCTTACCTATGTACTTTTTTTTTGCCCAGGACCTTGAAACATGTGGTGCTGCTGTCCACCATTAAACCGTCTTTCCAACAGTCTCCATGTTTCCAGTGTCTTTCTTCTCAATTGGAACTGAACCCAGACATACATTTCTTCCAACAGCACAAAAATGCAGCAGCCATGCTTTGGAGAATGCAAAAGTGCAGCATTCCTTCAAGTATATCTAGGAATATTATCTTACATAATTTCACACCAACCTTTTCCATAGCATTTACAATTTATTGACTTATAATGGTCCTTCAGAGTTGAGACAGGAGATTTTCTACAGATGCCTGCCCCATGCAAAGTTTGTACTCTGCCATTTAACTGTGGTCCTTAGACAAAGAGGATTTTGTATTCACTGGCATGTATTTTCACTGAGCCAGTAGAATCAAAGTAGGGTTTTTAGAACCTTAGTGAAGGATTTTAACATGAATAACAAACACTTTAAAATAAAAATGAACAAAAAATCACCCTCAAAAGCCAAGGCAAGAATAACTTATCAAGGATTGGAATTGAGGTAAGTCAGGTAAGTCAGGTTTGATTCCTGATAATATCATAGACTCATCCACACTGTAGTCAACATTCCACTAGTGATTTGCCATTGCTTTCTCTCAGGATCATCACCACCACCATCATCATCTCCCCATCCTCTTCCTCCTCCCCTCTCCCTCCCCTATATGCTATAACTGTGCTCAAATCACTTTTAGAATTATGTATCAAATATATGATCAGAAAGAAAATGAGGAATTATAGATCACTGGACAGGGGATTGCACACTGTATATTTCTTAGGTCACTCTGTAACAAAAATGCCACATACCAATCAGGAATCATAATATTCTCCTTTTCTTTGATAGATATTTTAAAAGCAAATTCTCTTCTGTCAAATTGTACAGAGAAAAGTATAAAAATATATGCCTAGCACTTTTGCAAAGTTAAAAAAGAAAAATAAGAAACATAATGTTGGAAGGAAAATCCATCTGGTTCAGTTCCAAACTGGGAGAAAGACACTGAAAAAACATTGAGGCTTATTTACTTATTTATTTATTTATTTATTTATTTATTTATTTGTTTGTTTGTTTGTTTATTTATTCATTCATTTGCTTGCTTATTTATTTATTTATTTATTTGTTTGTTTGTTTGTTTATTTATTTATTTAATTTGTAAAGTTAAAAACATAGTTATGAATACATGGATACATACAAGAAAAATAAAAAATATATAAACTGTTGAAAGGTGTAAAATGCCTTTCCTATGAGGATTCGATTTTCCCACTGGGAGAGCTCCGGCGCAAGGATATGGACAACTGCTTGAAAGCAGGATCTTTTTATTTTTCAGGAAGGCAAGAGATAGCAATTAGTCTGCGTTCCTGGGCTAGCTACTTTCGTATGGTAAGTCCCTGGTTTTTATACCCTTTTCTCCTTTTGTGTGTGAATGCTTGTAGTTGTGTTTAATGTTTCAAATCCTGTCAGGGTTTTTCTTTATTCCCGCTGGAGGGCAAACTCTACGGGGTGCGGAAGGCAAACTCTGCAGGGTGTTTTGATTGTATTATCGGTTTTTTCTTATCTCTTTTAGCTTTACAATGGTTTTTTATATTTGTTTTGTGGCAGTCTCCTGTCTATTTCTTTTGCAATTTTTATATATATTTCGTGTCTTTTGTCTGTTTGTTTTGCTTATTTGGCATGTCCTGTTTTTGTAAGGGTTTTCTTTTCTTATTTGACTAGTTTTCTTAATTACTTGGGCTTTTGTCTATAGGGATTCTTTATACCTTTATTTGATTCCTTTTCCTATGTAAGTTTGTATTATGGCTGGCCTGATGTTCCCTTTGGGCTTTTTCCTGCTTGAGTGACGCCACTGTCTTCGTGAAGTTCCCTTTCCACAAAACAATAGGACAGGGACGGTAGGCATGTTGGTGCACTTATGCACGCCCCCTACAGACCTCTTAGGAAAGAGGTGAGGTCAATAATAGAAAGTCTAAGGTTAAAGTTTTTGGGGTTTGGGAAAAAAGCACAGAATCAGGTAGAGTATTCCAGACATTGACCACTCTGTTGCTGAAGTTGTATTTCCTGCAATCAAGTTTGGTGTGATTAACCTTGAGTTTGTATCTATTGTTTGCTCTTGTGTTGTTATGGTTGAAGCCGAAGTATTCATTGACAGGTAGAACATTGCAGTGTATGATTGGTGCACAGAACCAAAGACATCGTGCAGTTCTGGGTCAGCTGAACAAGTGGATGGATCTTTATAGTTTTTATAACTTTTCAGTTTGGGATTTGTGCAATATGGGCTTTTTGTTCTGAAAGGGTTATTCTTATTGTGGCTGATGGCTATGTCCTGTGTAAGATTTTTGGGTGAGGGGCTGGTTGCTCTAATCCTATCATTCTGCTTTTGTTAGCTGTTGAAATTGCTGTAAGGGTTTTAAAGTATCCTGTCTTGAATAGACTTCTGCCACCAGTATTTGCTTTGCTTATGAATGAAGCTGCCTTGATAGTTGGCTTCCTCTTTCCATAAACTCATTATCTCCTTAAATGCTAGCACCTGCAGTTAGCTACTTCTCACAATGTTTTCTTTTTTTTTTTTTTAAAGTTTTTTATTAATTTTCTACAAACAGACAAACATACAAAACATTAAAAACATCTACTCTCATATATACTTCCGGTGTATCGGTTGGTTCATCAGTTTTGTGCA